>JANAVB010015600.1:27296181-27318838 GCA_029216955.1 Iris pallida
CAAAACAAATCCGTAGACATATAGTTTGATGACTTTAGAGACTATTGACTTTGGCACGCTTTTCGGTACAAAGCGGTTCCGTCGGCGGATACCGTTTTTTGTCCAAAATTACTGTTTTGCCCATGTGTCCAAAATTGGACTTAAGGACAGGCAATTCTAGCTAATTTGACTATTCTGAGAATGTTGGCGATGTCTGTTTTAGCTTTCGGAGACATTTGTGGATTTTGGACTTTATGGCGTACAAGTTGACGGTATCTTATTGATTCTTCGTGCTACCACCAGGCAAATATACCTTGTCTTCCTCTACAGTTTTATTTACATGCATTGTATTTCATTTTCCAGTTTTGATTGTTTATAGACATGTGCTTTCCGTATTATATTCTTTTGAGCTGTTTTTATTGCATATAGCCGTGTTCATGTTTGATCTTGTGGTTCACACTTGGAGTTTCTCGTCAGTACCTTGCTTGAGTCGTGTCATAGAACGAGTACGTGTAATTAAACTGCTAAATCCTTGATATTGTTTCCTTGGCACTAGAGAGTCCACACTCGGGACGAGGGTGTTTTTCTTGATCTATTTGTATCCGTGAGTCCACACCCGGGACGAGGATGTCAATTATTTGTACCAGAGAGTCCACGCTCGGGACGAGGGTGTTGACTTGACTTGCACCAGAGAGTCCACACTCGGGACGAGGGTGTTTACATCAGAGAGTCCACACTCGGGACGAGGATGTAGTACTTGCACCAGAGAGTCCACACTCGGGACGAGGGTGCCTTGCCGTGAACTAACCAGAGAGTCCACACTCGGGACGAGGGTTAGTACTAACCAGAGAGTCCACACCCAGGACTAGGGTTAGTGCTTAGTTCAAACCCGTGAGTCCACACTCGGGATGAGGGTTTGGTTCTTCCATTGATCTCGTGTTTATCGTTCATCCGGCAGTTCATTTATACGTAGTTGTTCTAGTGTTCGTGTTCATATTCGTGGTCATTTATCGTGTTCCTGTTTTTCTTGTTTATTTCCTTGCGTATGATAAAACTGTTAGATAGGCATGTATATTATGTATCTTGCTATGTCCTCTGAGGACCTGATGATCTTTTCAGGTTTAGCGATTGCATGGAGTTAGCTAGTAGTTCTGGATGGCGGAGGATTTACGATTCTTGTGGGTTTCGAATACGATGATACGCTTGTGGGATTCAGGTATCATTATTACGTTTGTTATCCTTTCGTGCTTTCTTACCTTATCATGAGATATCTTGTTTCCTGATTCAGTTTTAGACTCTTGTTACTTTCTTTAGAGTCTTATCGGACATATATGCTAGTGGGCTGCAGACCACGACCCACGGTGTCCATTCATGATTCGTACACTTATTATGGATTTAAGATATAGATTTATTTGCCATGATTTGGCAGTATACCATAGTATTAACAGCGTTTATATATCCGAGTCAGGCTGGAGTCCGCTCGATACGTAGCTGGCTTGCTCACGTGCTCGCGTCTGAAAAGTGGGTGCGGGTCGTGACAGATCCTCGGGTGCTACTCCAAAATCTGGCCATACAAAACCAGCTGGGTCAGATCCCAGAAAGAGCAAGTGCCACAAGGTAGGCTTCACTTAAGAACTGAAACAAGCATATTAGCACATGAGACATAAAGGAATATAAAAGACATGAGTTAAAGAAATCAGGATGATAAACGATAAGGTAACTAAGGAACTATTCCGGTAACCAAGTTACAACCCGTAAACCAGATAAGGACTGGGGTTGTAACCCTTCACCTGAACAGAACTTAGTCCCTGATCGATTATCGATAAGGTAAAGCATAACCGTAAATGCACTGAAGTAACTATGTACTGGCACTGTCTAGATAAGACTAGACTGAACTCCATCCATCAATCATGGCCAAGCAATGAGTACGGCTTGATACTTTAACTAACTAGGGTTATCACAAGCCTAATTACTAACAAGATACAATGAGATGTTCCAACAGCTACAAGCCCTGCAGACTTAATCCAGGTTATCCAGTAGCAAGTTTAGAGAGTTGGATTAGGTGACTTGGGGTGCAATACATGACAGTGTGCTGGAAATGTGCCCTACTCGACGGCATGCTACAAGTCCAATTAGAGCGCCCAGATAACGGGACTGCCTGTAGCTGGAAAATCTCTTCATGAACTTCTTGATCAATCTAGTCATTATCCTAGTCAGATTCAGTATGAATCCCTGACTGTGGTAACCAGGAATTCATTTTCTAGACATGATACAAGACGAGACATGTAGCTTATACAAGCACAAACATCCACGGTGTCAAGACAAGAGTTACTTAGCAAGTCAAGATAGCCGTCACAACAGCATATCAAGATTATCATGTTAGGTTTATTTATCAAGAGTGCACCATGATAGGCCACTATCATGTGTTATCATGCCAAGGTTGCTTGTCAAGAGTGCGTCACGACGGGCCACTATCATGTCATGTTACTTGTTAAGAGTGCTCCTTAGCAGGCCACTATCGTGTTCTATCCCTACATTATCATGAATGAGAAAAACTTATATAAAATTGCTAGTAATATACTTTTGAAGCCAATGAAAAGATTTACAACTTTCATGTTGGGAGTTGGGAGAAATTCTGGCCACAATTCAGCCAAATAGGACATAAAACAGCCAAAAACAGCCAAAATAGGCACTATGCAAGCCATACGGCACTATTCATCCATGCGACACTATGCAAGCCTACGGTACTATGCAAGCCATGAGGCACTATACATCCATGCGGTACTATGCAAGCCTGCGGCACTATTCATCCTGCGGCACTATTCATTCCTACGGTACTATTCATTCATGCGGTACTATATATCCATGCGGCACTATGCATCCATACGGCACTATTCATTCCTGCAGCACTATTCATTCCTGCGGCACTATGCATCCATGCGGCACTATTCATTCCTGTGGCACTATTCATTCCATGCAGCACTATTATCGTCCCTGCCAGATTCAAGAAAGACGAACTAAGAAATGTCAAATCTTATTTTGGCCATAACTTCCTCAAAACAAGTCAAAATCTAACTTTTCAAAGGTCCATTTTAGATAAAATCGAATTCTCTACAACATAGAATAATCAAAACTTAAAAATAATGAAGTTTGGTAGATCAAAACCCAAGAAAATGAAAATACTACAAACTTAGATCTACAAAAATCTATCCGTCCAAACCAAAAACTCCAAGTCCTAAAGATGCTTAGAATCATGTAGAGAAGAAGAAAGAACAATAAAATGGAAGATCCATCATGAAGCAAGTTGCACTTGCCTAGGACTTGGTAGGTGGGAGGAGTAAATGAAGAAGATGAAGAAGTAAATGAAGAAGTGAATGAGGAGAGAGAGAGAAGGAGTTGGGTTATATATCAACCCTCTCCATCTCAAACCAAGCCAAGCCAAGCCAAGCCAAACCAAGTCAAGTTGAACCAAACCAAACAAATAAACCAAGTCAAGATTAAACCAAGACTAGGCTAAGCAAACAAGTCTAACTACGGTCCACCTGATAAATGCCAGAAATCTCGTATACGTATACGAAAATACGTATAACAGGAAAGGGAGTGACAGTATCAGTCGAGTAATGGAGTATAAGGATACTAGGGTTTAGGAGTAGGTAGCACTTTATATTTTATCCTTGTAAATTTGAGAGCTGGGTATAGGGACTTGCCTTCGAAATCAGAGAATG
This sequence comes from Iris pallida, assembly GCA_029216955.1. Classification (NCBI taxonomy): domain Eukaryota; kingdom Viridiplantae; phylum Streptophyta; class Magnoliopsida; order Asparagales; family Iridaceae; genus Iris; species Iris pallida. Next base: position 27,299,886 of record JANAVB010015600.1, read on the forward strand.
TTAGGAAGTATATATTACACTAGGAGAGTTCCCATTTAGGAAGTAGCATCATCATCAAGTTGAGAGTGGTATTGCAGGTATCCTTCATTAGAAGTACCAAGTTGAGGTATGTTCAACCAGTGACAGAACCTGAAAAGAAGTTAGCATGGACATAAGTAGTCATGACATGTCATAAACAGGGGAAACACAACCACAACAGAGGTAAGATCATATAACAGTAGGTAGGCCAAACAAGAAGAAAAAGAAATAACAACCTTGATGTACTGAGCCATTAAGGCCACTAGGAAAACAAGAGTATTTAACACAGATTAAAGTAGCTTTATTTTAGTTTGTCGTGTGTTGATTTAGACTTGATACATAATATAGGTTCAGTGGACTTCGACTCAGCAATTGAACTGCACCTACAGCTCAGGACCACAGACAAGTGCATATACTGATTGTTTTCATTTCTAATGGGTTCCTTTACATGTTATACATATGTCTTGCTGCTTGTTGACACGTTCGTCACACGGAGATTAGTATCATGGATTATTATACATCTTGATTGTCTTTTACATGATTACCCTACTTGCGACTTGATTCCATGAGTACTAGCTGGGAGAGAATATATCTTAGTAGACGTGTGAACTATCCATTCCATTCCTAAAATGTCTACACTTGACTAATAGCAGCTGCACACGACACGTGCAGGGTGCCGGATTTACCCCTTAGCCGTTCTCATATCGAACCAGATATTTTAACACACGTAGATAGTTCTTAACTCAGTTGTTCTTCTTGTTTCTTCATCCATACCATGTCACCATGTTTACTCATTTACTCTTTACTCAGTATTCCTCATCATTAGATTTACCCATTCTATTCATTATATCATAATGCTGATTACTTTCTAGTTTTCACTTCTCATATGCTATTATCATGTTTTGTGATTTCTGTTATGTTTCGGATAGCGATCATATGTGTGCTTGTTCCTTTTCTGACTGGATAACCAACATTTTAGGTGATGAGTTAGAGGATTTTTGTACCACCTTCTATGAACAGACAGTCGACCCTGATTTTGGCATACCGGAGGACCAGGAGGCGGAGCTACCCTCTGAAGATGACTATTAGCTTGAACATTACTTAGTTGAGACGGAGTTGATTCCGGAACTCTTTAGTTGTTACATTTTATTAGAGATTTCTGTGAGTTGATTAGTGGACATCCAGTTAGCATATTTTTTTCTTCCGAGATTATTTCATTTATTATATTTCAGTCTCTCTTTTAGAGATTTATCAGATTATTTATTACTTTTCTCTCGAGGTGGCCATTGTGTACATATCATTCTGTTTTGGACTGATCTACGATTTTGGTTTATATTGTGGAATTATATAAACTGCGTGGTTGTATTGGTAAAATGTGGAAATGACTAGATAGCGTTCTACCGTCGATATCGTAACGTAGGCTGGACGTACCCACGACCCATGCCCAAATACTGGGTGCGGGTCGTGATAGCAAGGGTCTCGTCTGCACCACCGATATGTCCAAGATGGATTGAATTGACAGTAAACTTTTATATAGATAAGTTGTATGCTGAGTAGCAATTCGCATGCACGGTGTCGGTCGAATCAAAGAAAGTACAAGCACGGCACGAGTAGTGTCAAGAAAGTGTACACGGTTGCAACACCAAGTATGAAGCCTAAGATTTGGCTATAGCAAGGACACGTGCTTCGGCACGAGATGTGGCGTCGAGTACTAAGTCGTTGGCACAGAGTTGCATAAGTCGGATTTGAGTCATTTCGATTTAAATCAAGAAGGGCCGTAAGGCAAGTTTGGTTAAGTCATGCTAAGTTGTGAGGCACGACCTCGATTGTTGATACACAGACCAAGTTTACTGCACGACCATATTTGTGCGTCTCGAAGTATAGCACGAAAGGTAGCCACTAGTCGGAACATTGATGTTGCAAGCACGAGAATTGTCTAGAGGCGCAACGATAAGTAAGGTATCGGTGCAAGGCACGATAATGGTCTAGAGACACAAAATAGGCCAGGCATCTATGTCCTAAAACTGATCTTAAGGCAAGATTAGAAAGACAATAAAAAAGGAAGGAATATGCTGTACAAAGTAAAACGTGTTGGTTTTGTATGGGTGGGCAAGGAGCTCACTCCACCAATACAATTGTATACTGACACCCACACAGTTTCCATGTGCAGGCACGGGTACAAGCTGGTCGGCACAAAGCTTGCTTGGACGCGCTGAAGCATGGAGTTCCTTGGCGCCTCGATGCATGCATCTGCATGGAGTCTGGACTTATACGAGACATAATGTATGGACATCACCTTCCGAAGCATCCGTAAGTTGTAGCCTTGAATCTTGTATCGAGAGATGAGAGAGAGCAGAGTGACTTGTATTATGAGAAGAGTTAGACTGGGTGATTGTAATCATGGCCATGTGCCACATTGTAATCTTCGTTTCAATATAAATAAAGAGTTCTCATTTTGCATACTCATGTTGCCTTCGTTATTCAACTTTTCTGCTTAGGACTTCTGTGCGACGACCCCGTCGTAAGCTGTTGTAATCGGCCATTATGGAACCCGCCTTGCATGAGCGCAACCTAGGATCACGCAGTATCACGCCCTAGCGAGGACGATCGCTCCTCTGGGAGCGGGACGTGACAGCGGCGTTGGCTATCAACCGGGTATTGAAAACGTTATAGCGGATGCTCTCAGCAGAATGTTCGCAGGGTCGCTGGCTATCAACCGCGACATACAATGAGACTCAGTAGAAATGGGCATCGAACTCCGAATTCGATATAGAGAAGAACGGTTGGCTCAATTGCAACTTGAGTCGAGCTTATACAACAAGATAAATACCGTACAAAAGGGTGACCCATTCCTGAAGAAGATGTGCGAGCTAATTTCGATAGGGAAGGCGATCGACTTTATGGTTGACGAAGGCAGAATAATACGGGTGAAGGAAAGTGTGTCTGACCTTGCCAAACTTAGAAAAGAGATTCTGACAGAGGCTCACTATGTGAAGTACTCGTTGCATCCTGGCAGCACCAAGATGTACAAGGACTTGCGTACGACCTTTTGGTGGCACTACATGAAGAAAGACGTGGCAACTTTTGTGTCATAGTGCATGGCCTGTCAAAAGGTGAAGGTCGAGCACCAACGACCCGACGGGGAGCTGCAAAACCTCACAATTCTGGTATGGAAGTGGAATGATATCTCTATGGATTTTATAGTGGGCTTTCCGAAGACGCCGCAAAAAAATGATACGATTTGGGTCATCGTTGATCGATTGACCAAGTCCGCTCATTTCATCGCTATCAAAGTATCCTGGAGTGTCGATCGGTTGGCTCAAATTTACATCGATGAGATTGTTCGACTTCATGGGGTACCTGCCACGATCATTTCAGATAGAGGTAGGCAATTCTTATTGCATTTTTGGACGAGTCTGTAAGCGGAACTGGGCACCAAGCTGAATTTTAGCTTCTCGTACCACCCTCAAACAGATGGCCAGACAGAAAGGGTGAATAAGATCCTGGAGGATATGCTACATCTGTGTACGGTAGATTTGAAGACTAGTTGGGACACACATTTGTCGCTTGCGAAGTTTGCGTACAATAACAATTATCAATTAAGCATCCATATGGCTCCTTATGAGACACTCTACGGAAGAAAGTGCCGATCTCCAATATGCTGGGATAAAGTCGGGGAGCGACAGGTACTCAGGCTAAAATTGGTGGAACAAGCTGTCGAAAAAGTCCGTATGATTTGAGACAGACTCCGCATCGCACAGAGCCGACAGAAGAGCTATGGCGGTCGTTGTTTACCGGATCGCGCTACCCCTGCCCTGGATAAAGTACATGATGTCTTCTATGTCTCCCAACTTTGAAAGTACGTGCATGATCCAAGTCACGTGGTTAGCTTCGATCAGTTGGAGCTGCGTGTCGATCTATCATACTCAGAAGAGCTCGTACAAATTTTGGATCGAAAGGAAAAAAGTCCTGCGGAACCAATCGATGTCCTTGGTTTGCATGTTGTGGCACAACCATTCAGTTGAGGAGTCAACTTGGGAGCTAGAATCAGAAATGAAGGAGAAATACCCTTCACTATTCGTCGATTAAGGCCAGACCCTTGTTCTTAAGTTTTGGGACGAAATTTTTCTTAGTGGTATATTATATAGTGTCCCACTTTTGTTGGGACGAAGCACTATGTAATAGGCTCGTGGTAAGTCAGACATTGTCGGGAACATAGATGTCTAGTCTGACTTAGCAACGAGTTTGGTATACAAAAATCTTTGGGCATCAATAAAATTGATTTGGACGAATGATATGAGAATCGTTCCAACTAATGAATCAGCTTCTATTGGAATAAGTCCTAGATGCAGCACACTGTGCCTTGGTGAATGAGCTCTAATGAGATTGATGGGACCGGTCTGCTATTAGTTTTCTGGATGTTTTGCGGCTTTGTTTTGATGAGTGTGCTTTCGCGTCGATTTTTGAATATGCATTTGAAATTTTCGAAGGGAAAGGATTGAAGGAAGAATTCTAATATGATGCTTGTGCCATTGTAGGAGTTCGTGTAATTGACGTTTGATCGTCACGAAGCGTTCTCCTACTCTCGACGCATTTCCTTTAGGTGGGTGGTTCGGCCCCTTCTTTTCTACTCCTTCCTGCCAACAAAATTCCAAGTCCAACGTTCAAATTAATGATGCTGGTTGAATATATATATATATATATATATATATATATATATATATATATATACTATGCCACTAAAATAAAGAACACGGGATAACTGTAACGTAACTAGGATAAATCGGCCTAGTGACATTAACTTAGCGCCCCGCATCGAGGCGAGCAGTTTGGTTCAAAATCGGAAAACTGTTGAAAGGAAGGACATTGAAACATCAATTTGTGGCACGGTGTCTCGGAGTATTTGGTACTTGCGAGTCGCCAAATCGAACATACGACTTTGAGGGAAATTGATGAATTGTTGCGCGAGACATAGATTTTTACTGCTAAACTCTATTTGTGTCATGCATTATGTTGCCTAGCTTAAACTGTTCACACAATTGCATGGTCATGGACAACTTGTAAGGTATTATTTTCCTCGATGCGGTATCCGGACGTGCCGAGACCAAATTGAACTAGGGAGAATTTGAGATTCGTGCTTTGCACGAGGCATTGTGAGATCTCCAGTTAGGTTCACAACCTGGACTGTAGGGCGTGTTGCAATGCCATTGTGAGAATTTTTATCATTTATAATACATATCTCATATATGTGCTAAATAAAAAAATTAAAAATTTTATAAAAAAAATAGATGGCGGGCCAACCCACTTGGCCCGCGGGCTAGCCCACCGCGGGACGGGCTACTAGCGGGCCAGCCCACCTAGGCCCGCCTGTTTGGCGGGCTCCTAAATGCTCGGCCCAACCCACCTTTTTGGCGGGCGGGACGGGCCGGCCCAACGGGCTTAGCCCATTTTGACAGCTCTATCCCCAGGTGACGAGCGCGCTGCGGGAGCACGAGACTAAGTTGTAGCTGAAGAACGGGAGGCCGAACACCAAAAAAATCACCAAATTTTTTTATTGATAACCATTGTCGCTAAAAATTATCCAGGGACGGAGCCAGGACTCATGTTAGACAGGGGCCGAACACCAAAAAAAAAAAATCAAGTCATAAAAGTTTTTTTTTCAAAAGGTAAAAAATAAATATTTATAGTGAATTACACAAATCATTAATTTTAAAAAGTAGAAAGAAAAAAATACATTGAAGGTAACTAAGGCTATCACCAATGGAGATTTCTGAAATTGAGTTTCTATCCTGCTTGGCATTGAATAATAAGGAAACCTATTATGTAGAGTTTCTACATAGAAATTGCACAAAAATATAATTTTTCTCAAAATTTATCTTACGTGGCACTGACTGATATTAAGATAGGAGAATAATAAATAAAAAAATTATGATTTAGTTTGAAAGTGGGGGCCAATGCATAATTTCTATAAGAGTTTCTACATGTAGAAATTCTCATAATTTTTTTTATCCTATATCAGCGTCACATAGGATAAAAGTTGGAATAGAAACCACTGTAAGATTTTTTTTCCCTATAATGTGCTTCTACCATAGAAACAAGGAGATAGAAAACCCCATGAAGATGACCTAACTAACTACCACCAAACTCAGGCCACATATAAGTTTGATTTTTTTATGAGTCAGTGGCCAAATTGGATGATGTCTAAAAAGAGTTGAATGGGCCTGAAACAATGGCTTTGCCCACATGACCACATCTTAGATTGATGATGTTTTTATTAGGTAATCAAAAAAAATCCAAGGGAGGGCCATGGCCCCCTTTGGTCTCAATATAGTTTCGTCTCTGTATATACACACACACATACACACTTCAGAATTGTTCAAATTAAACAAGTCGTCTAAGCCGTGTGTATATCCTCACGTAATTAAAAAAATTATAATATTCTTCTAACTATCTAAACATATGTCCAAAATTATATAGACATATCTATAACTAATACAAATTAAAATATATTCAATATTTAAATAATATTTAAACTAGCTATAAGTAAACATATATCCAAAGTTCAAAATACTTATCTATAAATTTATTTTTATAAAATATTCAAAATATATTTAAACTATTTTAATATAATTTTTATTTCTATCTATTGTTAAAAATATCAACAACAAAAAAAGATTGTCGGCATTACGTAAGGAACTCCCATGGCTTGATTAACTAATTTTATTTCTATCTATTGTTAAAAAAAAAATTTGGACCCTGAATTTTATATCAGATTAGTGTTTAGGCCTTGACTTGTCCAATTGGAAAGTTTGGACGCTGGATTTTTTTTTCTTTCTTTCTTCCGATTATGTCCTTCCCAGATTAGTGTTTATGTCATCTTTAGAATCTTGAGGATGGCATCAACAATTATTGTAGTTTAGTAGTTGTTTTCTTTTGCTTGTAAAATAGCTTATGTCTTTCACAATCTTGCTATTCTATCTTTTTTTTATGTTTTGTAATATGTCTCTTTTGAAAATAAGATAAAATAAATTCTTTCAGAAGCCAGTGCAGCTATGTTGCACGGATACAAATACAACATGACACAAAATTGACACATGACATAGATATGGTACTACCATTCTGGCATGTCCTATTGTATTTCAGAGTGTGTCTAGTGTAGTATGTGTCCGACACAGACATAATCATTTTGATGTGGCAAAAAAGAAGAAACTAATATTTGAACCTTCTTCATGTCGAACTTGCTTTTCTAGGATGACTAGTTGTTATCATCACACTTAGATCCTTGAATCCCTCTTCTACACTACTGAACTTCCAACACATCTAGATTATTTCATATTCAATATTAAGCTGCTATTACCAAAAACTGAGACTTACCTGAAACTGAGCCACATGTACATCCATAAACCCTATAACCTTAAGGTCATGACAATTCAAATTATTAGAAGCCATTTTCTATATGTAACTCAAGAACGCAACAATAGAACTTCATTAAAATCACTATGCAGTCAAACCTAGTATACATTTTTTTTTCTATAAAGTATTTACTGAACATAGTAGGATTAGCAGAAGAAGAAAAAAAAGTAAAAGAATACGCATCGCGATTATCCCATAAATATAAATTTTCGTACAGTGGGAAGAAGTATAAAAAAATTTGCAGAGAAGAGAAGAAAGTTTGGAGAATTTACAAAAAAGGAGACAAGACGTCATTGGAGTAGTTGGCATATGGGACTAGGAGCCAAAGGAAATGATACTCGGAGGGATTGGTGGGGTTCCAATTCATTTAGCACCTAGGAGCTTGACGTCAACTCCTTTGTTGCTCCTCTAATTAAAAAAAGAACTATAGTCTCTAGCTGATGTCATCCTCAAAGGGCATAATCGGAAGAAGAAAAAAAAAATCAGGATCCAAACTTTCTATTTGGACAAGGCAAATATGATATAAAATTTAGCATCCAAATGCTAATTAGTCCTTAATTATATTACGACTATAATTACATTACAATGTACCAATACCAAACATGATCCGAGTAATGTTCATTCCTTTCTAACTTCTCCCAAAAGCAATCAAAAGAACCGGATGGATAATTTGGTACTTGACAATCATAACAAATGATTCCACCAAACATTTTAGCAAAAGCAAAACCCCACCAGGAAAGGCGGTGGGACCGTCGCACGGCGAACGGCCACCGAGCCCATTAAACCTACCACTTTATGGCACGGGCGGTGGGTCCGGTCTACCGACCCCTTTTGTTCATTTTTCTTAATAGTCACTATAAGAGCATCTCCAACCCTATTGTGACTTTGGAAAAAAAGTTGTTGCCACATAGGAATGACAAAATTGTATTCAAAAGTTCTTCTCCAATGCAATTGTCAAGTCAATTGTGAAGCTTATGTGGCAAAAATTAAAGAAGATATTGTGAAGTTGATTATCTTGTTCTAGACAATGTACTTGACAATATCTTCTCTTCCATGTCATCAATTATGAATAAAAAAATATTAGAAAAAAGAAAAAAAATGAGTAGTTGTCTTAAAAGTTGCATTGAAAGTTGGAAAAAATACTTTTTATTGTCTCCTCAATACTTTTGTATTGGAGAGAGTTTTTCTATCGCATCGTCTTTTGAGATATAATTGTGCCACATAAACAAGACATTGCCTTGTAACTCATGCCACATAGGAGCCACTAAGACTCACAACACTTAACAAGACAATACGGTTGGAGATGCTCTAAAAGCTCCATGTAAACGTCCACGTCAGCTCCTTATCTACTTCCTTGTTAGCAATTCGGCAAACGGGAAAAATTCGGGACGGCAAAAGTACGAGTATAAATCGGCTCAGTGCAAATAAAATGCGTTCAAAAATTCGGTCAAAAATTCGAAAAATAGAAATATTGAGGTTAGATACTTCTCATTCTTAAATATGTTGTCAAATTTTGTTTAATTAAACATGTTCTCACCACGTTCTTGTGCCAATTTTTTCAATAATTTATATGGAACAAGTTTAAAATTTCGTATGTTTAAAATTTATGTACTGATTTGAATCTGTCAAAAGTACACAAATATTATACGTTTCTCAAAGGTACGGAAAAATTCGTGTATAATACGAGTTTTATTCGGGTGATTGCTAACAAGGCTTCCAACGGGCTAATTTTTCCAATTTTAGCACTGCAAAAGTACTTACTCTGCCGGCCCCACAACCGGACCCTATGTTGCAACGCGGAAGCTGGGAACTGACGGTGAGCCCGACATAAATTTGTCATTGTCAGTTATATATTTTTTTATTTCTCATGAGGATAAAATAATTGGTGGCACGTATATTTCATGTATGAGTTTGTGGACCAAAATGCCCTTCTAAAAAAGTGATTTACAATAATACCAACATGACTCTCGTTGCTCGATCCACTGAAGTTTCATCACCCAACCAAAACTTTTATGTGCCTCCCGGCTGACCACAATGGTCACTCGAGTTCAACAGTTACAATCCCATTTGATTATAGTCCTTACATTGTCGGTGATTTTAATATTCTTTTATATTTGGTAACACCGTAACAACTTTATTAGAAATAAATTTTTTTATAATAATAATGAAGTTAAAGTGCTACAGAGTCATTGATATGTGGTCGTAATTCTTATGTTAAGAGCATCTCCAACGATATTGTCTTGTTATGTGTCATAATTTTTATGTGGCATAATACACAAGACAATGTCTTTCATAAGAGGCAAGAATATACTCACAAAAGACAATGGGGGTATAAATGTTTTCTTCAATGCAAAAGACAATACAAATACTTTTTTATTCCAACTTTCAATGCAACTTCTACTCTTCTTACTTTTTTATACTTTTTTTATTCATAATGATGATGTGGAGGTAAAGTCATTTTCAAGTGAACTGTCTAGAACTAGACAACCAATTTCATAATATTTTTGTCATGTCATGTCACCTTCATAATTTATTTGACATTTGCATTGGAGAAGCACTTTCTAAATAAAAAATTGTCATTACTATGTGGCAAAAACTTTTTTTTCAAACTCACAATAAGGTTGGAGATGCTCTAATGACAAGTAATTGAGGTACAAAACAATGTCTTGTTATGTGATTTGAATCATATGTGGCATCAGGTACAAAACAATGTCTCTTCGGTGACAAACTTATATTCACACATGGCAATGAAGTAGGAAAATACTCTCAAATGCAAAAGTATTGGAAAGACAATAGAAGATATCCTTTTCAACTACCAAGACAACCTTCTCTTTCTTTTCTTTCTTTCTAAATATTTTATATTCTTAATTGATGATATGGAAGTAAAGATATTGTGAAGTGCATTGTCTATAACTAGACAACCAACTTCATAATGTTTTTGTCATGTCAACTTCATAACTTACTTGACATTTGCATTGGAGAATGAATTTTTCAATTAAAACTTGTTACTCCTATATGGCAACAACTTTTTTCCAAACTCACAATAGCATTGGAGATGATGTTAAAAATGATCATCTTCATTAAATAAAAATAATATAATATTGTTTTGCTTTGAAAAATTGTTATTTAGATCCATATATAATTATTTATTAAAATTCAGATTTTCAAAATTATTTTATCAGGTCTAGATAGCACTTTTCAAATCAAACAAATTCTTCTATTAATTATTTATTTAATACTGATAACAATTTTCAAAACAAAATATTAATTAATTGTCCTTAGGTTATGGCAAATGTTAACAAGTTAACAAGACTCATAAAACATATATTTCGAAATGAGAGATAAGTATGGACCTTGAAATTAAAGACATGCTTGTTGTCATTTTTTTAGGTTTATTTAAAAAAAAAACAATTTTTTATTATAAAAACATGATTGATAAGTGTATTAATATTTTTGTAGATAAAAAAAAAATAAAAATAGTAAAAGTGGAAAAAAAAATGTTTGCCATTTTTCACAAACAAAAAACATAAAAGGTCAATAAATAAATTTTTGATGCAATGGTATGGCATGTTTGTTTACCAAAAATACATAAATTTGTACTTTTATTGCTTATCAAACATGTTTATGTTTTTATAAACAGGAAGCAACTAGATGTGTACTCAAACATGTTTATTGTTATAAAAAAATTTAAAAAATAAAAATAAATAAACAAAAGTGATATCAAACATGGCCTAAATATATTGAAGGAGTACTTTTGTTCCATCGTTCTTATTTGTTTGTGTCGTATGTGCCACCTCCGTTTTTCGTTATACGTATTTTCAGTATACGTGTACGGAATTCCGACCCGTAATCAGACTTTTCTAGCTTAATCTTGCATGACTTGGTTTATTTTGGTTTATTTTGACTTGGGCTCGGCTTGGGTTGGTTTGTTTTGGTTTAGGGTGGTTCATCATGAATCCAACCCCCTACCTACCACCATCTCCATTTAAAGCCCAACTACTTTCTCTCTCTTCACTTATTCTCATTTACTCTTCTTCTTCTCCATTAACCTCTCCTCTAACCTAAGAAAACCCATAGGCAAGTGCACCTTGCTTCCACATGAGAACCCATTTTTATGGTTCATTTATCTTCCTCTCGTGATTCTAAGATAGTTTAGAACTTGACATTTTGCATTTTGAAGTTTTATTTTTGTAGATCTAAAAATTTGTCATTCTCGAATTTTTGGTGGTTTTGATCTATCAAACTTCCTTATTTTCAAGTTTTGATCGTTTCAGGTTGTTGAGATTTGTGTTATACCCCATTTTGATCTATGGAAGTCCCATTTTTGGCTTAGATTGAAGGTTTCATAGAATTTGGAGTTCTGGAGGTTCCTTACGCCCACGTTTATACGTGCCAGCGTAGTATCAAACTCCATGCCCATGTTTATTCGTGTCAGCATGAATCTGGATTACGCAAGTCAAGACTGTTTTACGCGTAAAACAAAGTCTACCCTGTCTTGGCGTAAAACAAGTTTCACGCGTAAACTTTACTCCTTTACGCGTACTCCTTTATGCGTACTTCCTTACGCGTACCTCCTTTACGCGTACTTCCTTTACGCATACTTCCTTTACGCGTACTTCTCTTAGCATATTCCTTTGGCGTACTTCCCTTGGCGTACTCCTTTACGCGTACTTCCTTACGCGTACCTCCTTTACGCGTACTTCCTTTACGCGTACCTCCTTTACGCGTACTTCTTTTACACGTACTTCCTTTATGCATACTTCCCTTGGCGTACTCCTTTACGCGTACTTCCTTTACGTGTACTTCCTTTATGCATACTTCCCTTGGCGTACTCCTTTACGCTTACCTCCTTTACGCATACTTCCTTTATGCATACTTCCCTTGGCGTACTCCTCTGGCTTGGCATACTCCTTTGGCGTACTCCCCTTGGCGTACTCCTTTGGCGTACTCTCCTGTCCGGAGGCTTCTTAGCACTAGCGTATCTTATCCCCTTGCCCGGCGCAGTATGTCCCTGGCATCCATTACCCTAGATTCACCTTTATTGGGCGCATGGCACCCCTTATTATATCCTTACGTCTTTCTGACATGAAGTCGATATAATCATGATATGTTAATATTGTAATGATAATCTGTACACGGCATGATTTTGTGACAACTCATGATAGTGGCCCGTCGTGGCGCGCTCCTAACAAGTAACAAGTACAAGTAACATGACATATTGATCATATAGGCAAGTAATTATATTTATAATTTATTAATATATGTACATATATATATGTTACGTATATTTACATATGTGTGTATGTGTATGTATATATAAATATATATATTATACATTATACATGGGTGTATGTATACAAGTATATAAATATATGTGTGTATGTGTGCATAAATGTATATAAATATAGGTATATAGGTGTATATATATAAACATATATGTATACATATATTTGTATATATAAATATATATATATGTATTAATTATTGCTAATAGAAAATAGAAAAAGGAAAAGAAAGAACCAAACAAATAGTAGGGAGCCCACAAACCCAGCCCGAACAACCAGCCAGGCCGAGCCCACACATACCCCAAACTAACCCGGCCCAAGAAACCTACCCCCCCCCCCCACACACACAGCAGGTACTAGAGCCCGACCCTGCTATAATCGGCCACGGCAACCCTCATAAACTATCATAACCCTAATTCTCGCGTCGCCACCCACGCCCACGGTGCCCCTCCCCGACCCCGGGCTCCCGTGCGCACTCTCGGCCGTCGGCGCCACGGCCGTGCGTGGCCGGAGTCAGCCGGATTAGCACGCACGGCTGGAAACAGTGACAGCGGTACACAGCGTGTGGGATGGTTTTGCGGCGACCGTTCATCGCGTACACGCGATCATTTCACGAGCCACTTTGTCAGGTAAAGTTCTGACATAACCCTCTCGGAACCCATCTAGATAGTTTGTATAGAATCAATCCAGATACGAAAGAAAATCGACTTGAAAGTCGACGAAAATCTGTTCGTAAACAGAGCTACAACTAGCCTAAGACCCCAACTTGGAAGGCGAATTATGAGCCAGTTATCAAAGGTTTTAGAAATCTATCTAAACAGAATTATAAACAACCTATACATGATCAAAACTCTATTTTTAGTTTAATATCTAGGCGTTTATTTTTTGTTTAAAATTATTTCAAAAATTAAGAAAAATATATTTTCAAAATATCGAAAAAACTCCGATACGACGTGCGCCCCGCCAATCCGGACGACGTGGTCTCGAACCAAAAGCATCGAAAGGTGCGTATCGGTATCATGGACGTGTGGGCTTTGACGAAATTCAAATTTGTCGCGTGTGCGCGACGAATTTGATGCGTATCCGTCAAAATTTACCGTATCGGCCTCTGTGTAAATTCCCCAATTACTTTGTGCACGTTCGTCAGATCGAGATGAAACTTGCGCCAACAGGACCGTATCATTTTTCTGGTCCTGTATACCAAGTTTAGTCCAATTCTGAGACAGTTGATTGGATCGTCGTTTTGCGGGTCCCACGGTCCGATTCAACGGGCAATTTTGTGCACGGCCCGCCGAAATCCAATTTTGGACATACGGTTGGGTTCGTATCATCAAAATAAATTCGTAGACATATAGTTTGATGACTTTAGAGACCATTGACGCTGGCACGCTTTTTGGTACAAAGTGGGTCCAATGGTGGACACCGTTTTGACCCAAAATTACCATTTTGCCCCTGTGTCCAAAATTGGACTTAAAGACAGGCAATCCTAGCTAATTTGACTATTCTGAGAATGTTGGTACTATTTATTTCAGCATCTGGAGACTTCTGCATGTGTTGATTGATTGTGGCTCATTGAGTGGTATAGTATTATTGGTTTCACCAGCTAAGGACCACAGACAAGTACACTTTCTGATTGCTTTCGATTCATAGTAGTCTTTTCATTTCATGTTTATACATATGTCTTGCTGCTTGTTGACACGCTCGTCACACGGAGTAGTCGGGAGGGAAAATATCTTATTAGACATGTGGACTACCCAGAACTATCCCCCGTGTCTTTCGTGGAGAATAGCAGCTGCACACGACACGTGCAGGGTACCGGATTTACTCCTAGCCGTTCACATATCGAAACGGATATTTCACAACACAAAGGTAGTTGTATTTTATTTGTTTTCCTTGTCTTCTTCCCCACCTGCCATGTCATCAGTTACTTTCTAGTTTTCATATCTCATATGTTATTTTCATGTCTTGTTAATTCTATTGTGTACTCGTATTGCCGTCGGTTTGTGTGCTTGTTCCATTCCTGACTGGAAACCAATATTTTTTAGGTTTAGCCGCGATCACTCTTAGCACCGGAAAGACATGGGTATGCTGAGGTCGACCTAGATAGTGGAACTAGCTGTCTTTTCTATATTGTGAGAACTTTGTATTTTCTTTAATTTTAAATATTATAAATATTGTAATAAATTTAGAAATGTGAATGAGCAGCAAATGTTATATTTTGTGATTTTGAGCATTTATTTCTTGCGGGCTTGACAGCGTTCTACCGCCGACTCTGCGGCATACGCTGGCTTGGACACGTCTCGTATCCGGAAAAAGCGGGTGCGGGTCGTGACAAAAAGTAATTAATAGGAGTCGAAGGTGGTTATATCAGGTTCTTACCAGTAGAATCGATTCAGAAATCGATCGAGCATGGAGGGAGAGATCCAGCCACGAATTTCCATCCCCTACCGTCGCTCGCTGTTGTCGCTGGCGCTGTGTCTGCGCGGTCTGCATGCGCGCGACCGTCTGCCGCCGGTCGGTGGTGGCTACGGTGCCGCACAGCCGCCTGGGCGGCACGCCAAGGCCTGGGGTCGGGCTGGAAAGCTAGGGTTTAGGTTCTCGAGTATTTTTTCCTCTCGATCTCGCTCGAGTTTACACATATATAGGTTCTGTTGTAACAGAACTGATGGGGGGTCGGGCCTGGCTCCCTTGCTGGGTTCGGGTTACTCGACTGTGGGCTGGCTTTGCTTAGGTTTCAATACATTTGTTTTATTTATTTATTTATATATAAACATATATAAAAACTCTATATATATATATATATATATATATATATATATATATTATATATATATATATATATATATATAACATATATATATATATATATATATATATATATATATATATATTTATATATATATATATATATAACATGTATATATATATATATATACATATTTTACTCATATTTCCATAATTCCTCCAAAAATTATTATAAATCTAGAATGTCATATACAGTCTGATAATCCCCAGAATGTACAAGGTCCTATTTTATACAATTATCATTGAATATCAACTAATAATGATATTTATAATATTTAATTATGAATACTTAGAAATATTCATTAAATCGTTAAAATGGAATACAACACACTCATACCAAATTACATCAACACGAATGTCATTGGACGTACCGCATGACTACAATGGCTTGGGCTCAGTTCGGGCTAGTTTGGTACAACCTGGTCTTCTATACGTCAATAAATTAAATAATAAATAATTAAAACAACTTTAGAGGTTAGGTCACAACTTGGCCTGGTTTTTCTAGTTAGAACATCACTATGGCTCGGCCTTCCCTGCCAGGGCTAACACACTAGTTAAAGCATGCCACTGCACTGTCCGTGCCACGGTTTCTAATCACCTTGTACTCCAATTCCTAATCATGGCTAAAATCATCTACCGTAATAATTAACTAATTAATTATTTATAAAAATCTAAAAATCACCATTTAAATAAAATAAATAATAATAAAAATATATCAAGATTTTTCGGAAAGGGGAGCTACACATGTCACATTTCCTCAGTACGACGGTCCTGAAGCACGAAGAACCCTCCTTATGGCTCAAGAGAACCAAACCCTGCTGAATTTAATGAACAGAGAACCTCTGGAAAGTCTTGATGGTGTAGTTCACAAGAAGCCTGCCTTCCTTTTTGGAGATGCCATAAAGAAAACTTCTCAACCCAAGACCAGAAAAGAGGGAAGAATTTTCACAAATGAGGATAAAGTCATATACCTCACGGAAATATCAAGGTCTATGGCATTATCCCAATATGCTTTTGCCAGCTATCATAGAATAATGTCATGGGATCTGACTCCCATTCAGCAGGCAAGAGTCGGTAGAATCTGTTACAGAATGGGTCCGAAGTATAGGGACCTCTTTTACAGTACTTCTGAAAAGTACAGTACACACTTGAGTGGTTTGTAGCCAAGCTGCATCCCTCCCGAGGATTCCTTCCTACTCCTTCCGGTCAGAATACCCATTTTTGCAAATACATTTGCAAAAGCTGAAGGAAGATATCCAGACCACGTTATGCGTATGACAGGTCTAGTTAACCCAGAGATAAAGTGCTGGAGCAGCTTGTCCATTTGGATTTTGGATCAATTCAAGGACAAGCTCCTCGATCTGGGTCTCTATTATGCCATCTGGACTACAGTATACGGCATTCGCCCGAATGCTCATATGTTCTTAGCTCTAGTAGAGAGGTACAATGAAAGCACTGGGACTTTCATGACTCTCCATGGAGAAATAGGATTTTCTCTTCATGAGATGGAATATCTCTCTCACCTACCAATGTGCGATAATCCATATGAAGAGTATGTGCCCACAAATGACGAATTGGATGCTATGGCAGAGGAGAACCCTCAAATGATCGTCGTCTTCCAAGAATTATTGTGTCACTATAAGATCTGCTCACTTTACTATAAAAGTACCACTGCAGGTATTTGTTATACCACCAAGTGGATGCCATATCTCTTCTTGGGTCATGCACGGGAGGACAAGCCACTTGAAGGTCAAGCCTGTGCTCCTCGTTTTGAACCCTTCAATCAGAGCGACATGCAATATCTGATGAGCAACATGATCATGGAGATGTCACGCTGGATGAGGATTTGCATCCGTTCAAGGCTAGCGACACTCTCCAGAGTTACCTTAGACAGGGTTACAGATCCATGTCTCAAGAGGCCCAGCTAGCTGGTTTTTTATCTTCATGTCTACGGCGCTTTATAGTTCCAGGAGCCAGTACAGTCGACAGATTCTATCGGGGCATCCTGTTTGCTGCAGCACGTCTTGTCATCGGATACAAGATGGACCTCTTATCGGCCATGACCTGCCGTTTGAACGCAAGATTGTATTCTTTTGTACAGACCATGTTAAATGACAAAGCGATAAGGCAAGATTTCTCTCGTACCGAGATGCCATACACCTACCTGTTCGGATGGCTATTGCTTCACCATCCCTGTTTGATGAACCCAAATATGGAAGCTGACGGCGAAAATTTCATCAGACGCTACTCCAGTGCTCAGTGGCAATATACTGCTCTTTCAGAGTACAGATTTGCCTTGAACTGTGGATCGGGATGGAGTTTCCAGTGTGTTGAGCCTCCTCATGGGTATGAGGCTATGTCTCTACAAATGATGGATTTGACTGCAGAATCACTCTGTTTAAGCCCACCCATCTTTTCGTGGCTGCAGGCGATCCATCCCTCTCACTTGGTCTGCAGGTTTGAGGAAGAGTGTTATTTGGAACTGTACTTGCCAAGTCGACTTGTACGGCAATTCGGATATGATCAGCTTCATGTGGGTAACGCTACCACTTGTCTACAGGCCAATGGTTACCTCATCGATGGGGCTAGGGCCTGGAGCTATTACAACGCCCGGGGTACAAAAGCTATATTTTCTATGCCCTACAATCTTCCACAAGGCCCGTGTATGTTATATACATACGCAAACTTCTATACTTCAGCGAACACATTCACTGAAAGCTTCCATCCTGCACACAGCTTCGTAAGTGAAAAGAGATCCAAATAGGGGAAACACACTGCTCACTCTTTTTGGGATGCAGAGGACAAAGATCCTGCAGATCCACCACTAGAAGCTTCCATTCAAAAGAACTATCCCGATGAAGGTCAGGATCCTCTAGACGGATCCATAAAGGTACGAAAAGAGAAATCCCCTATTAAGGGTTTAAAGAAAAGAAAGACTAAGGAGACGACGGCCCCTCCTCAGCAGGATAATAGACCCGACTCTCTATGAGCTCCAGAGAAGAAGAGAAGAACATCACTGCTTATAAAAGAACCAACGACTACAAGAACGACACGTTCTCAGTCAAAATAGATGCTTCTCAGTTCTTCATCTGGAGAGAAGGAAATCACTTCTTCTTCTATTCAGAAACAGAGAAGAGGCACAGAAGAAAGAACATCTACCACTTCGATCAATATGGAGGACGATCACACCAGAGCTACTGAAGATCCGGTCGCACCACTACACAGAGAGGTCAGGAGAAAGTTGGTAGTTACTGAAGAAGTACCATTGTAGCTCCCCTTTTCGGAAATTTATGAATTTTTTTTTATAAATTTATTTGATTACAATGGTGACTTTTAAAATTTTATAAATAATTATTTAGTTAAGTATTACGGTAGATGACTTTAGCCATGTTTGAGTTTTGAAGGACCAGACGACTAGAAATCATGGCACGG
>JANAVB010015600.1:27318851-27831351 GCA_029216955.1 Iris pallida
ACATGTACATCCATAAACCCTATAACCTTAAGGTCATGATAATTCAAATTATTAGAAGTCATTTCCTATATACAACTCAAGAAAGCAACAATAGAACTTCATTAAAATCACTATGCAGTCAAACCTAGTATACTTTTTTTTCTATAAAGTATTTGCTGAACATAGTAGGATTAGCAGAAGAAGAAAAAAAGTAAAAGAATCAGCATCGCGATTATCCCATAAATATAAATTTTCGTACAGTGGGAAGAAGTATAAAAAATTTGCAGAGAAGAGAAAAAAGTTTGGAGAATTTACAAAAAAAAAAAAAAGACAAGACGTCATTGGAGTAGTTGGCATATGGAACTAGGAGCCAAAGGAAATGATACTCGGAGGGATTGGTGGGGTGCCAATTCATTTAGCACCTAGGAGCTAGACGTCAACTCCTTTGTTGCTCCTCTAATTAAAAAAAGAACTATAGTCTCTAGCTGATGTCATCCTCAAAGGGCATAATCGGAAGAAGAAAAAAAAAATCAGGATCCAAACTTTCTATTTGGACAAGGCAAATATGATATAAAATTTAGCATCCAAATGCTAATTAGTCCTTAATTATATTACGACTATAATTACATTACAATGTACCAATACCAAACATGATCCGAGTAATGTTCATTCCTTTCTAACTTCTCCCAAAAGCAATCAAAAGAACCGGATGGATAATTTGGTACTTGACAATCATAACAAATGATTCCACCAAACATTTTAGCAAAAGCAAAACCCCACCAGGAAAGGCGGTGGGACCGTCGCACGGCGAACGGCCACCGAGCCCATTAAACCTACCACTTTATGGCACGGGCGGTGGGTCCGGTCTACCGACCGGTCCTTTTGTTCATTTTTCTTAATAGTCACTATAAGAGCATCTCCAACCCTATTGTGACTTTGGAAAAAAGTTGTTGCCACATAGGAATGACAAAATTGTATTCAAAAGTTCTTCTCCAATGCAATTGTCAAGTCAATTGTGAAGCTTATGTGACAAAAATTAAAGAAGACATTGTGAAGTTGATTATCTTGTTCTAGACAATGTACTTGACAATGTCTTCTCTTCCATGTCATCAATTATGAATAAAAAAATATTAGAAAAAAGAAAAAAGATGAGTAGTTGTCTTAAAAGTTGCATTGAAAGTTGGAAAAAATACTTTTTATTGTCTCCTCAATACTTTTGTATTGGAGAGAGTTTTTCTATCGCATCGTCTTTTGAGATATAATTGTGCCACATAAACAAGACATTGCCTTGTAACTCATGCCACATAGGAGCCACTAAGACTCACAACACTTAACAAGACAATACGGTTGGAGATGCTCTAAAAGCTCCATGTAAATGTCCACGTCAGCTCCTTATCTACTTCCAACCCTTGTTAGCAATTCGGCAAACGGGAAAAATTCGGGACAGCAAAAGTACGAGTATAAATCGGCTCAGTGCAAATAAAATGCGTTCAAAAATTCGGTCAAAAATTCAAAAAATAGAAATATTGAGGTTAGATACTTCTCATTCTTAAATATGTTGTCAAATTTTGTTTAATTAAACATGTTCTCACCACGTTCTTGTGCCAATTTTTTCAATAATTTATATGGAACAAGTTTAAAATTTCGTATGTTTAAAATTTATGTACTGATTTGAATCTGTCAAAAGTACACAAATATTATACGTTTCTCAAAGGTACGGAAAAATTCGTGTATAATACGAGTTTTATTCGGGTGATTGCTAACAAGGCTTCCAACGGGCTAATTTTTCCAATTTTAGCACTGCAAAAGTACTTACTCTGCCGGCCCCACAACCGGACCCTATGTTGCAACGCGGAAGCTGGGAACTGACGGTGAGCCCGACATAAATTTGTCATTGTCAGTTATATATTTTTTTATTTCTCATGAGGATAAAATAATTGGTGGCACGTATATTTCATGTATGAGTTTGTGGACCAAAATGCCCTTCTAAAAAAGTGATTTACAATAATACCAACATGACTCTCGTTGCTCGATCCACTGAAGTTTCATCACCCAACCAAAACTTTTATGTGCCTCCCGGCTGACCACAATGGTCACTCGAGTTCAACAGTTACAATCCCATTTGATTATAGTCCTTACATTGTCGGTGATTTTAATATTCTTTTATATTTGGTAACACCGTAACAACTTTATTAGAAATAAATTTTTTTATAATAATAATGAAGTTAAAGTGCTACAGAGTCATTGATATGTGGTCGTAATTCTTATGTTAAGAGCATCTCCAACGATATTGTCTTGTTATGTGTCATAATTTTTATGTGGCATAATACACAAGACAATGTCTTTCATAAGAGGCAAGAATATACTCACAAAAGACAATGGGGGTATAAATGTTTTCTTCAATGCAAAAGACAATACAAAATACTTTTTTATTCCAACTTTCAATGCAACTTCTACTCTTCTTACTTTTTTATACTTTTTTTTATTCATAATGATGATGTGGAGGTAAAGTCATTTTCAAGTGAACTGTCTAGAACTAGACAACCAATTTCATAATATTTTTGTTATGTCATGTCACCTTCATAATTTATTTGACATTTGCATTGGAGAAGCACTTTCTAAATAAAAAATTGTCATTACTATGTGGCAAAAACTTTTTTTTCAAACTCACAATAAGGTTGGAGATGCTCTAATGACAAGTAATTGAGGTACAAAACAATGTCTTGTTATGTGATTTGAATCATATGTGGCATCAGGTACAAAACAATGTCTCTTCGGTGACAAACTTATATTCACACATGGCAATGAAGTAGGAAAATACTCTCAAATGCAAAAGTATTGGAAAGACAATAGAAGATATCCTTTTCAACTACCAAGACAACCTTCTCTTTCTTTTCTTTCTTTCTAAATATTTTATATTCTTAATTGATGATATGGAAGTAAAGATATTGTGAAGTGCATTGTCTATAACTAGACAACCAACTTCATAATGTTTTTGTCATGTCAACTTCATAACTTACTTGACATTTGCATTGGAGAATGAATTTTTCAATTAAAACTTGTTACTCCTATATGGCAACAACTTTTTTCCAAACTCACAATAGCATTGGAGATGATGTTAAAAATGATCATCTTCATTAAATAAAAAATAATATAATATTGTTTTGCTTTGAAAAATTGTTATTTAGATCCATATATAATTATTTATTAAAATTCAGATTTTCAAAATTATTTTATCAGGTCTAGATAGCACTTTTCAAATCAAACAAATTCTTCTATTAATTATTTATTTAATACTGATAACAATTTTCAAAACAAAATATTAATTAATTGTCCTTAGGTTATGGCAAATGTTAACAAGTTAACAAGACTCATAAAACATATATTTCGAAATGAGAGATAAGTATGGACCTTGAAATTAAAGACATGCTTGTTGTCATTTTTTTAGGTTTATTTAAAAAAAAACAATTTTTTATTATAAAAACATGATTGATAAGTGTATTAATATTTTTGTAGATAAAAAAAAAATAAAAATAGTAAAAGTGGAAAAAAAAATGTTTGCCATTTTTCACAAACAAAAAACATAAAAGGTCAATAAATAAATTTTTGATGCAATGGTATGGCATGTTTGTTTACCAAAAATACATAAATTTGTACTTTTATTGCTTATCAAACATGTTTATGTTTTTATAAACAGGAAGCAACTAGATGTGTACTCAAACATGTTTATTGTTATAAAAAAATTTAAAAAATAAAAATAAATAAACAAAAGTGATATCAAACATGGCCTAAATATATTGAAGGAGTACTTTTGTTCCATCGTTCTTATTTGTTTGTGTCGTATGTGCCACCTCCGTTTTTCGTTATACGTATTTTCAGTATACGTGTACGGAATTCCGACCCGTAATCAGACTTTTCTAGCTTAATCTTGCATGACTTGGTTTATTTTGGTTTATTTTGACTTGGGCTCGGCTTGGGTTGGTTTGTTTTGGTTTAGGGTGGTTCATCATGAATCCAACCCCCTACCTACCACCATCTCCATTTAAAGCCCAACTACTTTCTCTCTCTTCACTTATTCTCATTTACTCTTCTTCTTCTCCATTAACCTCTCCTCTAACCTAAGAAAACCCATAGGCAAGTGCACCTTGCTTCCACATGAGAACCCATTTTTATGGTTCATTTATCTTCCTCTCGTGATTCTAAGATAGTTTAGAACTTGACATTTTGTATTTTGAAGTTTTATTTTTGTAGATCTAAAAATTTGTCATTCTCGAATTTTTGGTGGTTTTGATCTATCAAACTTCCTTATTTTCAAGTTTTGATCGTTTCAGGTTGTTGAGATTTGTGTTATACCCCATTTTGATCTATGGAAGTCCCATTTTTGGCTTAGATTGAAGGTTTCATAGAATTTGGAGTTCTGGAGGTTCCTTACGCCCACGTTTATACGTGCCAGCGTAGTATCAAACTCCATGCCCATGTTTATTCGTGTCAGCATGAATCTGGATTACGCAAGTCAAGACTGTTTTACGCGTAAAACAAAGTCTACCCTGTCTTGGCGTAAAACAAGTTTCACGCGTAAACTTTACTCCTTTACGCGTACTCCTTTATGCGTACTTCCTTACGCGTACCTCCTTTACGCGTACTTCCTTTACGCGTACTTCCTTTACGCGTACTTCTCTTAGCATATTCCTTTGGCGTACTTCCCTTGGCGTACTCCTTTACGCGTACTTCCTTACGCGTACCTCCTTTACGCGTACTTCCTTTACGCGTACCTCCTTTACGCGTACTTCTTTTACACGTACTTCCTTTATGCATACTTCCCTTGGCGTACTCCTTTACGCGTACTTCCTTTACGTGTACTTCCTTTATGCATACTTCCCTTGGCGTACTCCTTTACGCTTACCTCCTTTACGCATACTTCCTTTATGCATACTTCCCTTGGCGTACTCCTCTGGCTTGGCATACTCCTTTGGCGTACTCCCCTTGGCGTACTCCTTTGGCGTACTCTCCTGTCCGGAGGCTTCTTAGCACTAGCGTATCTTATCCCCTTGCCCGGCGCAGTATGTCCCTGGCATCCATTACCCTAGATTCACCTTTATTGGGCGCATGGCACCCCTTATTATATCCTTACGTCTTTCTGACATGAAGTCGATATAATCATGATATGTTAATATTGTAATGATAATCTGTACACGGCATGATTTTGTGACAACTCATGATAGTGGCCCGTCGTGGCGCGCTCCTAACAAGTAACAAGTACAAGTAACATGACATATTGATCATATAGGCAAGTAATTATATTTATAATTTATTAATATATGTACATATATATATGTTACGTATATTTACATATGTGTGTATGTGTATGTATATATAAATATATATATTATACATTATACATGGGTGTATGTATACAAGTATATAAATATATGTGTGTATGTGTGCATAAATGTATATAAATATAGGTATATAGGTGTATATATATAAACATATATGTATACATATATTTGTATATATAAATATATATATATGTATTAATTATTGCTAATAGAAAATAGAAAAAGGAAAAGAAAGAACCAAACAAATAGTAGGGAGCCCACAAACCCAGCCCGAACAACCAGCCAGGCCGAGCCCACACATACCCCAAACTAACCCGGCCCAAGAAACCTACCCCCCCCCCACACACACAGCAGGTACTAGAGCCCGACCCTGCTATAATCGGCCACGGCAACCCTCATAAACTATCATAACCCTAATTCTCGCGTCGCCACCCACGCCCACGGTGCCCCTCCCCGACCCCGGGCTCCCGTGCGCACTCTCGGCCGTCGGCGCCACGGCCGTGCGTGGCCGGAGTCAGCCGGATTAGCACGCACGGCTGGAAACAGTGACAGCGGTACACAGCGTGTGGGATGGTTTTGCGGCGACCGTTCATCGCGTACACGCGATCATTTCACGAGCCACTTTGTCAGGTAAAGTTCTGACATAACCCTCTCGGAACCCATCTAGATAGTTTGTATAGAATCAATCCAGATACGAAAGAAAATCGACGTGAAAGTCGACGAAAATCTGTTCATAAACAGAGCTACAACTAGCCTAAGACCCCAACTTGGAAGGCGAATTATGAGCCAGTTATCAAAGGTTTTAGAAATCTATCTAAACAGAATTATAAACAACCTATACATGATCAAAACTCTATTTTTAGTTTAATATCTAGGCGTTTATTTTTTGTTTAAAATTATTTCAAAAATTAAGAAAAATATATTTTCAAAATATCGAAAAACTCCGATACGACGTGCGCCCCGCCAATCCGGACGACGTGGTCTCGAACCAAAAGCATCGAAAGGTGCGTATCGGTATCATGGACGTGTGGGCTTTGACGAAATTCAAATTTGTCGCGTGTGCGCGACGAATTTGATGCGTATCCGTCGAAATTTACCGTATCGGCCTCTGTGTAAATTCCCCAATTACTTTGTGCACGTTCGTCAGATCGAGATGAAACTTGCGCCAACAGGACCGTATCATTTTTCTGGTCCTGTATACCAAGTTTAGTCCAATTCTGAGACAGTTGATTGGATCGTCGTTTTGCGGGTCCCACGGTCCGATTCAACGGGCAATTTTGTGCACGGCCCGCCGAAATCCAATTTTGGACATACGGTTGGGTTCGTATCATCAAAATAAATTCGTAGACATATAGTTTGATGACTTTAGAGACCATTGACGCTGGCACGCTTTTTGGTACAAAGTGGGTCCAATGGTGGACACCGTTTTGACCCAAAATTACCATTTTGCCCCTGTGTCCAAAATTGGACTTAAAGACAGGCAATCCTAGCTAATTTGACTATTCTGAGAATGTTGGTACTATTTATTTCAGCATCTGGAGACTTCTGCATGTGTTGATTGATTGTGGCTCATTGAGTGGTATAGTATTATTGGTTTCACCAGCTAAGGACCACAGACAAGTACACTTTCTGATTGCTTTCGATTCATAGTAGTCTTTTCATTTCATGTTTATACATATGTCTTGCTGCTTGTTGACACGCTCGTCACACGGAGTAGTCGGGAGGGAAAATATCTTATTAGACATGTGGACTACCCAGAACTATCCCCCGTGTCTTTCGTGGAGAATAGCAGCTGCACACGACACGTGCAGGGTACCGGATTTACTCCTAGCCGTTCACATATCGAAACGGATATTTCACAACACAAAGGTAGTTGTATTTTATTTGTTTTTCTTGTCTTCTTCCCCACCTGCCATGTCATCAGTTACTTTCTAGTTTTCATATCTCATATGTTATTTTCATGTCTTGTTAATTCTATTGTGTACTCGTATTGCCGTCGGTTTGTGTGCTTGTTCCATTCCTGACTGGAAACCAATATTTTTTACGTTTAGCCGCGATCACTCTTAGCACCGGAAAGACATGGGTATGCTGAGGTCGACCTAGATAGTGGAACTAGCTGTCTTTTCTATATTGTGAGAACTTTGTATTTTCTTTAATTTTAAATATTATAAATATTGTAATAAATTTAGAAATGTGAATGAGCAGCAAATGTTATATTTTGTGATTTTGAGCATTTATTTCTTGCGGGCTTGACAGCGTTCTACCGCCGACTCTGCGGCATACGCTGGCTTGGACACGTCTCGTATCCGGAAAAGCGGGTGCGGGTCGTGACAAAAAGTAATTAATAGGAGTCGAAGGTGGTTATATCAGGTTCTTACCAGTAGAATCGATTCAGAAATCGATCGAGCATGGAGGGAGAGATCCAGCCACGAATTTCCATCCCCTACCGTCGTTCGCTGTTGTCGCTGGCGCTGTGTCTGCGCGGTCTGCATGCGCGCGACCGTCTGCCGCCGGTCGGTGGTGGCTACGGTGCCGCACAGCCGCCTGGGCGGCACGCCAAGGCCTGGGGTCGGGCTGGAAAGCTAGGGTTTAGGTTCTCGAGTATTTTTTCCTCTCGATCTCGCTCGAGTTTACACATATATAGGTTCTGTTGTTAACAGAACTGATGGGGGGTCGGGCCTGGCTCCCTTGCTGGGTTCGGGTTACTCGACTGTGGGCTGGCTTTGCTTAGGTTTCAATACATTTGTTTTTATTTATTTATTTATATATATAACATATATAAAAACTCTATATATATATATATATATATATATATATATATATATATATATATATATATATATATATATATATATATATATAACATGTATATATATATATATACATATTTTACTCATATTTCCATAATTCCTCCAAAAATTATTATAAATCTAGAATGTCATATACAGTCTGATAATCCCCAGAATGTACAAGGTCCTATTTTATACAATTATCATTGAATATCAACTAATAATGATATTTATAATATTTAATTATGAATACTTAGAAATATTCATTAAATCGTTAAAATGGAATACAACACACTCATACCAAATTACATCAACACGAATGTCATTGGACGTACCGCATGACTACAATGGCTTGGGCTCAGTTCGGGCTAGTTTGGTACAACCTGGTCTTCTATACGTCAATAAATTAAATAATAAATAATTAAAACAACTTTAGAGGTTAGGTCACAACTTGGCCTGGTTTTTCTAGTTAGAACATCACTATGGCTCGGCCTTCCCTGCCAGGGCTAACACACTAGTTAAAGCATGCCACTGCACTGTCCGTGCCACGGTTTCTAATCACCTTGTACTCCAATTCCTAATCATGGCTAAAATCATCTACCGTAATAATTAACTAATTAATTATTTATAAAAATCTAAAAAATCACCATTTAAATAAAATAAATAATAATAAAAATATATCAAGATTTTTCGGGAAGGGGAGCTACACATGTCACATTTCCTCAGTACGACGGTCCTGAAGCACGAAGAACCCTCCTTATGGCTCAAGAGAACCAAACCCTGCTGAATTTAATGAACAGAGAACCTCTGGAAAGTCTTGATGGTGTAGTTCACAAGAAGCCTGCCTTCCTTTTTGGAGATGCCATAAAGAAAACTTCTCAACCCAAGACCAGAAAAGAGGGAAGAATTTTCACAAATGAGGATAAAGTCATATACCTCACGGAAATATCAAGGTCTATGGCATTATCCCAATATGCTTTTGCCAGCTATCATAGAATAATGTCATGGGATCTGACTCCCATTCAGCAGGCAAGAGTCGGTAGAATCTGTTACAGAATGGGTCCGAAGTATAGGGACCTCTTTTACAGTACTTCTGAAAAGTACAGTACACACTTGAGTGGTTTGTAGCCAAGCTGCATCCCTCCCGAGGATTCCTTCCTACTCCTTCCGGTCAGAATACCCATTTTTGCAAATACATTTGCAAAAGCTGAAGGAAGATATCCAGACCACGTTATGCGTATGACAGGTCTAGTTAACCCAGAGATAAAGTGCTGGAGCAGCTTGTCCATTTGGATTTTGGATCAATTCAAGGACAAGCTCCTCGATCTGGGTCTCTATTATGCCATCTGGACTACAGTATACGGCATTCGCCCGAATGCTCATATGTTCTTAGCTCTAGTAGAGAGGTACAATGAAAGCACTGGGACTTTCATGACTCTCCATGGAGAAATAGGATTTTCTCTTCATGAGATGGAATATCTCTCTCACCTACCAATGTGCGATAATCCATATGAAGAGTATGTGCCCACAAATGACGAATTGGATGCTATGGCAGAGGAGAACCCTCAAATGATCGTCGTCTTCCAAGAATTATTGTGTCACTATAAGATCTGCTCGCTTTACTATAAAAGTACCACTGCAGGTATTTGTTATACCACCAAGTGGATGCCATATCTCTTCTTGGGTCATGCACGGGAGGACAAGCCACTTGAAGGTCAAGCCTGTGCTCCTCGTTTTGAACCCTTCAATCAGAGCGACATGCAATATCTGATGAGCAACATGATCATGGAGATGTCACGCTGGATGAGGATTTGCATCCGTTCAAGGCTAGCGACACTCTCCAGAGTTACCTTAGACAGGGTTACAGATCCATGTCTCAAGAGGCCCAGCTAGCTGGTTTTTTATCTTCATGTCTACGGCGCTTTATAGTTCCAGGAGCCAGTACAGTCGACAGATTCTATCGGGGCATCCTGTTTGCTGCAGCACGTCTTGTCATCGGATACAAGATGGACCTCTTATCGGCCATGACCTGCCGTTTGAACGCAAGATTGTATTCTTTTGTACAGACCATGTTAAATGACAAAGCGATAAGGCAAGATTTCTCTCGTACCGAGATGCCATACACCTACCTGTTCGGATGGCTATTGCTTCACCATCCCTGTTTGATGAACCCAAATATGGAAGCTGACGGCGAAAATTTCATCAGACGCTACTCCAGTGCTCAGTGGCAATATACTGCTCTTTCAGAGTACAGATTTGCCTTGAACTGTGGATCGGGATGGAGTTTCCAGTGTGTTGAGCCTCCTCATGGGTATGAGGCTATGTCTCTACAAATGATGGATTTGACTGCAGAATCACTCTGTTTAAGCCCACCCATCTTTTCGTGGCTGCAGGCGATCCATCCCTCTCACTTGGTCTGCAGGTTTGAGGAAGAGTGTTATTTGGAACTGTACTTGCCAAGTCGACTTGTACGGCAATTCGGATATGATCAGCTTCATGTGGGTAACGCTACCACTTGTCTACAGGCCAATGGTTACCTCATCGATGGGGCTAGGGCCTGGAGCTATTACAACGCCCGGGGTACAAAAGCTATATTTTCTATGCCCTACAATCTTCCACAAGGCCCGTGTATGTTATATACATACGCAAACTTCTATACTTCAGCGAACACATTCACTGAAAGCTTCCATCCTGCACACAGCTTCGTAAGTGAAAAGAGATCCAAATAGGGGAAACACACTGCTCACTCTTTTTGGGATGCAGAGGACAAAGATCCTGCAGATCCACCACTAGAAGCTTCCATTCAAAAGAACTATCCCGATGAAGGTCAGGATCCTCTAGACGGATCCATAAAGGTACGAAAAGAGAAATCCCCTATTAAGGGTTTAAAGAAAAGAAAGACTAAGGAGACGACGGCCCCTCCTCAGCAGGATAATAGACCCGACTCTCTATGAGCTCCAGAGAAGAAGAGAAGAACATCACTGCTTATAAAAGAACCAACGACTACAAGAACGACACGTTCTCAGTCAAAATAGATGCTTCTCAGTTCTTCATCTGGAGAGAAGGAAATCACTTCTTCTTCTATTCAGAAACAGAGAAGAGGCACAGAAGAAAGAACATCTACCACTTCGATCAATATGGAGGACGATCACACCAGAGCTACTGAAGATCCGGTCGCACCACTACACAGAGAGGTCAGGAGAAAGTTGGTAGTTACTGAAGAAGTACCATTGTAGCTCCCCTTTTCGGAAATTTATGAATTTTTTTTTATAAATTTATTT
Source organism: Iris pallida (assembly GCA_029216955.1). Classification (NCBI taxonomy): domain Eukaryota; kingdom Viridiplantae; phylum Streptophyta; class Magnoliopsida; order Asparagales; family Iridaceae; genus Iris; species Iris pallida. Next base: position 27,330,240 of record JANAVB010015600.1, read on the forward strand.
GATTACAATGGTGACTTTTAAAATTTTATAAATAATTATTTAGTTAAGTATTACGGTAGATGACTTTAGCCATGTTTGAGTTTTGAAGGACCAGACGACTAGAAATCATGGCACGGATAGTGCAGTGACGTGCCTTGACTAGTGTATTAGCCATGTCAAGGAAGACTCAACCATAAGTGTGTCCTAACTAGAAAAACCAGGCCAAGTTATGACATGACCATTATAAATAGTTTAATTATTTATTATTAGGAATTATTGACTTGTAGAAGATCCGATTGTATCCAACTAGTCCGGACTGGACCCAAACTAAGCACAAGCCCATGCAGTGATGTAGTGCATCCAAAGACGTCCATATAGACGTATTTTAAGCATATGCATCAATTTATATTTTACTTTATTTTGGAATTTTACAAATACTTTCTTAATTGTATTACGTATAATATATGTATTATAAATATTTATATGACATTTTAGAGTACTTGCACGATTTATTGTGGTCCCGGTAACGTGGAAGTATATTGTGTCACTCAATACTCTGGTATTGGTTTATTGTATTTTATTACTATTATTATTATTATCGATATTATAATCATTATCAAATATTGGTTATTTTTGTATTCCTATAATATATATATTGAATTATATGTACACATGTATATATGTATAACCCTATCCTAGAAGAATATTGCTAAGTTTTGTATTTAGAATTTTCTGAATATCTATTTATGGATATACATGTATATTATTTGTTATCATATATGTGTGTATAAATATATATTATATATGTGTGTACGTATATGTATATATAAATATATATTATATGTGTATATGTATATGTATATATACATATATATTATATATGTGTACGTATATATATAAATATATATATATATATATATTAAAAAGAAAAAGAAAAACAAATAAAACCAAAACATATGAGCTCAGCCGGTCCAGCTATTCCTAAAACCCAACCCGGCCCAAATGGACAAACTTCCCGCTCGGCCAAACAGAACAGGCCCGATCCCAGGCAACAGCAGCCGTTTATATATATATATATATATATATATATATATATATATATATATATATATATATATATATATATATATTTATTTTTTTTTTATTTTTATATATATATATATATATATATATATATATATATATATATATATATATATATATAAAAATATATATATATATATATATATATATATAGGAGAGACCGAGAGAGAGCGGAGGGAATGGAGAATCATCTAAACCCTTAGCGCCACCCCCAGCCACCCTAGACGTGCGCCGTCGCCGCCACGACCGTCGGACGGCGAGGCCGACGATAAGAGCCGCCGCACGTAACAGTGACATCAATGGCATCAAACGACAGTGACGGTTTGGAAAGGGTCGACTTCGTACGGAGAGTTCTCCCCGATCGCTCGACGGTTTATCGAGCCGATTGCTCAGGTATGACCCTAACACAACCATCTTTAGACCCCTTCAATTAGTTCGAACCTAGATGGCCGAGGTTGTCCAGAAAATCGAAGTGAAGTCGACGAAAAACCTGCTTGCAAACAGAACAAAACCCAGTCCAAATGCCGATGTTGGAAGGCCGATTCTGGTCAAACCAAAGACCAACTTAGAATTCTAATTGAACAATTATTTGGACAACATGTAGGACAACAAAACTCTTCTTTTAGTTTTAAATAAATCTAGGTATTCATTAAATAAAACCTATTCAAAGTTGATCAAAAACCTGTTTTCAAAATTGGAAAAACCTTCAATATGACGTGCGTTCCGCCAATTCGAACGATGTGATCGTAAACCGAAAGCATCGAAAGGTGCGTATCGGCTTCGTGGATGTGTGGGCTTTGACGGAATTCAAATTGGTCGCGTATGCGTGACGAATTTGATGCGTATCCGTCGAAATTCACCGTATCGGCCTCTGTGCAAATTTCTCAATTACTTTTTACACGTTCGTCAGATCGAGACGAAACTTACGCCAACAGGACCATATCGTTTTTCTGGTCCTGTATGCCAAGTTTGGTCCGATTCTGAGGCAGTTGATCGAATCACCGTTTCGTGGGCCCCACGATCCGATTCAATGGGCGATTTTGTGCACGGCCCGCCGAAATCCAACTTTGGACTTACGGTTGGGTTCGTATCAAAAAACCGGACTTGTTGACATATAGTTTGAAAACTTTAGAGACCATTGACCCTGGCACGCTTTTCGGTGCAAAGCGGGTCGAACGGCGGACATCATTTTTGTCCAAAATTACCGTTTTGCCCCTGTGTCCAAAATTGGACTTAAGGACAGGCAATTATAGCTAATTTGACTATTCTGAGAATGTTGGCAATATCTGTTTCAGCTTTCGGAGACAGTGGTAGGATTTTGGACTTATTGGCTTACCAGTTGACAGTTTATTGATGGTTCTTCGTGCTACCACCAGGCAAGATACCTTGCATCCCTCTACAGTTTATTTTCATGCTTATAGTTCATCTGTTTTAGTATGTTATCTTTAGTTACCGTAGTTGCTATAGATTTATATGATACCATGTTTACTAGTTTATTGTCTTGCTTGTATATCAATATTTTCTGACTTGATAGCGTAGTTACACCAGGCTTGTCCACATTATAGTCCATGCTAGAGTATTCCTTACCTGTGTCATGACTGAGTTGTACCGTGTCGTCACCTGTATCTTGACTGAGTCGTGTCTACAAGTATGTGTGATTGGACTGCTATTCTTGTATCGTTCCCACAACCTGCGAGTCCACACACGGGGCGAGGGTTGTCCGTTTGCACCTACAAGTCCACACACGGGACGAGGGTGACTTATCTTGAAACTGACCTGCGAGTCCACATTCGGGGCGAGGGTTGGTATTCCATTGATCTCTTGTTCTTCCAGCAGTTCATTTATGCATAGTTGATCCCGTATCCGTGTTCATAGTTACCTGTCAGTAGCCACATGTCAGTCTCATGTCTAGTTCCTCTTTATACCCTGTTTATATTATTGCATGATTAAACTGTTAGATAGGCATATTTTTATGTATCTTGCTATGTCCCCTGAGGACCCGATGATCTCTTCAGGTAGCTGATTATATGGAGTTAGTTAGCGGCTCATGATGGTAGTGATTACACCTGCAGGGATACAGGTATTTGCTTATGATTTTTTTTATTATCCTCTCGTGCTTTATATCATATGTCATGTTATATTCTGCTTATTTTATAGACTCATATCATTCTTGGAGTCTAATCGAATAATATGCTAATGGGCTGCAGACCATGACCCATACTTGTTCATTCTTGTTTTACATGATTCTTGTGGATTGAGATATAGTTTAGATTAGACATAATACCCTATTCTGGACAGCTTATACGTATTCGAGTTGGGCTGGAGTCCGCTTGATACGTAGTTGGCTTGCTCACGAGCTCGCGTCCGAAAACCGGGTGCGGGTCGTGACAACCATCTCAAGAAGGTAATATCAAGATTGTAATATATATACATATTTTTTGTCAAAGATGTATATTAAATTGATCTCTTTCTTTGCATTGGCTACTTCAACAGATGTCCAGCCTTCTACTACCACTGTAGAAGCTTCGAGATTAGAAACTATGACTGTACGTATTCCCGCAAATGTACTTGCTGCTGCGGGGATAACAGTTCCATCTCCAACTCCTATGAGTCCGGATGCCACCATTCCAGAGAAGGTTTTGCCTCCACAAGATACTTCAAAAACTCAAGAGTCTACTCATTCTGAAGAGGCGATGATTGAAGCCTTGGCTGATTGTGACTTTGGTGATGGAACATATGATGATGATTAGAATAACATCACTAAAGAAAAATAAACTTTAGTAGACGCACCATCACCTCAGGAACTCCCAGTTGATGAAGATCCCTCAATTGCTGAAGACGAGGAGAATGTGGTTATCGATGAAGAACATACCAATCCCAAGATCGATGAACCCATAATCTCTGAGAAACCTGAGACGTCTGGAGTGGCAGCAGAATTAGCAGATCAAACTCCAATGACTCTGCCACTTCAGACTGAATCCGGAGCAGGCAGTAGTCAAGCTACTATGTCTGCAGAAACCTTGTCAAAGCTTCAGCCAGAGACAGTCAAACCTCTTGAAACTCCTCATGATATACCCAGCTCAGGTAAATTTCTAAGCATGATCTATTTGTCGTAGCTCCTTCCGCATTGTATATTGCTAATATAAATTGCAGAAGAACCCACAGGGACTGTAGCAGGGGTGGGAAGCTCTTCTCATATCAGCGCTCAAGATGAAGTGCCTCCACCTACTAAAACTGTAAAGACTCTAGTGGAAGTAGTAGCCACTCCAGGAGCCGTGGCAACTAACAAATTCGTGGTGGCCTCCTTCACGAGAGTCTTTTTTACATCCATGGAGCCTCTAGTTCATAGAGTGATGGAGAGAGAAGATGTTCCTTTTAGTACCATCAGAACTCCTTCTTCATTTTGATTGGAGGTATCCAAAGCCAAGAAGACGAGGCTCAGGCTATAGTTTTGGAACATATTTTGAATGAGCTGAAGGGCTCAATTAAAGCTTACAAGGAGCTAAAAAGAGGAGATATCGAGCAACTAGTAAACACAGAATATGAGGCTATGGCTCGAGAAGCAGAGACTAGTAAAGCCAATTTTGAAGCATTTTTGCTGGCTTTCACTAGACGATCCTCTGAACTAGACATCCAAATCGCTGATGCAGCTGTTATTGCTGAGAGTCATAAGACTAAGGCTATAGAGGAAGAGAAGAAGGCTGCTGATCTGGAGGCTAAAATTGGCCAACTTCAAGCAGAACTTAAGACGGTCAAGCAGAATTTGGAACAAGAAAGTCAATTGCATCAAGCTGATGTTAATCAAATAGATGCTTTGAAGCATCAGAAGGAAGAATTTGAACGTCTACAGAATGAAGAACTAGCACGTCAAACTGCTGCTCTGCAACCATTCGATCCTGAATCGGGAAGAGTTGAAGCCAGACAGCGAGTGCTAGATTCTTGTAATGAAAGAGTTCAAGATTTGAAGAAACAAATTAAAGAACTTATTACTTATCCTTCAGACTAGAATAAGCAAAGTTTGTTGTCTTTTTCATTACAATGTATTTCTTTTTGAAATAGAAATAAAATGAGAAACTTTTTGTGTGGTTCCATTACTTGTTACATATCTTGTTTTAGATAGAATAGAAAAATATATTCAGAGGTACTTGACATGATATATCTCTTGATTTAGAAAATATAATATTTATTATATCTGTTCAAAGGTAATGTGGATGTGGCAGAATATAACGTTTAGAAATATTGTTATTTCAATAGACAACTTTATCAGAGGTACTAGGGACGTGACAAGTTGCTGATGTTGATAATCAGAATTCAGAGGTATGGGGAACGTGAATTCTTGTTATTACAATAAAGTAAATAAGAGACAATAAATGCCAAGACTAAACTAATGAATGAATGAATGAAAAGTCAAAGAAAGTGAATGAATGGACAGTCACTTCGGTTTTCGAGGAGGAGACACTGAATGAATGAACAATCATTTCGATTCTCGAGGAAGAGAATGAATGAATGAACAATTATAAATGAATGAACAATTGGACTTCTTTTGAAGAGGAAAAGTCACATCGGTTCTCGAAGTCGATCATTTAGTCGTTCTGTCTATAAATAAAGCAAAACTTATGTAGATATCTTCAACTTCTTCTTTTTTGTACAAAATATCTTCCAAATATTTTCTCACTCCGAAGATCGAAGGAATGACCGAGACACCTCCTGCTGAGCCTCCGGTGCCTCCTCAGAAAGAAGTGGGTGAAGGCTCGACTGTTCCTGTACCAGAGCAGGACTTGATTGCCAAGTTGGTGGAGCCTGGGAAGATTGCCGAAGAAGAAGCAGTAAGGGTGGCCGCCTGTGAGTTGCTAGTGTGTTCAGACAACAAAATGCTTGAATTGCTGGCAAATCATGTATTTAATCAGGAAGGATCGTGTCCTCGTCCCCGTCCTTAATTATTATGTAACTCTTTTTTGATTTGAAAATAAAATGAACTTTATTTACATCATTTCTCTGAATGAAGAACATTTTACTTTTATACATAATATTTCTTGAGAAATTTGCCATTGATAGGCATTGTAGAAGCATGGAAAAATAATAAAGAAAGATCTATGCGGCCAGGGAACCCCATGCAGCTCAGATAGCCCATGCGGCTCAAAGATTCATGCGGCACAAGGGACTATACGGCTCAAGACGTTCCATGCGGCTCAGAAGAGAAGACACGTGGCTTGCAAACAGTTCTCCCCTCCGCCCTATACTGCATTAATTACTTTGACGGCTGATCGCTCTGACGACACGACAGGCCTGACACAAAGAGACAATTATGACTCTATCATAATGACAGAATCCTAGGAAATCAAAGAAAATCTCTGGCACAACCCCCCGAGATCCAGAAAACACTACGCAGCCTAGACATGTGGACAGTCATATGCGGCTCGAGCGGAGACTCCCCATGCGGCTCAGGCCAAAGTTGCCCTATGCGGCCCAGATCGAAACAGCCCTATGCAGCTCACAAGGATCATCTCCATGCGGCTCATTACCCATTATATGGTCCAGATTATCATGCGGTTCAAAGACTCGGGGGAGAGCTGTCCTGACACGTGGCCAGGCTTATGCGGCTCAAACTTTATGCGGCCCAATCCTTATGTGGCTCAGTGACTCCCAGGACGCGTGTTATAAAGCCAATCAATTTTCCAGATTTACTGCAATCAAAGATTGGGTCAAATCCCAATAATCTGGGACACGTGGCAGGAGAATGAATTAAATTTATTCATTCAGATTTGCAGACATCATCAAATCATCATCATAGAGATTTATTCCAATCAGCATTAATTACTGATAGGATTTGGTGCAATCTACACTAAATGGCCCAGATTCATCACACTCAAGATTAATGGCTCAGATTGATCAATCAACAGGCCACCGCCACTTTAAGGGGCAATCATTGCAAACCCTAATGATTGTATTCCCTCCTTATAAATAGCAAGGTGCCATTCCCTTGCAGAAGGACCACTTTTCCAGATCAGAGAGAGCACCACATACTTGGAGAGAAAAAGCAGAGAGAGAGCAAAGAGAGCATTTCTTCAACGCCAAGCAATCTTCTGGAGTCAAGGCTGCGTACCGATCGTCCAAGGAGTAAGGCAGAGCTGTCGTCGCTTTCCCGAGCCTTTATCGTCATCCCCCAGAATCTAAAATAAACAATTGTACTTAGACTGCTGTACCTAGGTTTTCGTCCCTAGGCTTTCTTTGTACAAGCGAGTTTGTAACGTGAAGTAAAAGTACAGTCCTCCGATAATTGTTCTGCTTTTTTATATTTTATGGCAAACACGATGGCGACTCTGCTGGGGATAAACTTCTCCACAGCTGAGGAGTTGGTGACGCAATCGGATGCAGCCAAGCTTGGCTCCACGCAACAGAAGATGGTCGTCCGTTTTGACCAACAGGCGTTTGAAGAAATACTCTCTGAAGGAAGTGCTGGCCCGATCCAGAAGCAAACCCGCACAAAGAAAGCTTGCCGCGAGTGGAGCCAAAATCATTTGCTCCTCCGCAGGTTTTGGACGGGGTACTCTCCGCTACCCAAAACGGCGAAGGCGATTCTCATACGGCTCCACTTCGAGCCGTAGAGCACTCTATTGTCCCCAAGTCCGACAAAGGAAAGCACTACGATGCTGGACTTGCAGGGACAAAGAGTGATTCCATGCGCCCCAAGAAGAAGCCGAGCACTCCTGTGGCGAAATCTGCCAACCGCATGAAGAAAGGCTATGCGGCCAGATCATCCAGCCGCATGAAAAAAACTCATGCGGCTGAGAATCTCAGCCGCATAAAGAACACCTATACGGCTATGTCTGTCAGCCGCATGAAGACTACTGATGACAGCCGCCTGACGCCTACTCCATGCGGCTCTGTCTTCGATCGCCTCTCTTATGGTCCTGATCTCTTGTGCTCCCAAGAAGATATGTCTGACTCTCTCCAGTATCACTTAGACTCTTCCTACTATGTGCCCTTACGCACTAGAGCGAAGAAGTCTAAGACAGCGCGAGCCTGGCAAGTTCGGTCGGCTGATCTGATCTCTGACCATCCAAGCGTCCCGTATACTGTTACGCGGGCCTCGGATGGAAAGTTATACAGAACCACTCGAGTCCAGCCCCTGGCGGCAGACGGACAGAGAGGTTCGCAAAAGTCTCCCAAAATCTTAGGAGCAAACATGGTCGATCCAGCCCCATCTGACTTGCGTGAGGCCGTCCTCCATAAACGTAAGGAAAGAGAAAATGCATCGGGGTGCGAAGAGTCCTCCCACGGGCGTCACTGCACCCAAGTCATCATCAACTACTGCTGTAATAACGTGACAATATGAGAAGACCGGCAGTCCGTCTTCCAAAGACTGCAATAGCCATCTTCAGAAGACGAGGCACTTCCCGTCGTCTCCTGCAACTCTGCTCAAAAAGTCCCCGTCGACGGAAAAGAAAAGAAGACCAGCGCTCCTAGTCCGAAGATATCAACCACTATGACTAAGAGACTGTCGTCTAAGCGGGCGCCCACCACCGAAGTCTTCCAAGGCACCCGTTCTAAAACGAAATCTGCTACAGTGGAAGATTCATCATCCACAACACAGAGGGTTGCTGGGACTGGGGGTAGCACTCCTCCAAACCTCCACAACAATCCGATATTCCAATAAGACGAGCCGGGGGAGACAACTCTCCCAACAGATGCAGCAAACCCCGACGTCCCCGAGGACGTCCACAACTCCCAAGACGAGACGAACTCGAAAACTGGGGTTACCGTTCCTTCTGAGTCCGAACCAGAAGAGAACATTCCCATATACCTCGACGACTTCTCACTACAGGGGTATGATTCGGAGGGCGCTTCCTCCACCGCTCCGTCTATCTCTCCTCATGTGAAGACGATATTCATGACAGACAGCAGCCAAGGTGGTTCCAGCGATCGCCAATGCATCGACACTCTCGAAGCCATATTGCTTGTCTTGGTCAAGTCTGTGGACGAGATCAAAGCGGCCCTTCCAACTCTGCAAGAAGGGACGTCTGGCCAAACAAGCGCGGGACCTGCGGTCAATGCAGACTCGAATTCAGCGACACCAAACCCGGGCAACGATCCTCCTAAAACAATGGCCCCCACCGCCGTAGACGAAGCCCGCGAAGCGAGAAGAGAGGTCCAGGAGCTCCGAGCCATGTTCCACGCTCGAGAAAATTCTCAAGACCTCAGAATACGGCAACCATACCCTGCTGCCTGGAGGGATGTTCCATTCCCACCAAGATATAAGCCGTTCAATATCAATCCTTATGATGGCAAGACCTCGGCAAGTCGGTACATCACTTACTTCGAGGTCACCACCGACCATCTGCCCCATGATGATGCCATTCTTACACGATTATTCATCGAAGCATTAGAAGGGGTCGCCTTCGACTGGTGCCGCAATCTGTCGGACAACTGCATCCACTCCTTCGCCAGCTTCAAGCGCATGTTCTTGGAGAGATTCTACGAAGTAGGGCAGGACATCACAATGTCCACCCTCATGGACGTCGTCCAATGAGAGAAGGAGCTGACAAGGAACTACATTGAGCGGTTTCGCCAAACCGCAATGAAGCTGCCGTCTGGAAATTCGGATTCCTCTCTGATTGAAATTTGCCAAAAGAGATTGCTCCCAACAATCAGTCTCTGGATGGGCAAAAGTCAATTCAAGGACTGGAAGATGTTCATCATCAGCGCCACAAGCGTCGAAAAATGGTTGAAGAAGGCTCGTCAATTGGGATTGCACATCTCGGACGGAGAGAACAAGGGCAAGCGTCCCAACAACAACAATGGGGGTAGCCCCTCCAACAATCGGGACAGCAGGGGTAAGCAGGCTATGGTGGCCGATACAGCACAGAAACCTGAGCCAAAGCTGGCAGACAAACATTGGCCGCAAATCACTTACTCCTTCGAAGACGATCACGTCAAACCCATCTTGGATATGCTCATACAAGGAGACAGAATTCAGCTTCCTCTACCAAGACGGGAATCGCGGCCGGCAGAGATGGAGAACCCAAAGTACTGCCATTATCACCGCTACGTCCACCATACTACATACGACTGCTACCAGCTAAAACGTACATCCAAAATCTCATCGATTCGAATGCTCTGGCTATCGATTTCGAAGAGGTAACCGTGGCAGCCAATATAGTGTCAGTACAATTCGACAGCTTCCCTCTGACAGAAACCCAAGACGGTGTGGTCCCCATCCCTCTGGCGACAATGGAGATTGCTAATCTTCCACCTCTCCGAGATCAGGCTACTGGTCTAGTACCCCTCACCACATCACGAGGGGAGGTCTTGTGGGTCCATCCAGACTTGGTGTCAGAAGTGACTCAGCCCACACCATCTTCCATTTATAAGAAGAAGAGTGGGAAAGTCATGTCTTGCCGCACAATCTCGACAGATATCGAAGAAGCTACAGCCGTAGTCACTCGGTCTGGGGCACAATCCCAGCCTGTGGCTGACAACCCGGCTGAAGATCATCAGCCCGCCACAACTGAGGCTCCGGGACCGGCTCAGCCTCCGACGACCGACAAGCCTAGGCCGAGGGAGACTCACTTTGACAAATCCCTCCGAGAAGAGACATTATAAGGGCTGGAGAAGTCCTACAACTTCGATATCTTAGCACAATTGGCCAACACACCGGCCAAGTTGTCATTATACGAGCTTATGAGACTCTCCAAGGATGTTCATGCGGCCTTGAGCGATGTACTCCAAAATGCCGACGCATATCTGGCTCAGGTCAACCTCACGGGAGAAAACCTGCCTGCAGATCTCCAAGACAGCGCCTGCACGGGAGCGATGCCCAACATTGTCTTCACTCCGTAGGACATGCTCATCAAAACCAACTTGCATGATCGCCCGCTATACAACACTAGATACATCGGTGACGTAAAGGTGGATTGGATGCACATTGATCCTGGCTCTTCCATAAGCATTATTCCGAAGGGTCTGCTACATCATCTCCGTGTCCCAATGCATTGCCTGACACCTACAAGCACCGCCATCAGCGGTTTTAATTCGGGCAGGAGCTACCCAATTGGGAAGATTCGTCTGAAGTGTCAAATTGGCGATCTTCAATCCGAAGTCACCTGCTACGTCATAGATACAGACACTTCGTATAACATCCTCTTGGGGTGCCCGTGGATACACGACTATATGATCGTGCCTTCCACGCTGTACCAATGCTTCAAATATATCAACAAACACGGCTTCGTGAGGACAAAATTTGCTGATATCGATCCCTTCAAAGGGGTCGAATCCTACTACTCAGACTCCTGCCTATACGAAAAGTCGAAGAGGCACCTTGATGAAGGAGATATGCAAGCTCGTACCGAGACAGCCACAGGATCAGAAGAACCTCTGACGATCCATCTCCAAGCTCGCAAACCTGGCAAGTCTGAACCCCTTACCGCCACTCTGCGTAAGGGCACAATCAGCCTCTCAGCACAAGAAGAGCAGATGATAATCCGGCTGCCAAGGTCTGGCCAAGTACCAAGACCCACAACAGAGCCACTGATAATCAGGCTGCCGAGAGTCGGCCAACCGCAAACGGAGAAGCTTAATCCCTCCGACAAGCCAATGACGATACGCCTTCCCAAGAAGGTTCGTCACCCCGATGCAAGGCCTGGAACTTCTAACGAACCAACCACTCCCCGCCCAGCATCGAGCACCAGACTGGAGGTCGCTAGTCTGCCAACAACTCTACGCTCTGCTCCACCAGCTGAACCCTTGACGATCAAGCTGCCCAGGTGGTCCTCTCAGTCTTCATTTATACCGGAGGTAGCCGAAGAGGAACCGGAGCTAGCCAAGTATGTGGCTGCCCACACTGATGTTCCCTCCGCAGATGATGTAATCCTGCTAGAAAAGATACCTTACTTCATCAATAAAGGGCTATCTTTGAACTACCTCGAGCTTAATAAGCTTTGTACGATGTATCCTATGGAATACGGTATAGGCACTTACCTACACACACAGGTGAAAAATGTGTACACCGCGATCCAGCTTACCCCAGTAGAAGACGCTTACCGCATAATCGAGGGAGGGGACCATCCAATCATCTTCGGCCGGAAGGACGATCCGCATCCCTTCACCATAGAAGAAGTCGACCTTGAATCAGATGCCGGAAGACTGCCTCTGTATCTTTATAGCCCCCAATCCAAATATCTCATACAGAAACAGGGGTATGATCTGGAGACGACGCCAGGCTTGAACTATGGTACTGGACGACGATTACCTTTGAAGCCACCAGTCCCGGCTGGCAAATCACGGGACTACTATAGTAAGACTCGATGTGGGTTAGGGTATGTTACATCCACGACGACCCCTGAGAGTTCAGATGAAGAATGTGACTGGCATTCACACTCAACCGGGTCACCAACTTCTGATTCGGATACCAGCATCGGAGATGTATTCAGGCAAGTCTTGTCAGTCAACATGGCATTCGCCGACGCTTATGAAGAAGATGAAGACATCCCTGAAATCCTTGAGCTAGAGCCGTGGGCCCAACAGCTGGATGCACAATAGGAAAAGCGGTTCGAACAGAGGGAACCCCCTACTGAAGATGAGGTCATACAAGTGGATCTCGGCAGCGAATCTTCTCCAAAACTGATCTTCGTCAGTAAAAACCTAACAGACGAAGAGCGAGAATCGCTGCTGGAGCTTGTCAAAGAATATATTGATGTGTTCGCCTGGATCTATGAAGACATGCCAGGGTTAAATCCCGATATTGTGCTTCACAAGCTTAACATTCGGCCAGATGCAAAGCCAGTCAAGCAACAACAGTGACGCTTCCGCCCGGGCATCATGGATGCGATCGAAGCCGAAGTCAACAAACTGATAGCCAGCGGCTTCATTCGTGAGGAACAATATTCGGATTGGGTCGCCAACATATTACCAGTCCTCAAGAAGAATAGAAAGATTCGAATCTGCATCGACTTCCGCAATCTGAACGAGGCATGCCCAAAGATAAATTTCCCCTCCCTATCACAGACATCATGATTGACAACACCTGCGGCTTCGAACGTATGTCATTCATGGATAGTTTCTCAGGGTACAACCAAATTAAGATGTCTCCTGACGACGAAAAGCATACATCATTCCGAACACCGATCGGCACATACTGTTACACAGTCATGCCTTTCGGTTTAAAGAATGCCGGTGCCACATATCAAAGAGCCATGAGTATCATCTTCAGAGACCACTTACGCAAGACAGTGGAATGCTATATGGATGACATCGCCGTCAAAAGTCGATGTAAGGGAGACCATCTGCAGGATCTGAGGACGGTATTCGACCTGATACGAGCACACAATTTGAAAATGAACCCTACGAAGTCCTTCCTAGGTGTATCCAGCGAGAAGTTCTTGGGTTTCATCATCACCGCCCAGGGTATCCATGTAGACCCTGAGAAGACAAAGGCAATCATGGAGATGGGTCCTCCGAGAAATCTCTGCGAACTCAGAGGCCTTCAAGGGAGGCTAGCTTACATCAGGAGGTTCATTTTTAACCTCTCTGGGCGATGTCGAACATTCACCTACCTCATAAAGAAAGGCATCTCATTCGTATGGGACGAAGAGTGTCAGCGGGCCTTCGACAGCATCAAAGAATATTTATCAAACCCTCCAGTCCTGGTGGCCCCGGTTGCTGGAAAACTATTCTTGCTCTACGTACGAGCAATGGAGCATTCTCTCGGAGCCCTGCTGGCACAAAACAACGATGCTAGCCATGAGCAAGCCATATATTACCTCAGTCGAATGATGATTGGGCCAGAGCACCGATACACCGCTGTAGAGAAGGAATGCCTTGCCCTGGTATTCGCCATTCAGAAGACGCGGCACTATGTCACTGGACAAACAATACATGTGATCTCACGAGTCAATCCTCTCAGGGTCCTCATGACTAAACCAGGGGCTCTCGCCTCGCTACGTGGGCTATATTGATGTCCCCTTATCATATGATCTTCGTCCCGCAAAAGGCTGTCAAGGGTCAAGCCCTGGCAAACTTTTTGGCAGCCCATCCGGGCTCGGAGTCCTCCAGAATATATAAAGAGATCCCAGATGAGGTCGCCGACTCACATACAACCTCTCACGATGATATATGGCGAATGTTCTTCGACGGTGCTTCAAGAACGGGACCCAAAGGCAACATCGTCGTCGGAGTCGGGGTGGTGCTAGTCTCCCCTTCCGGATTGGTGATTAACCGCGCTTATTCTCTCACATAACCCTGCTCTAACAATGTGGCCGAATACAATGCTTTGGTCATTGGCCTCCAACTTGCAAGAGAGCTGGGGGTAGAATACCTTGAAGCATACGGCGATTCTCAGTTAATCGTCAACCAGATCCGGGGTTCATACGAGGTCCGCCATGAAGACATGATCCCCTATCACCAAATAGCGATCGACATCATCTCGTCGTTTGAGGGGTTCTTCATCGAGCATGTTCCCAGACTCCGAAATATCGAAGCCGATGCCTTAGCAGGTCTGGCCGCTTCCCTAGCAGTGCCAAATCACACTCAACAATCGGTGGATGTGATAGGCTACGAACTGGTCTGCCCCAAGAACAATGTTCAATTCGTGACAAGCTATTCCGCTCCGGCGATTGATAATGCCCCAGATTGGAGACAATCAATCATTGACTTCGTCATCTACGATATCCTGCCCGAGAACCCAAAGGAAGCCACCTCCATCAGACGACGTTTCCTCATATTCTTCTACGATACAGAGACAAAAATGTTGTATCGCCGATCCTATGATGGATTATTGCTTCGATGTCTGTCAAACGCAGAAGCCAAAGAAGCCGTACGAGAAGCTCATGACGGTGTCTGCGAGGCCCATCAGCCTGGCCCTAAACTGCAAGACCGTCTTCGCCGGATGGGCTACTACTGCCCCACGATGGTAGCAGATGCGATAGACTATGTAAGAAGGTGCAAAGCCTGCCAAGTCCACGCGGACTTTATTCACCCGCCATTCGAATTTCTACATCTGACAGTGGCATCCTGGCCCTTCGAAGCATGGAGAATGGACATCATCGGTCCAATTACTCCACCTTCCTTCCGTGGACATCGCTTCATACTTGCGATCACGGATTACTTCTCCAAATGGGCGGAAGCTGTCCCGCTTGCAAAAGTCAAAACTTCGAACGTGATCAGCTTCCTCAAGCATCACGTTATCTATCGCTTTGGACTGCCCCGGAGGATCATCTACGATAATGGTCCGCAGTTTGTAAGCCATGCCTTCTATCGGTTTTGCGACAAGCACCGCATCCAGAATATTGCTTCGATACCGTACAATCCGGCAACAAATGGGTTGGCAGAGGCATTCAACAAAACAATCATCAAACTCCTCAAGAAGTTTGTCTCTTCCAACAAACGCGACTGGAACGAGAAGCTCGGTGAATGTTTATGGGCGTACCGTACTACAGTCCGAACAGCTACCGGGAACACACCATTCTCCCTGGTGTACGGGAGTGAGGCAGTTCTCCCATTAGAGACTCAAATACCCTCGCTCCGCGTTGCCCTCACTTATCAATTGACGACGGATGATAACTACCGACGCCGACTACAAGAGTTAGAGGCCTTAGACGAAAAGTGCCTCCTCGCTCAGCAAAGAATCGAGCTATACCAAGCTCGCATCTCCGGAGCCTTCAACAAGAAGGTCAAAATCAGAACATTCTAAGTGGGCGATCTCGTTCTGGCAGTCCGGAGGCCGATGGTCATGACTCACAAGACCACCGGTAAGTTCCAGCAAAAATGGGAAGGTCCATTTATCATCGAGGCTGTATTCTCCAACGGTGCTTACCGCCTCGCCAAGCAAAACGGAGACTTGCTCATGTTGCCCGTCAACGGCAAGTTCCTGAAGAAATATTATGTCTAAACGACATTTTCCAAAGATCATTGAGTCATGTGCCCGCTGGTACCGCTGAACTCACCCTCACAATTCTCCAAAGATCATTGAGTCATGTGTCCGCTGGTACCACTGAACTCACCCTCACAATTTTCCAGATTTTCGAGTCACGTACCCGCTGGTGCCGCTAAACTCACTTTCACAGTATCCCAGATTATTGAGTCATGTACCCGCTGGTGCCGCTGAACTCATATCCACAACATCCCAGATTATCGAGTCATGTACCCGCTGGTGCTACTGAACTCACACTTTCACAATATCGAGTCATGTACCCGCTGGTGTCTCTGAACTCACATCCCGGTCACTCTTTCAGATAGTGAGTCATGTATGATCATACCTTTGAACTTTCTTCCTGGAAGAGATCCTCCCTCATGATCTAATACCCGTACTCCCAGTGCACAAAAAGGGTAATTGATCCACAAATTGCCAAAACGGCCATGTCCTCATTACCTCTGAGTCGTTTCACTTTCGCCAAAAACAAATCACCCCCTACATAGAACTTCCATGTCTTCATTACCTCTGAGTCGTTCTATGTACCCCCTCTTTATTGAGCCCACTCCTGCTATGTCCTCATTACCTCTGAGCAGGAAGGCCCCGTCAAAGAAACTCTCATGCTCACCATGTCCTTAGTACCTCTGAGTAAGTATGTTCGTTCCCTTTAACTTGTTGCCCGTATCCAAAACCAGGGTACGTTAGGGGCAATGGGTCCATACAAAATATCCCAATAAGATGAGTATTACGAAGCAAAAGAGTGAAGCAAATATATTCCATTCATTCAGAAATCGGTTACATCCACGCGATTACAAGAAAGTTCTTCATGCAGACAAGAAGAAAAGCAAAACAAAGCAAAGACTACAGATAGACATTTACGAGAAACCTCTAAACCCTAGTTGCAGAAGCGCACATACCACTCCCTCAACCACCTTACATATGAGGGATGCAATTGAAAAAGATCCTCGTCCAGAATAGGAGAATCAGAATTCCCAGCGCTGCCACCCTCAGCAGTCTCGATAGTTGGGAGGATGTCATCCTTCTCAGGCGCCGGTTCTTCTTTTATCGCCTCCTCCTTAACAGAGGAAGACCCCTGATTGATGACAGGAGGCGGCGGCTCCTCTGTCACTGCAATCTCAGCATTCGGTGGAGACACTGCAAGAACCAAAGACAAAAAAAAATTGATGAATGATGACAGTCAGAAGATATTCAGAGATGTTCATGCGGCCCGTTTAAAGGCAACTTTTATGCGGCTCGGACATGGGGTATACCCCATGCGGCTCGCTCATGGGACGTATATGCGGACCATGTAATTTGAAAAGCTCGCATCAAATGATTGTGCACGAAGTATGCAACAGAGTAGCCTCTGTTAGGGTTTCAAAGTACCCAATCTTCTACACAGTCCTTACCTTCGATGGTAACATGAACGTCAAGATGAACGGGGGGTACGGCAGTCGAAGACGAAGCCGATTTCCTACTCTTCGCCACAGCCTTCTTTACCACCTTGGAAGCCCTAGGTGCCATCGTTGTCTGTCGGTCAGAAGAAGAAAACAAGACAGAAATCTTAGTCAAAGAAGAGTCTAAGAGAGAAGTCCCCCCAAATACCCTTCTATTTATAGAGAAAGGAGGACCACAGACCGACGCCTCGTACAACGAAGTCGACTCTTCGGCTATTAAGACAAACTAGCTAATTAAAGATCAGAAACTCTTGGGATTCTGCCCCGAAAAGATTTGCACGCATGACACAATGACGTGGCAAAGAACTATGCGGCTGAAACATCCCTGCGGTTCAAAAATCTCTGCGGCTAAGCCATCCATGCGGCTGAAACAACTCTGTGGCTCGAAAGTTCATGCGGCTGAAATTTCCATGCGGCCAAGACATCTATGCGGCTAGGACTTCATATGCGGCTAGAAGGGCTTGCACACAGCCATGCTTCTTATTCAAAGTATTTCAATTTTGCAAATTAAAAACTTTGAAGGGGGTCTTATAGAAGCATAGAAAAATAATAAAGAAAGATCCATGCGGCCAGGGAACCCCATGCGACCTGTTAGCCTATACGAAAAGTCGAAGAGGCACCTTGATGAAGGAGATGTGCAAACTCGTACCGAGACAGCCACAGGATCAGAAGAACCTCTGACGATCTATCTCCAAGCTCGCAAACCTGGCAAGTCTGCACCCCTTATCGCCACTCTGCGTAAGGACGCAATCAGCCTCTCAGCACAAGAAGAGCAGATGATAATCTGGCTGCCAAGGTCTGGCCAAGTACCAAGACCCACAACAGAGCCACTGACAATCAGGCTGCCGAGAGTCGGCCAACCGTAAACGGAGAAGCTTAATCCCTCCGACAAGCCAATGACGATACGCCTTCCCAAGAAGGGTCGTCACCCCGATGCAAGGCCTGGAACTTCTAGCGAACCAACCACTCCCCGCCCAGCATCGAGCACCAGACTGGAGGTCGCATGGGGTTCCCTGGCCGCATCTAGCGAACCAACTTTGAAGGACTAAGATTGTTCTGCTCCGATAATTGTTCTGCTCTTTTATATTTTATGGCAAACAGGCATCATAGCAACTCTGCCATCCATATCTGTTAATTGATAGGCTCTATTTGAGAAAACCTTGTTTACCACATACGGACCTTCCCATTTTGCCTCTAACTTGCCTTTGCTCATATGGGTCATAGTCATAGGATGTCTGACTGTAAGAACTAGCTCGCTTTCTTGAAATGTTCGCACTTTGACTTTGCGATTGAAAGCTTTTGAGATACAGGCTTGATAAAGTTTGATATGTTGTTGGGCCAATAGCCTTTTCTCATCGAGCGCCTCCAATTCTTGAAGTCGAATATGATCATTGTTTTCTGTGGTAAGTTTATTAGCAATAGCAATTCTCAAGGATGGAATTTGAATTTTCAACGGTAAGACAGTCTCACATCCACATACCAGAGAAAAAGGTGTGCAACCTATGGAATTACAGACTGTAGTACGATAAGCCCATAGACATTCTCCAAGTTTTCACTCCAATTACGTTTGTTAATAGAAATAAACTTTTTAAGGAGTTTGATAATAGTCTTGTTGAATACTTCAGCTAACCTGTTAGTCGCAGGATTATAGGCTGTAGAAGCAATATTTTTCATTCTATTGTCATCACAGAACCTAGTAAACTTCTGGCTGATGAATTGTGGCCCATTATCATGGATGATTCGATGAGGTACACCAAATCTATATATCACATGATTTTTGATAAAGTTGATGACACTACTAGTCTTCACTTCAGCTAAAGGTATAGCTTCAGCCCATTTAGAGAAATAATCGATTATAGCCAAGATGAACTGATGTCCTTTAGATGAAGGAGGATTGATTGGACCAATTACATCTATGCCCCAAGCTTCGAAGGGCCATGAGGCAGCAGTCTGATGAAGAAATTTCGACGGTTGGTGAATAAAATCTGCATGAATCTGACATGCTCGGCATTTCCTTGTATAGTCAATGGCATCTGATACCATAGAAGGCCAGTAATAGCCCATACGTCGAATACGATCCTGTAATTTAGGACCGGACTGATGTGCTCCACAAACGCCATCATGAGCTTCACGTAATATCTGCTTTGCTTCATCACCAGCGAGACACCTTAAGAGTAGTCCATCAAAAGTTCTTCAAAAGAGAGTTTTGGTGGTATGATTATAATAGAATCGAAGCGATCGCCGACGGATAATTGTAGTTTCTTTAGGATCTTCAGGTAGTATGTCATATACTGCAAAGTCGATGAAAGGTGCTCTCCATTCTTCGCTAATGACATTGACTTTAATTGAATAGCTATATTCAATATTATGGTTGTTTTCAATACAAAATAATTCTCTATTAGATATAACAACCATTTGTTGTCTTTTGACTGGAATTGCCAATACCGCAGCTAAGTTAGCCAAGGCATCGGCTTCAGTGTTACAAGCTCGACGTACATGTTCGATGAAGAACCGTTTGAACGAAGAAGCTATTCGGACTTCTGCTTCGTGATAGGGTACCAGATCTTGATGTCGGACTTCATATGTGCCTCTAACCTGATTAACAATCAGCTTAGAATCACCATATACTTCGAGATATTCAATATCCAATTGTTTGGCTAATTGGAGTCCAATGAGCAAAGCATTGTATTCTGCGACATTGTTGGAGCACGACTCATCTAAGAAATAAGCTCTCTGAATAGCTAATCCATCTGGTGAAACAAGAACAATTCCTACTCCAGCAACAAGGGTGCCTCCGAGTCCAATTCTAGAAGCTCCATCAAAGAATAACCGCCAAGTAGAAAATTCTTCTGAGATCATATTTGATTCCAATGTCTCGTCTGGAATTTCATCATAGAGTTTAGATGTTTCAGGAACATGATGAGCTGCTAAGAAATCAGCTAGTGCTTGGCCTTTCACAGACTTTTATGGAACATAGACCATATCATATTGTGCTAATAATATAGCCCATATAGCAAGTCTAGAATTGAGTATGCTGGGCTTCTTCATTAGGACCCGAAGAGGGTTGGCTCGGGAAATAACATAAATAGTTTGGCCGATAATATAATGTCTTGCCTTTTGAACAGGAAACATTAAGGCTAAGCATTCCTTCTCCACCAGACTATAACAATGTTCAGCTCCAATCATCGTCCGACTAAGGTAGTAGATGGCTTGTTCATGACCTTCTTTGTTCTTCTGAGCCAGCAACGCTCCCAATGAATGGTCCATTGCCCGGACATACATCAAGAAGGGTATTCCTGAGATCGATGGCACTGCATGTTGGGGAGATGGGAGATTCACGATCTCAAGAGTAGCCCTTAGGATAGGGACAACACCATCTTGCACTAGCTGTGGTGGGAAATCACCAAACTGCACAGAGACGACATTGGCCGTTACAGTCTTCTCATCCTGTTGGAGAGTAACTACTCCAGAGTTGACCATCTCTTAGATTTTGCCTTTGAGCACGTAGCATGCTCGAGTTGGATGCCCTATGAATCTGTGATAAACACAATATTTAGGGTGGTCAGTTTTACCTACTTCTTCTGGCCGTTTTACCTTTGGCAGTTGAAGCTGATTGTTTTTTATTAAGCAATCAAAAATGCTCATAATATCATCATGATCAAAAGAATATTCTTCTTTTGGACGAGGTACTTTCTGTGGTGGTACTGATGGAGTGGGTGTTGTCTGAGCAACATTAACAGCCAATGACTCCTTGCCTTTGAGATTGATGGCCAATGTTTCTTTACCCTTGCGATTGTTCTGGCGATTATTAGCACCGGGTATGGAATGTTCATCTTGATTAGGATGATTTATTTGAACTCCTAACTGCTTAAACTTTTCGGCACTAACCTCCGCCGTCTTGGCATTCACAATGAAAGAAGGCCAATCTTGGAATTGTGTTGATTCCGTCGACATACTGATAATAGGCAATATTTTTGATTTGCAAGTGTTTATCGTTACAGCAGATGGAGTTCCTAGAGACATTTTAAGTGCCTCTCGACGGAATCTTTCAATGAAACTCTCTGTGGATTCATTGTGTCTTTGCTTAATTTTAATAAGGGCAGACATAGTCATATCATTGACCCTCTCATAGAACCGTTCCAAGAACATTTGCTTGAAACCAGCAAATAAAGTTTTGCAGCCATCAGGCAAGCTACGGTACCAGTCATATGCTGCACCGGCTAAACAACCGACGAACACCCTGGTAAGAAGAGCATCATTTGGCTGCAATTGGTCAGTCATTACTTCAAAGTGATTGATGTACTGACTTGGAGAAGTGTTGCCATCAAACAGCATAATGGTGGGAAGCTTGTATTTAGGAGAAAATTGAACTTCCTTCCACTCAGCAGGATAAGGTTGTTTTATCCTAAGTCTTTGTAGACCGTCTTTTTGCTTAAAGGCCTCAAACTGAGTGCGTAATAATTTTACAGCCTCATTAGCATCCCCTGATGTCTGGAAATTGGTGGGTTGGTTAGAATTGTTAGGAGGGGGAATAGCATGGTAATTACCACCCCCAGCACCAGACTGACTGGGAGCAGCTTGGACTGGTACAGAAGCAACCTGAGGAGGAGGTATCCTAGACTAACATTAACCGGTACAGAAGATGCTATGAGCTCAGGATTTGTAGCAGGATTTATACTACTAGAATAAGTCATATTAGCGACGCAATTAGCGATATCTTAGTAAAACGTTGCTACCTTTTAAGGAATTAGCGACGTATTTATAAATGTCGCAATACGTCACTATTACTGACGATTGGCGACGTTTTGCGACTTGTTTTTGTATAAAGAAACATACGTCACGGATAAGTCGGTGAACGTCGCTAATATCACTAATATTAGCGATGTTTACCAACGTATAGTTATGACGTCGCTAAAATGAAAATATAGGGCATTCAAGTTTTCATTCCCTCCCATTATTTCGATCGAATTTTTCCCTCACCTGCGCGCTCCCCCTCGGCGACCCTCCCCCCTCGGCCTCCGGCGACCCCCTCCTCCCTCGGCGACCCTCCCTCCTCGGCCCTCGACCCTTCGTGACCCCGCTCGGCGACCCTGCTCCCCCTCGGCGACCCTGCTCCCACCGATGACCCCCTCGGCGACCCAGCTCTCCCTCATCGATCCCGCTCACCCTCGACGACCGCTCCCCTCCATCTCCAGCTCCTCCGGCCCCGACTAGGTAAACCCTAACCTAAATGTTAGTTAATTTGATGCATGGTTGATGTTGTGTTGGGAGATTAGGTTGTCTCAAGTTGATGGTATACACTTAAAACTAATCTACTTGCATAGGTCAGAGTGCTATAGGAGGAATATGCCACTAATTCCTTCTCCCCATTCTCCTCTTTACTCGACTTTTAATTAAATTATTCTTCATTGATAGTCTGCATGGCACATCTAGTGATTGAGCAGTCCTTGACTTGAATAATTTGTTCAAGGATGTGAATGGGATCTCCTTAATCTTATATGCCAAATTCCCATGTTGCAACCTTCTGTATATGAGCCTTTTAACATGATTGTCCCAATCTGATTAGTCACCCCAAAAACAGGAAAGAGGTTTATAATTTGTCATGCTTTATATATATATATATATATATATATATATATATATATATATATATATATATATATATATATATATATGCATGTTAACATTATGATTCACAGAATAGGGACAAGGGGTCATCCAATACTAGGAAAAAAATTGCCCATTTGAGTATCACAAGCGTAATTAATACCTCTTTAACCTAATATTTGTAAAAAGCTTCTGAGCAGCAGCCATGTACAAGACTGAGATGCATCAGCCTATAGCTAAGGCTTTTAAATTGAATGTTATAAGTCCTTGTGGATCTCAGTCCTTGGTTGACATTGGAACTGAAACATTTAGTTGTTTCTTTAAAAGACTCCCTGATAAGTTAAGTTGTTCTTCTTTTGTTTAAGTTTTGGTATTAAGAAGTAGATGTAAATTCTGAAACCTTAGATTGATAGGTTATGCAGTGTGTATCCTGGACATTAGTTATTAGCCTTGGGTTAGGATTGATTGGTGACTGGGTTATATCAGCCTGAACAGGGACTGAATTGTATCAGTCATGATCAGGACTGACCCTTGAGGAGTATTCTAAAATTAGATTATGTCTGAGCTTTGCCTATACTCTCACTAGATTGATGGCAAGTATGGGAAGACATGGAAATTTACTTATAAATGGTTTATGATACTGTCAGTTTAAGTAACCTGTGTGAACCTGGAGTGGTTTTGTAAATACTAGAAATTGACTGGAGGTTTAAATTAGAAAGCATCTAAAAACATTATTTCTTTATTTATTGGTGATCTAGAGACATTGTTAACCCCATAAGAGAGGCAAGTACTCATACTCGATCATCACATGCATGCATTCATATTGTACTTGACTTGTTTTTACTTACTTCCACTTGCTTGCATTCGTGTCATGTCGTGTCGGGGAGGGAAGAACACCAAAGGGCATGTAGTCACCTAAGTCTTAGCGTGTTGAGTATAGGCACGGTATACCTTATTCTATATTGGCGTCCTATACGACATGTTTGTTTACTTGATTGCTAGTATGTAGTACACTGTATGTCTTATTATAATCATGACTGATAGCATACCGTTGCTACATACCTTACTCATGTTAGTGTAGCGTATATGGTATGCCTTATTATAGGCATGAATGATAGCATACCATTGCACTATACTCTTGACTTCAGCCCTACATGTGGTAGGTAATGTGTGTGTGTGTGTGAAGAGTGTACATGAGATAGGTAATATCATAGGACTCCTAGTTACTATAAGAGTGTATAGAGTATCCTAGAAGTGTAGGTATAATCGAATACTTATGTGTCTACGCATCCATTTGGACAATATAATCGAATAAGTGTATCTATCTTTGCAGAATTATCTTCAAATGGATATGAATTAATACTTACGAAATCGTTCGTGGATGTACAATCGTCATCTTGATGACATGTGCGGTGTGCGGGATGAATTCATAGAGGGTGTACAGCAGTTCCTACAGTTTGCCAAGGCGTTCCCTCAGTACATGGACGGTACCAAAATTAAGTGTCCGTGTGTGAGATGTCGCAACTTGAATTATCATAGAAGTGGAAGTCACGTATCATTTATACTCGAAGGGTTTTACGCCGAATTACTATCAGTGGAACGTGCACAGAGAACTTGTGCCTTAAGCATCGGAGTATGAGCCATATGTGGATGTCCACAACAACGCTGCTTACGACGATGGGTTGGTGAACATGGTTTTTGATGCGGCGGGACCTAGTTTTGATCCGGACGATCATGATGCACCTGAGGAGGCACCGAACGTCGATGCTGCACAGTTCATGGAGTTGCTGGAGAATGCAAGAACTCCATTATATCCTGGTTGTGAGAATCATTCACCGTTGGAGGTGGTTACAAGATTGTTGAGCATCAAGTCCGATTTTAACATGTCGCAAGATTGCTACAACCGTCTTATGGAGTTGCTTATAGAAATATTGTCTGAGGGTGCTAAGTTGCTTAAAGACTTCTACCGGTCTAAGAGGATGGTGAGATCGCTCTGGATGGGATACGAGAAAATTGATACATGTCGCAACGGGTGCATGTTGTACTACAAAGACGACAAGGATGAAGACGCCTACAGATTTTGTGGTGTCGATCGCTACAAGGGAAGTGGTAGAGGAAAGTCTGTCGGTGCCAGGAAGCCTACCGATTCGATGCACTACTTGTCGTTGATGCCGCGGTTGCAGCGGTTGTTTATGGTGAAGGAAACTGCAAAAAAATATGAGTTGGCATAAGCGAAAACAGACCGAAGGAGTGTTGGATCACCCATCTGATGGAGAAGCATGGAAGCACTTTGATCGGGAGTATCTAGATTTTGCTTCTGATCCGTGTAATGTCAGATTGGGTCTCTGCTCCGACGGTTTTACCCCATTCGGACTTTCGGGATCCCAGTATTCGTGTTAGCCTGTGATCGTCACTCCGTACAATCTACCACCTTGGATGTGCATGAAGACTCCGTATATGTTTCTCACCGTTATTATTCTAGGTCCGAACAATCCGAAAAGGAACATCGATGTGTATTTACAGCCATTGATTGATGAGTTGAATCAGCTGTGGGAAGTAGGTTCCAACACGTACGATGTATCTATAAAACAAAATTTTCAGATGCGGGCAGCACTTATGTGGACCATCAACGACTTTCCGGCCTATGGTATGTTATCTGGATGGAGCACACATGGTCGTCTTTCATGTCCGTATTGCATGGACCGCACTAAGGCTTTCCGTTTGAAACACGAAGGCAAACCGTGCTTCTTCGATTGTCATCGATAATTCCTGCCGAAGGATCATTCATACTGGAGGAACATGAATGCTTTTCGTGCTGGCATTGTGGAGAAGGCTAATCCTCCGCCAAGGTGGTCCGGATACACGATATAGAAAGAGGTAAAAGATTTACCAAGTGCTATTGAAGAGCCTGCTACGGGCTACAAGTGTGACGGATTTGGTCGCACTCATAACTGGACAAAGAGAAGTATATTCTGGGATCTGCCATATTGGAGCACCAATCTGATTAGACATAACCTTGATGTCATGCATATCGAGAAGAATGTGTTTGACAACATAATTAATACTGTAATGGACGTAAAGGGGAAGACGAAAGACAATCCAAAGGCTAGATTGGACTTGGAAGAAATATGTAGACGTCCTGTATTGCATTTGATAGAGGACGGGAATGGAAAGTTGAAGCAACCTAAGGCAATTTTCTCACTGGAGAAGGAGGATAAAGTAAGACTTTGTAGGTGGATTCAAGGTCTGAAATTTCCAGACGGGTATGTTTCAAACTTGAGAAGATGCGTCGACCTCAAGGAGAACAAACTGACATGTATGAAGAGCCATGATTGTCACGTATTCATAGAGAGGTTAATTCCGATTGTATTTCAGAAATTCTTACCCCCGGTTGTTTGGGATACATTGACCGAGCTTAGCATATTCTTCAGAGATCTTTGTTCTAGTAAGTTGCTCGTCAATCGTCTAGAAAAGCAGAAGAACGATATTACGGTAACACTGTGCAAGCTCGAGAAGGTATTTCCTCCTGGATTCTTCGACTCCATGGAGTATTTGCCAATTCATCTTTCCTACGAGGCACGTGTTGGTAGACCCGTCGGTTATCGGTGGATGTACCCGTTTGAGCGGCATTTGAACCACCTAAAGAGGAAGGTGAAAAACAAGGCTCGGGTCGAGGGTTCTATTTGTGAAGCCTATATTCTCGAGGAGATTACAAACTTCTGCTCGACGTATTTTAAACCTCATATTGCTACGAATAGAACGAGGGCTCCAAAAAACGACGACGGTTATCAAGAATCTAATGATGGAATACTGAAAGTATTCAATGCGTCCGAAAAGCCTTTGGGGAAAATAAAAAAGAGATATTTGAATGACGAAGAGCTAAGGGCTGCTCAGTTGTATGTATTACTCAATTGCGACGAGGATGAAGTGGAGAAGCTAGAGGGGTAAGTAATTAAAGATGAGTTTACGTCATCTCAATGTAATAAAACAAGCTAATATTATTATACTAATCGGCGGTTGCTTCGTTATTTTTCAGCACATATAATGCTGAGTTGAGGTCGGTTAGACCCTACCTAACAGACGAAGCATTAGAAAAAGAAATGAGACATCATTTTCCTTATTGGTTGAGCGAATATGTAAGCAACCCGGTAATTACTGGCCTCTTTTAATGCAACTGCACAATAAATAACTTACTATCTCTTCTTTGGTATTCAGGTTGATCGTCTAATTTCACCCGAGATTGAATTTATTAGAACTCTTGCCAAGGGACCAATTACTTTTGTTAAAATATGGCCAAGTTACTGTGTCAATGGCTTTCGGTTCAAGTCGACAAATGCTCCGATCAGAGACAGCATCCTGGATCTTGATTCCATGAAAAATAGTTGTTTGTGTATCAAATCTTCGAACTACAAAGACGTCGATCCAGGAAATAATTTTTTTGGCATCTTGCGAGAGATTGTGGAGTTGACGTACAATTATGGCAGAGAACCTGCAAAGATCGTATTGTTCAAGTGTGAATGGTTCGATCCGATTAAAAATCAAGGTTAGAAAATTAACAAGCATGGTCTTGTGGATATAAACTACAAGCGTAGATATCAAGGCTACAAACTATTTGTCCTAGCAAATCAAGCTCAGCTCGTATACTTTATAGCTTATCCGAGATGGGGAGCAACAAAGTCTGACTGGTGGACAGTATGCAAGACTAAAGCTTGAGATACTTTTGATGTTGACAAAAAAGCTTATCAGGAGGACGAGCTATCTCTTGTAACCAATATTATTGATGTGGACTCCACGGAAGTTACGTATTGCATGACACATAAAGTAGAAAATGTAGAATTATTCGAAGAGGAAGACGAAGCCGACGAAGACGAAGATGAAAGTAAAGATGAGAAGGAAGAGGAAGATGAGGTCGAGGAAGACGAACAAGATGATTATTCTGAAGATGATTGGGAGAGATGTACTTTCATTTTCTTATTATGTAGAGTTGGTTATTATCTAATCTTGGTTATTATCTGAATGTACTATCTGGACTTAGATGTTTCTTGTAGAATGTACTATCTGAACTTAGATATTTCTTGTAAAATATACTATCTGGACTTAGATATTTCTTGTAAAATGTATCATCATATGTTGTCTTGGTTATTATCTTGTCTTTGTTGCACTTTCATATTTCTGGTCTCTATTATTTGTTGTCTTTATTGTATCTCATCATATGTTGTTATCAGGCATGACAGGTCATCGCGAATCGTTCTGCATTTCCCGACATGGGGCACGGGGTACTGATACTGGCAGAGGACAGGGTACTCCTTCGGTACCTACTGGTGGTACTGCTAGAGGACGGGGTTCTTCTTTGGTACCTTCTACTGGTACCGGCTCAGGATCCTCGTCGCCCAGTACTCCTGTGTATCGGACAGTAGATTCGCCCGCCACGATGCTACGTGGCATGTCTCCTGGGACGAGTAGTTCCAGGCCTAAGACTACTCCCGAGAGTAGCGTTCCTCCTGTTGATACGACGATGGAGACAGATGAGCAGATGGAGGAGACTGCACCGGCGGCCGACCAGTATCAGGCAGATGATGCCTGCGCACCTCCGAAGGAGACGAGGACGGAGATCTGGGCCGACGGTATAAAGTAAGTATTTTGGTTTATCATTTTTTTCTATGTTTATCATAAATTAACTTTTCTTCTGAATATAATATATCTGTATAGATATCATCCCCCGTCGGTACAGAGACGCCTAGGCCAGGTCCTGAGACAAAATTGTGGTGGTCCTTGGATCGACTACTCGGATGCTCCGGAAGATAGGAAGGCCTAATGGTTTGCGCGCTTCAAGGTTAAAATAGATTTGCTTTTAACATGAATCATTTTATTTATGCATATTATATATAACTGATAAATATTTGGTTTACGTACTCTTCTAGGATATGTTTTTCTATCCACCGTACCGGGCCGAGCTGATCGAGGGGATGTTTCCTGCTGTCGCTGCTAAGCTGATTTGCGACGCTATTAATGATCAGAAGGCTCGTGATCGTGTCGGAAAGCCGATCCAAGGTTGGATCACCCCTAATCAGTAGGATGCGATGAAGGCTCGATTCAACGAGCCAAGGTATAAAGAAAATTTCGAAAAGGCCAAGGCGGCTAGGCAGCATGCCTCAAAGTGGTACGGTGGGTCGATTCCGATGACGGAACATTTTCGTCGTCTGGTATGTATTTTTCTTTCAGAAATATTATTTTAATACAAATCCGATAAATTATTACTAAGATAATATATTTAATTACAGGTAAGGAAGGTTGGTAATGCCGACATGGTGACCGTCTTCCTGGCCACCCATCGGAAGGGCGAAAGCCTTATTAACGAGAGGACCGAGCTTGCCTATGTAAGTACTACAATACTATTTGTTAATTATAATACTTCGTGTTGATTTTAATATAACTTAGTAAATATGCATACAAATAAATATTCATGTAGTTAGTAATAAGTACATTAATTATAGATTAGAAATCATAGAGTACTATCCATACTTTCTAGGCCGAGTATCAGAGGCTCCGGGACCGGGCGACTGCTAGTGCACCTACTACGGGAGAGGCCGGTACTTCCTCGCATCTCACTCAAGCTCCATCGGCGGACGAGCTATAGATGACCGCCACTGGTGGCCTCCGTAGGGGTACGTACTACGGTACGGGATCCTATGGCGCCCTAGTTGTGAGCCAGTCCTCTAGGGCATCCCCTGCTAGTGTGCATGGTCCACAGCCGTCCCAGGAGTCTGCCCGAGTCTACCAGATGATAGAGTCTCTCCGGGACGAGCTGCTATGACGGATTCAGGACCAGTTTCAGCACCAGTCGAACGAGCCTGCAATTATAGCATGATCGGATGCGCTCGACCGCAGTATTATGGAGCTAAGGAATGTGACTGAGCGGACAGAGCGGAGCGTTACTGATCTTAGAGCGTCGACAAAGCGCACCGTATTAGATCTGCAGGCATCACAGATGACCATGGGCAAGAGGCTGAGATTGGTACAGGATTCGGTGGCTGATAGCAGTGATAGAATGTTATCTACCATGGATTCATACCACCAGCGACTTGCAGCGTTGGAGCGTTATCGTCCTCCGGGTGCGCCTTTATCGTCGTCAACACCGCCGGTGCCACTGCCTTCTTCATCGACACCGACTCCACCGACGTCACTACCTCCTTCATCGGTGTCGATTTCACAGGAGGACTATGAGCTTTTCTTAGCCCTTTGTCGCGGCGCGCCCCCTCCTGCTCCAGATCCCCAGTAGTCCTAATTAGGACTGTTTGTATTGAGTGTTTGAGTACTTGTTTGTGTTTACTATTTGTTTGTGACACTTATTTGTTAGTGATACTTGTTTGTTGGTTGCGTACATACATTGGTTATTGGTTGTGTAGACCCATGATAATTTAGATATTGGTTTATATATATTGTGTGGATTTTGGTTATTTTATGTTGTTATTCGTTTCATTTGGATGTTAATTTACCGGTGTTGAGTGTTCCACCGAAGGGGTCGGCGAACCCAGGGGTAAAATGTGCTTATGTATTGTGTTTCAGTGTTATTTATTAAACTGCAGGGAGAAAATAATTCTGTAGAGAAAACCGCATACTGTAATTTATTTATTTTTATTTTTTTCAAATCTAGCGACATCTACCGACGTTTACCGACATTTTTCGATGGCACAATGCGTCGGTAGACGTCGCTAAACTGGCATATATTGCCAGGATACCGACATATAGCGACGTCATTTTCGTCGGTATACGTCAGTAACCGTCGGTAGACGTCGGTAGATTTCTCAGGATTTTACCTCATTTTCCCAGGATATACCGACGTATAGCGACGTCATAAGCATCGCTAATACTCCCCAGGATATACCGACGCAGAGCGACATCATAAACGTCGATAATTTTACCGACGTATAGCGACATCATAAACGTCACTATTTCATCGATGAAACGACGGTAAACGTCGGTATATTACCAACGTAATTGTGCGTCAGTAAATGTCGGTGTTGGCGACGATCAGCGACGTCTTTCCAAACAGCGACTAAGGTTTTCGCGACAAGAGGAAGACGTCGCTAAAGACGTCGCTAAAATGTTTTAGCGACGTCTTTAGGTGTTTTAGCGACGTCTTTAGGCGTCGCTAAAATGACTTATTCTGGTAGTATTATAACCGGTGGCACTGCATGTTGGGCCACGATTATAGTGTGCATACTTGCGACCATTTTAGCCATGGTCTTTAGTTTATCTTCTAATGTAGCAATTCGTTGCTCTTGACTGGCTGAAGTAGAGGCATCTTGGTCTTCTGTAATGTCATATGCTGTCACCTCTCTTGCCACTATTGACGAGATAGTTTGTTCAGAACTTTCACTATCTGCGTCAAAGTCAGACAAAGAACCTTCTTCCAGATGAGTGATGGGAAGATCTTTTTGATTGAAAATATCTTGATCTAAATCCCGATTTTTTGATCTGGTATGTTGATAGACCCCTTCACTGGATTCACAAAACTGTCCCAAATATTGCTGGTTCGGATTGTGAGACGTGCCATGCTTTGAGGATTTTCTACCCTCAGTGTCTCAAAAAGTTATATTGACAGAAGCATATAACAGCTCGTCATCATCTCCCCTCATGGGTTCAGGGGTTGAAGTATAGTTTAGACGATCGAAGACAGATCGTTTAGCTGATTGGCAACAATATTTGATGACCACTTCATGAAGGCAGTGGCGTTCTGATGGATGATTTATGGGTGAGGGAGACATTTCTGTGATCTTCCGCCTTTGTGTAAGACGTTCTCGAAGATCAGTCATCACTACAGGACGAGAAGAAGTTAGAGGAATATATTCCTTAATGATGTTAGGAACATGCCTCCTGTTCTTAATATGCTTAGTTCCGTTAGTGTACAACAAAGTACTTAACTCATTGGCATAAGTGATTGGGTCATTCTTTTCAAACTTTTATTTCTGGTACAGATTGGCCTTTGGCATAGGATTTTTGCGTTTCATTGAGGTTGATACTGATTGACGCCTATTGAGATAAGCGCGTAAATCAGAGAATTCTGCTCCAGGTGCCTCTGTTTGAGATACCATCAATTTTCCTTGCTTGGATCTCGAGATATGCAAGGTTGGAAGATCTTGAGCATTTACCATAGGGGCCTCTTTGATCAGTATTCTTTCCCCTAGCAGAGATTTGAAGACCTCTGTTTAAGGGAATGGAATCTGATATATCTTCTTCTGAGTCATAGACTATGAAAGATTGAGAAAAGACCAAAGGGTGCTTTTCTTTATTTTCTGAAGGGTTAGCTAAAAAGCGTTTTCCTCTATTTTTTTGTGGAATCACTTTAGGCACAGGTTGCGCCAATTGAGGAAGTGTCAAAGGACCCTTCCCTTTGTTCTGTCTAGTTTTGGCACTAGAACATTGTTTTTCCAAGTTCAGAATTGGAGAATTGGAGGAGGGAATAGCCAAAAGACTAGATCCCTTGGGTTGCGCCAGAGCAGCATGGTGAGCAAACTGTGCCTGGACAACTAAGTGCTTAGGTTGTGCCATAGCCATATGGGCTACTGGTTGCGCCTTAGCAGCAGATTGTGCCTTGGCAGCAAAATGGGTTGACTGTGCCTTGGCAGTAAGATGGGTTGACTGTGCCTTAGTAGCAGCATGAGTGGACTGCACTTTGGCAGCAAGAGTAGTGGACTGCGCCTTGGCAGCAGGAAGAGTAAACTGTGCCTTGGCAGCAGGAAGAGTGGACTGCGCCTTGGCAGAAGGAATAGTGGACTGCGCCTTGGCAGCAGAAGGAGTGGATTGCACACGGGCAACAGAAACAGGTTGCGCCTGAGCCACAAAAACAGATTGCACTTGGGCAACAGAGGCAGGTTGCGCATGAGCAACAACAACTGTCGAAGACTTAGGAGTCGACATAGTTTTGTTCTTGGTGATAGCCACAGTGCGCTTGTTGCTCTTCTTATTGATCATATCTTCATAGGCTGTCTGGTTGACTTGAACGACCAGAGTCTTCTGCGTCTTGCCGATCGACGCAGCATCACATTGAGTTGTCACCTTCTCATCGAAGGAGAAAGTCGTCCCCAGCAGAGTCGCCATTTTGTTTGCAAAAACAAAAGTTTGATTACAAACTAAGAAAAGTGTACAAAAGTATAATTGATTTCTGGCGAAGTGTAGTTTAGGAATCTGATCAGAAGACGATCACTTTATTCCTTGGACTATGTGAACTTGAAGACTAGAGCCTCTGGAGAATGCAGCAACAATTTTGCAAGAGTTCTTGATCTCTGTGATGCTTTAAAAATGATTGGAAACTCTATTTATAGAGTTCTGGAAATAACTGTTTTAGCAATTATTCTGATGTACACGAGGTTGAACTGCGCCACTTTGGGTTGCGCCAACCTTATGTTGCGGCAACTTCGATTCAGTTACACAATCGTGTACTAACTGTATTTTGACGCGTGGCATCATGTGATTGAGATACGCCTGGTCGTGTACAGAGTAGTGGACACCTTTTGAGAGATTAGTGGCATGTGTGCCACGTCATCCTGCTTCAGAATGTAAGTTGTCTCAACTTTATCAGATTGCACG
Source organism: Iris pallida (assembly GCA_029216955.1). Taxonomy (NCBI): domain Eukaryota; kingdom Viridiplantae; phylum Streptophyta; class Magnoliopsida; order Asparagales; family Iridaceae; genus Iris; species Iris pallida. The sequence continues at coordinate 27,363,861 of JANAVB010015600.1, forward strand.
AGCTTCAGTCAACGAGTCAAACTGCAACTGATTGGGTTGCGCCTAGGCGCAACTTAGTGCATAAGCACGTGGCAGCTTTTGAATTTACAAGAAGAATTTATTCAGATTGTGCCTAGGCACAACTTGCAGGGTGTGCATGGAATTTATTCAGATTGCGCCTAGGCGCAACTTGCAGGATGTGCAGGAAAACTGTCAATCAAATCGTCTCGAGCGGCACACTTCGAGGGATTCGAAGAGATTTTCTTCGTTTATCGTGCTATCAGTTGTCAGTGCTGTCAGGAAATGATGGCATTTGTTAGATGCCACGTAGGCTTGGGCGTAATGTGATTTGGGCACAGCCTGATACAAGGCGCAACCTGATCCGTGGCGTAGTTTGATTCCTAAGCTTCAAACCAGTGGTCGCAACTTGATTTCTAGAGCGCAACTTGATTGCTGAGTAGTAAAAACATGGTGCAACTTGATTTTTAGGCACTACAGCATGGGCCACCACTTAAACAGTGTCATGCTCCAGAACCAGAATACTAGAGAGCGGGGGACAAACACAGCCAGCTACGTACACTGAAGTGCAACCCACCTCGTAATACGGTCACGGCTGTCTAGATGCATGAGGGTTTATCTACAAGCCATCAGTCTTTTATGGTCAAGAATAAGCCTGGTGTGTCAATCTCAAGCAAGCAAATAAATGTTACAAGATGTTAGATCATCGGACATACAAGGTAAGGCGTCCCAAACATTACATATTCAGATAATCATGAAGCTAGTCATATAAAATACAAAGACTAGCAAGATTTAAGTCATATATGATCTACCCTAGGATTTGCCAATCGTGTAACAGCCCTTAGGCAGACAGAAATTAAAGTTTTCAATACGAGCTAACACTTGCTCGGCGGCTAAACGGCTCAAAAGAATAATTTACAATAGAGTAGGAAAGAAAAATAAAAAAATCCGCTTGTTGCCATGGTTACTTCTAGTGTTCACCATCTGGCTGGAAGGTAGGTAGATCCTCGGGTGCTACTCTGAAATCTGGCCACACAAAACCAGCTGGATCAGAACCCAGAAAGAGCAAGTGCCACAAGGGAGGCTCCACTTAGGAACTAAAACCAGCATAAAATGAATATAATTCCCATGTTAATCATGAGACAATCATTCAGACATGGCCAATCTAGTCCTACGGCTTGCTATCATTAGCTAACTGGGTTTATCACAGGTCTAGTTACTAACAAGATACAGTTGAGATGTTCCCGTAGTCACAAGCCCTACAGACTATCAAGGTTACCCATGTTAGGTTACAAGAGTTTATCAAGAATAAGAGAATTATTCGGTTACTTAGAGTGCAACACATGACAGTGTACTGGAAATGCGCCCTACTCGACGGTAGGCTACAAGTCCACAAGCGTGGCTGGGATAATGGGATCGCCTATAACTGGGAAATCTCTCTATATGAACTACTTAATCAATCTAGTCATTAACTTAGCCAGATTTATTAAGAATCCCTGATCGTGATAACCAGGAATCCATGTCTTAGACATGATACAAGACATGACATATAGCTTGTATTGGCACAATCAGAAAAATCAACCACGGAGTCAATACAAGAGTTCCACTTAGCAAGTCAGGATTGGCTGTCGCAACAGCGATCAAAATTACACATGTCAGGTTTACTTGTCACTTGTCAAGAGTACTTGCAGAAGTGCGCCTCGACGGGCTACTATCAAGATTATCAATACATGATCATATTATCAAGTTCAAGTTCAAGTGGTCAAGTTGGGTTATCGTTATTTAGGCCAAGTATAGAAAACATGCGAAGAAGATCGAAAACACCCATGGGTGATTGAAACTATCAGTCGTATACGAACTCTAACTAAGGTGAGTTAGGAAGATTCTTGAAGCAAAGACGAAGATCTACAACTTTCATGTTTTGAGTTTTACAAGATTTTAGCTACAAAACAGCTAAACAGGCAAAAATAGTCATTCGTGCGCACGGACAAAACTGGCCACGGCCGCGAAATACGCAGCACACGGACATACGACATGCTGAGCACGAGAGCACCGTGCACAGGTACGCGGCAAACGAATCGTGCAGGCATGCGCCCGTGAAATACACAGTATATGGATGCACGGCGCACGGAACGCGAGAGCACGGCACACATGCACGAGGCAAACGAATCACATGCGCGGCACTGTTCATCGTCCCGTCAGCACCATAGATGTGCGGGAACCCATGAACACAAAAATGTCATAATTTTTTCAAAATAAATCAAAATCAAGCGGTTCAAAAGCCAAAATTGGGTAGAATTGAATTCCCTACTATATGGAACCATTTGTTTTTGAAAATAGCAAGTTTTAAGATATCAAAACCAAGAAAAACATAAAAAATTACAAACCTTAGATCTATGAAAATGTAAACATCAAAACCGGAAACTCCAAGTTCTAAAGGGGCTTAGAATCAAGCAAGAAAGAGAATGGAACAATAAAAATGAAGATACTTCATGGAGCAAGTTGTACTTGCCTAGGGTTTGGTGGAGGAGTAAATAAAGAAGAAGATGAAGAAGTAAATTGTAATAATGGAGGAGGGAGAGGGGAGTTGGTTTAAATACAAAGCTCATTCATGATGAACCAACTTAAAACAGACCAAGCCATGCCAATTTGAACCAAATCAAATTAAACCAAGTTAAGATTAAACCAAAACAAGGTTAAGTAAGACAAACCAAAATACAGGTCACCTGACAAATGTCAGAAATTCGTACACGCATACTGAAAAATACTTTTATTTTATTAGTTGTGAATGCCAAACTGAGTGGATTTCCTTAGCTATATGGATTCGTCTCTTTTATTATCAAGCCTAATTGTGCAGTTGAAAACTTTCATTTTATTAGTGTGAAGGCCAAGCTGAGGTAAGTTCACCGAAGCCACCCCCTTGGCGAGGAGTTGCCTTGACTGAGACGGACTTTGAGCAAGTCGTTGCATGGCTAAGTCCGAACGTCATTGGAATTTTGATTCCTTCAATTGGACTGAGTGGGATGGGACATTATATTATACACCACTCAAAAAAAGTTTCATCCTCGAAACTTACTGAGTACATACTTATCGACACACTCTGCATGTGTTTCTTCAATTTGAACCATTTATCCACCAATGCCAATATCCAATCTCTCCGTACAGGGACGTCTGCCTAACCGCTAGGCTATCTTCACTATGCTAAAGCCAACGTTAGTATTGGAATCATAGTTTCCAAACAATAATATCAATACTGACCCCAATCCTAAGGTCATACCAAAGTTGATAGTATGAGATTTTCTATCCAAGCTCGCATCACTCCTATTTCTAAACTTCGAGCATAGATTCCTTCTATTCGCATTAGCAACACTTAGTTCAAGGGATTTGAGTCATTCAGCAAAGCCATCCTACAGTAAGTTGTGCTCAACAAATTCCTCGACATATCGATATCGCAAGTCCAAACTATCAATTTGCGTAGTCTATTACTTTGAATATGTTCGATATAATCCATCTATCCTTCCTACCCAAGTCAAGCACGCTACGACGCAATTTGTCACTAAACTATAATTTCCATACCGTGTTTCCTAAGTCGCTTATCACAATTCATGTAGTCGATCACAAGGTCGTCTAGCATAACAATATATCACATCCCAAATCTTTCACAAGTCTGATTATCCATGTTGGACATAAAATCACCATGCTAATGCTCCCGCAGGATAATCGTCCTCATCGGGGCGTAACTCTTGCTCTGAGTCTTGACTAATTCATTCTCGATACACAAATTGGATCTACTCAATCCTCAACTTACTTAATCGTTAACCACAAGTCCGAACAATCCTCGAATTCACCTTCGCATCAAACCACAACTCGAAAAAATCAAATTGCCACGCCCTGATCTCCCGTAAGTTCGATCATCCACGCTGGACATGAATCACCATACTAGTGCTCTCGTAGAATGATCGCCTAATCCGGCATAATGCATGTACAACGCCAGAATTGTGCTTGCACAAGATAAGAACGTCAATATTTTGGTTATCTTCAAAGTAATCACGATACTTTCATTTTCATCCAAACATTCATTTCTATAAAAATCCCAAGTATACCATCCATCAAAACAATAACACCTTACACGATCGTCATTCTTCGAATTAGAGTACCCCGAGTTATCGTACATCGATCTTTGATACGCCTCAATACCATCGATGATATATGTAACCTGGCGATCTTCCTTTGCAACGAACTCCGAGTCGTGCAACTGACGCTATTATCTGAATTGGATATACCGCAATCTCTTCGACATTCAAGATCAAATTCGTTCAAACCTAAAATTACGTATGTTCATCCGTCTATCTTAAATCATCAAGCAATATATTTTCTCAATTCGCATCGTTCAGTGCTAACTCAAATCATCGAGCAACATCTATCCCAAATCCTTATAGTCATTGACGTAACTTCAAAATCAAAAAAATTTATGCACGCTATCTTTCTATCGTGCTAAATTTTCCTATACGATTCATATCGATTTTCTCGATTGAGTCATCAGTTCGTTACACCTTAATTTTTTTTCGAGTCAATTTTCCTACTCAATCATTTTCGCATTTCATACTTACGCAATTCCAATCCAGCATGCGTCATTTCTAGTTTGTTCAAATCAACTCATCAAAATCTTTAAGATTACAACTTACTTAAGGATACTCAATCTAAGGCTTTGCATCCACGACACTTGCTGATAGACTCATTGGCACCCCGCATCCTCAATCGATTGACATTCCCGAGACTATCCTATAGACCACTCAAGGATGAAGCAATTCGATAAATCCTCAAAACTATCATTTGATTCGCAATCGATTACTTTAAATCTCCATTCGAACTATTCCTCAAATTTCAAGCATGTTTATTTATATCGCATCGATGATAACATCGTCTGATGGCATCCCTATCGATAGTCATCCCACTTACTCAATCGAGACCAACTCATTCTCTTCCAAACGAATTGAATCCCGCGTATGACTTTGCTATGGTCGACATAATTTTGGTGTATATGCCCAGCCTGACTTAGCCAATCGTACCTTACATGAAACCATCTTTTATTTTTTTATCGAAAACTATTTGCGAACGCTTTTGCAAATTATATAGACTTATTGTATGGACATCCCGTGGAACATTTAAGAGAGAGAGCACCAACGATATCATTCACGAAAACAACATCAGAGTTTGCAGAAACAACATCAGAGTTAAAGAATTCAATCGAAGTCTAAGGATGTAAAGCCGTGCTCTGATACCTTTATGTCATGCCTCGGTCCCGTAGGACCGGTTGTCCTCGCTAGGGCGTAATGTCGCGTGAGCCTAGGTTGCACTCATGCAAGACGAATTCCATAACGGCCGATTACAACAGCTTACAATGGGGTCGTCGCACAGAAGTCCCAAGCAGAAAAGTTGAATAACGAAGGCAACATGAGTATACAAAATGAGAACTCTTTATTTATATTGAAATGAAGATTATAACGTGGCATGCGGCCATGATTACAATCACTCTTCTCACAATATAAGTCACTCTGCTCTTTTTCATCTCTCGATACAAGCTTTAAGGCTGCAACTTGTGGATGCTTCGGAAGACGAAGTCCATAAATTATGTCCCATATAAGTCCATACTCCTTGCTAATGTACTCCTTGAAGATACATTATGTCCCAAGGAACTCCATGCCTCAGCGCGTCCAAGCGAACTCTGTGCCGACTAGCTTCTACATGTGCCTACACATGAAAACTGTGTGGGTGCCAATACACAACTGTACTGGTGGAGTGAGCTCATCGTCCACCCATACAAAACCAACACGTTTATTTACTTTGTGCAGCATATTATTTTCTTTTTTATTGCCTTTCTAATCTTTCCTTAGGATCAGTTTTAGGATATAGACATCTGGCCTATTTTGTGTCTCTAGACCATAACCGTGCCTTGCATCGATAACTTAGTTATAATTATGCCTCTAGACCATTCTTGTGCTTATAACATCAATGTACAAACTAGTGTCTGTCTTTCATGCCATACTTCGAGACGCACAAATACGGTCGTGCCATAAACTTGGTCCGTGCATCAACAATCGAGGCCGTGCCTCACAACTTAGCATGACTTAACCAAACTTGCCTACGGCCCTTCTTGACTTAACTCGAAATGACTCAAATTCGACTTAATGTAACTCCATGCCAACGACTTAATACTCGACGCTATATCTCGTTCCGAAGCACGTGTCCTTGCTATAACCAAATCTTAGGCTTCATACTTGGTATTGCAACCGTGTAGACTTTCTTGACACTACTCGTGTCGTGCTTGCACTTTCTTTGATTTGACCGACACCGTGTATGCGGATTGTCGCTTAGCATGCCAACTTATCTATATGAAAGTTCACTGGGAATTCAAGCCATCTTGGACATGTAGGCGGTATAGACGAGACCCTTACAGCTAAGGATAGCTAGCCCTGCTCAAATCCTTGAATCACCGCGTCGTGTTCTTGCCTAACTACCTTGCTTCCCTCCTAGGCTGATACGGTCCTGTGGATGATGAAACAGTGCATACCTTATCAAGCATTTATACGAGCGACGTCTATGACTTATGCTAAGTTCATAGTTTGTGGCAACATAAACCAACTTTCCTTCTCCCAAGCCACGGGACGAAGGACCGAGTATTATTTTGAAAGCATGTCGTACAACACTTCTAAGTCGTCCGTGGGACTTTTCCATATTCTAACTCAATCTGACCCAAGTTAGAATTATTTTTTTAGCTATGTGGATTCGTCTCTTTTATTATCAAGCCTACTTGTGCAGTTGAAAACTTTTGTTTTATTAGTGTGAAGGCTAAGATGAGGCAAGTTCATCGAAGCCACCCACCTGAGCGAGCAGTTGCCTCGATCGACCAGGACTTCAAGCAAGTCGTTACATGGCTAAGTCCGAACGTCGTTGGCATTTTGATTCCTCCGATTGGACTAAGCGGGAAGGGGCATTACAGCCGTTGCCGTAAGTTCAAGTCCCGTTGAGTAAAAAATGTATTTGAGGCTTTTGTGATCAGTATAGATGCTGCAAGCCACACCATAAAGATAGTGCCACCATAGCTTCAATGCGAACACAATCGCCGCTAGTTCCAGATCATGCGTAGGATAATTCTTTTCGTACTGCTTCAACTGTCTCGAAGCAAATAAAATCACCTTATCCCTTTGCATGATCATGCACCCTAAGCCAGTTTTCGATGCATCACTGAATATTTGAAACCCTTCTGGTCCGTCCGAAAGTTTAAGGATTGGAGCTGAGACGAGCCATTTCTTTAACTCCTGGAAGCTAGATTTACAATCATTGTTCCACTCAAATGTGACTCCTTTATGGGTAAGACGAGTCAGAGACGACACAATCTTGGCAAAGTCCTTCACAAATTGTTGGCCCATTTCCTAATGGTCACACCCGATTTTGATAAATCAACAAACGACTTAAGTCAATACACAAAATATACAAACTACTGCTAATATTTCAGGTCAAGTGAAATCAATATCAAAGAGCATACTACAACATCCGCAAGCATGTAAATCATCATCCCAAAGCTTTTATGCACTGGAAACAGTCTGAGTCATTTTACAGTTTATTATGTATTTTATCCTTTATTGAGTCTAGAATACAAATTATAAAATCGACTGAGTATTACTGGCTTAGGTTATTCACAGTCCACAAACAAAAATAAGCCTACCTACTTATCCCAAAAGTCCATAATTCCAAAAAGTCCAAAACCTATGCAAATTTGGTACATTTCTTACTGTTATGACCAGACAGAACTCTGACCAAGTTCGGTCTGAGTTCGGCCTGAGTTCGGTCTAGGTTATTTGAAATTCAGTTCCCACCAAATCTGCATCCAACGTTCGTATGCAAAATCCCAGCATCCGAACTCTGCCCGAGTTCAATTCTCAAAAACACCTATAAATAGAAGAATTTTTTTCTTTTTCAAATCACTCATCAATTCTTCTCTCTATCTATTCCAAAAGTGTTTTCTTCAGTGTTCTAAAAAGCTTTCATACTCCACATATACATCTCTTAGCCAAAGCTAGTAATATCGATTCAATTTAGAGTTTTTTGGTTCTCAGAGTTGTAAAGAGGTCGTTTAAGTTCAGAAATCATTTTTGTTCCAGGAGCTGGTCGTGCGCTCGTCACCAAGCACGGTGTTGTGAAGTCGGTCGTGCACTTGTCACCAAGCACGGTATTGTAAAGAGACTACAAACTCTCAATTAGCTTGTGAATAGTAGATTAACAGCAGGTAAGAGTACCAGCGACTGGATTAGTCCTCCAGAAGGGAAACTAGTATATATTACGGTGTCCACTGAGTTTGATTCTCTGATCTCTTGCTACATTTATTTACTGTCTCTTTATTCACTGCCATAATTATTTGTTTTTAATTTTTAATTGGTGATTATTTTTCGATGCACTCGCACTCACTCTATTCACCCCCCTCTAGAGGTGCTCAACGGTCCGACAATTGGTATCAGAGCGGGTTATATTCTAATATAACAACCTCAGAGAGTATATATGGCAGTCGTAAAATTAATATTCAACGGTGAAGGGCAATCCACAAATAGACCCCCACTGTTTGATGAAACAAACTATACTTACTGAAAAACACGAATGACATTCTTTTTAAAGTCTCTTAATTTGATCTTTGGTCTATAGTTATTGACTGTTATAAGAAACCGGCACCTACAGTAGTTGATGGCATACTTACAGACAAGCCTTATGATAAATATACAAAGGTAGAAAAAGCAAAGGCAAGTCTAGATGCACGGGCCATCAACGTACTGTTCTATGCAATTGACAAGACGAAGTTCAATCGAGTTTCAACCTGTAAGACGTCCCATGAGATTTGGAAACTTCTTGAGGTAACTCATGAAGGTACTTCCCAAGTGAAGGAATCCAAAATTAGCAGACTAACACAAGAATATGAATCTTTCAAAATGAAACCCGGCGAGTCAATTACATAGATGTTCACTCGTTTTCTTGATATTACTAATCATTTGCAATCTCTTGGTAGGAATTACAGTAATCATAAAAAGATCAGAAAAGTGCTACGGGCTCTAACCAAGAACTGGAACCCAAAAGCAACGATAATTATTGAAGGAAACGATCTCATCACAATGACTTTGGAAACACTTATGGACAAGCTAATGACCCATGAGCTGGACCTACAAGAGTTTGAAGAAGCAATCCTAAAAGAAAAATCTATCACCTTCAAAGCTCAAGCCAGAAGATCAACATACAAAGATTCTGATGAAGAATCATCCAGTGGTGATGAACAAGCCTTGCTAGTGAAAATTTTCATAAAATTCTTAAAGTTTGAGAAATCAAACAGAAAGAAGAAAGATGTCCATGAAAGTAATAAAAAAGAAACAATCTGCTTTGGATGCAAGAAGTCAGGGATATGAAGAAGGACTGCCCAACTCCAAAGAAAAGCAGTCCATATGATAGATCAAGATCAAGCTGAAGAACAACAACTGGTCGAAAATATGCAAATACAAGTATCTGGCATGAAAGTGATGCTAGTGAATCAGAGAAAGAAGATAGACCCTGCAGCACTGCAAATGTCTGTCTCATGGCTTTTGATAAGGTATCCTCAAATCCTCTATATGATAATTTTACTTTCGATGAGCTAGAAAATGCCTTCAGCGAATTACTTGAAGAACACATAAATGTGCTTGACAAGTATAAGCAATCTCGAAATAAGGTCAAGGCATGCACAACCAAAGTAGCTAGACTGTCAAATATTATTAAAGATATAAGAGAGACATCTACTACTGGTAACACGAATGAGATAGCCAAGCTTAAAGTAGACTATCATGAGGCTATCCTCAAAATTGAAAAGAAAATAAGAGACTATGTCAAGATACAAGAGTTATACGACATAGAGAAGAAGAAGCACTTAGTCACAGAGCAAAGACTTATGATATGACCGTTAAATATGAATAGTCTTATGCGGTTTCTAAAAAGTTAGAAATCAAGTTAGACAAACAGGCTATACCTGTGACACCGCCAAAAATTAGTCCTAATGCTAAGCATACACCTAAGAGGACTAAAACACAAAAAGCATGTAAGAAACATGAATATCACCATGCTTTCACATATAGGTTTTCAAAGAAACCATATATGCATGTCAAAAAAAATCAACTAACACATTTTCAAAACTTACCTGTACGTACTATGGTACTCATGGGCACGTATCACAGTATTGTTTAGCAAGAAAGCTTGTTGACAATCACACACTGATTTGGAGACCTAAGACTAATCAATATGGACCCTTCAGTAAATGGATACCAAAGGATTCATCTACTTGTTTTATAGGTGGACCCTCAACCCTCTCATGCTAAAAGCAAGTTGATTATCGATAGCGGATATTCATGACACATGACTGGTGATGCATCTTTGTTCGCCATGCTATCGATGAAGAAAGAAGGATACGTCTCCTTCGGAAACAACCTGAGAGGTGATATCATTGGAAATGGCATTGTTGGTATATCTCCTTATCCTGTAATAAAAGATATTTATTTAGTTACAGAATTGAAACATAACCTACTGAGCATAAGTCACTTGGCAGATAATGGTTATGGCATCAATTTTGTAAAAGATAAATGTACAATATATGATATGTCATCTGGTAATCCCGTATATAAAGGGATTAGAGAAGACAATATTTATGTTTTCTTTCTAGAGAGTACTAATAATGCAAGAAAATACCTAGTAGCAAACTTAGATGAAAGCTGGCTGTGGCATATGAGGCTAAGACATGCTAATATGGATACTATCTGACGGCTAAGCACTAAAAAGTTGGTAAAAGGACTCCCTGAGATATCATTCAAGCGAGATATGGTATGTGTAGACTATGAAAAGAACAAAGCACATAGGTCTACATTTAAATTCATCAACGCTGTAAGTACTTCTAGACCTTTGCAATTGATACATATGGATTTATTTGGTCCTAGTAGAGTCGCTAGTCTTGGCGGTAAGCTCTACGCCTTTGTTATTGTTGATAATTTCTCTCGTTTTACTTGGATTTACTTTTTATCAAACAAAAGTGATACAATTTTTGAATTTTAGATATTTTGTAAAATATACAAAACGAAAAAGGCTTCATAATTACTCGTATCCGAAGTGATCATGGTGGCAAATTCGTAAATACTGATTTCAAAAAGTTTTATAATGATAGTGGATATTGCCATGAGTTTTCCTGTCCTATAACTCATCAATAGAATGGTATTGTGGAGCGGAAGAATCATACTATAAGCGAGATGGCTAGAGTCACGCTGAATCAGCACAATCTTCCTAAATACTTTTGGGCATAAGCTGTAAGTACAGTCTGTCATATTTTAAATAGGGTGTTAATTCGACCTATCTCGAAGAAAACACCTTATGAACTTTGGTTTGGAAGAATTCCAAATATTTCATATTTTAAAGTTTTTGGATGTCGTTGTTTTATCCTGAACACCAAGGACAACTTGAGAAAGTTCGACTCTAAAGCAGATGAAGGGATATTTCTCGGAATTGCTGCTAAGAGTAAGGGATATAGAATTTTCAATAAAAGATCTATAATTATTGAAGAATCCACAAACGTTACTTTTGATGAGCTCAATTGTTACTCCCCGATCCCGATATATGTATTCTTTCATGAATCTTGTACATGGTATCCTATATTTAGCATGTGCATAGTTCTATTTATTATTTATTAATGGTTGCATGTAGCCTTTAAGCATGTCATTAGTGGAATGGTTAGAGCATGTTAAGAGATTAGGATTTTCTTAAGCCAATCCAACCCCTATATATATTCTCTTTCTCACTCTCTCTCCTCATTCACTCTTTCATTCATATCCCTCAACCACCACCATTAGGCAAGTACAACTTGCTCAAAAGTGGAGATTTGTGTATTTTTTTGTCCTTGATTTTTCTTTTGATATTATTTGTCTATATTGTTCTTCTTATCATCCTCTACAAGTTTAGTACTTGGTATTTTCGTTTTTGAAGGATGGATTCTTGTAGATCTAACTTTATGTCATTTTTGGTTTTCCTTGGTTTTGATCTATTAAACTTGCTTGTTTTCAAAATCTAGTTGTTCCATGTGGTAGAGCATTTCTTTTTACCCAAATTTGACCTTTGAGAAGTTAGATTTCATGTTGTTTTGACCGAGTTGTGACAGTTTGAAGTTCATGGGTTCCATGGCCATCTTTCTCGAATTTGTGGAGAAGATGAGCAGCTTGGCCGCATGAGCCTTGGCCGCCTGTGGACTTCATTGCTTGTCGCATGAGCCTTGGCCGCATAAAGTCCTGCGGACTTCATTGCTTGCCGCATGAAGCTTTGGCCACATGAAGTCCTACGGACTTTATTGCTTGTCGCATGGAGCCTTGGCCGCATGAAGTCCTGCGGACTTCATTGCTTGCCTCATGAGCTTTGGCCGCATGAAGTCCTATGGAATACATTGTTTACCGCATGAGCCTTGGCCGCATGAGTGCTGGATAAACCAATGTGTGTTGGTCCTTGTGTCTTGGTCCTCATTTCTGACTACCTATACGAGTGCTGGATAAACCAATGTGTGTACTAAAGTACAATCTATGTGAGTGCCGAGGTGCTATCCTATGTGCTAAGTGTTCCTACGTGATACCTGGCCGTACATCCAAGAGCCCAGCATTTACATAGCGAATGGTCGATAGTAATGACGCGGTATGTGTTGTGTGTTGTATTACACCAAGAAGGGGTACATACGTTTGACTCCATGAGCCAGCGCGGATCCCTTTTTGGGGTACTCGTACATTGTACGACATATATGGGAGTGAGCATGTGACCACGATATGTGAACTCCGAGGATAACCTAGGGATTAACTAGGCAACTAACTTGGTATATGCATTGGGTGGGGAGAATCCTGAGATCATGACATACTAGTCTCCCCAGGTCCAGTCCTGACGTATCGGATTGGCCGCCACGGATATGGTTTCATTCGCCTTTAGCAGATAACTATATCCGACTTCTACGAGCTATGTGTTATATGTATTAGCACGGTAGCCCTCCGGGGGACCGGTGCATACTCAATGTGCTATATGTCTAATGGTTTGGCTAGCCCTGCTGGGTTGACACGATCTGAGGATTCCTTTTAATCAGTATCGCGGGATAACTCCGCCAATTATAGAAAGTCGCAGGAATGAATGGCCGCTGGAAAAATGACTTGACTGTGCCTTGTACCTTCCGTTAGTAGTCGAAGGACATGGACTGTCATGGTACGTGGTCCAATCCATGTCCTTGTTTGGTTGTTGGGTTGCTCTATCGTGCTATGACAGGCTGTGGACCGAGGTTACGGCCAGAAGCCTTTATTATTACTAGTATTATTATTTTATGATTGGGTTTTATCTCACTCTTTTGTGCTTCCTTGTGGTACTTGCTATTCGGGACTGGCCCCGCTAGTTTTGTTTGGCCATATCTCGTAGCAGCGCCTGAGGATCCAAACTTCTTCCCTGACGTCAATGGTGCATACTAGGAGCATGGCTGGCGGGGGACTTGAGTGGGTTTCTTCTCTACCACTCTAGTTTCCATCCCTTATGTTCTGGCGTTTAGCCACCGGTACCTGTTTAGCCGGTTAAATTTGGATATTTTGTCTTGTATAATTGTAATTAGATCAGACTGCAGCTGAATACGATTATGTACCTATGACTCTCTGGGCTAGCTAACTTATAAAGCTAGATTCCCATGATCATTTTGATGAAGCGTCGGGGTAGCCTTACTGCTTTATCTCATATGCACATTAATTGATGTTTTCTTGCTTAAATGATTGAGACATAGATGCTCTGTGAGACCATAGGAGACTTGATTATAGCACGCACCCCCTTGTCTCTTGACAGCCACGATCGTCGTATGACATTTGCATACCTCATATGGAGTAGCTGGCCTAGTCTGTCTCCGTATTCTGGTACTGGGACGTGACATCAATAGTCACAGATCTAGCGACAGTGACAATGAAAATGTACAAGCCAGAACTAATAAGAGTCATGTGGAAGATCTGACTCATAGATTTGAATCATTGAAGTTCTTGCCAGATCATCCAGAGACGTTCATTTTAGGTGATATATCAAAAGGTGTAAGTACACGCTCTTTATATAGAGATACTGAAATAGCAGCTAATGTAGCATTAATTTCACAAGTAGAACCTAAGAATATAGCAGATGCTTTTAATGAGGATTTTTGGATTGATGCCATGCAAGAGAAACTTAATCAATTTGAGAGAAACCAAGTTTGGGAACTCGTTCCTAAACCTATTGGTCAATCAATAATTGGTACTAAATGGGTGTTCCGAAATAAATTAAGTGAAGATGGACAAGTTCTACGCAACAAAGCATGTCTAGTGGCATAAGGTTATAATCAAGAAGAAGGTATTAATTATGACGAGACATATGCTCCTATTGCTAGACTAGAAGCTATCCGCATATTTTGTGCATATGCATGTTTTAATAATTTTAAATTATTTCAAATGGACGTAAAAAGTACATTTTTAAATAATTTTTTGAAAGAAGAAGTTTTTGTGAAACAACCCCCTGGTTTTTGAAGATTTTCAAAAACCTGATCACGTCTTCAAACTTAAGAAAGCACTCTATGGACTCAAACAGACACCTCGTGCTTGGTATGAACGCCTAAGTGCCTTCTTACTTGAAAATGGTTTTTCAAAAGGAAGAGTTGATACTACTTTATTTATCAAGTCTTTAGATGATGATATTCTTCTTGTGCAAATATATGTTGATGACATCATATTCGGATCTACTAATGAAAAACTTTGTCAAGAGTTTGCTAAGTGTATACAGAGTGAATTTGAAATGAGTATGATGGAAGAGCTGAACTTCTTCCTAGGACTTCAGATCAAACAACACTCAAAAGGAACATTCATCAATCAAGCTAAATATACAAAGAACATACTGAAAAAGTATGACTTCGACAATGTAAAGCCAATCGAAACTCCAATGGCTACATCAACAAAGCTTGACAGTGATGAAAGTGGTAAACCTGTCGACCAGCATAAGTATCGAGGTATGATTAGTAGTTTATTGTATTTAACTGCTAGTCGCCCTGATATTATGTTTAGTGTCTGCATTTGTGCACGATATCAGGCAAATCCTAAGGAATCACACTTATGTGCCGTTAAGCGTATCTTCTGATACCTTAAGGGAACTTCAACAGTCGGCTTATGATATCCTAAAACCAAATCCTTTAACCTGATAAGTTACTCGGATGCAGATTTTACATGATACAAAGTAGACCATAAAAGTACCAGAGGTACGTGTTATTTTCTAGGAAAAGCCATAGTCTCATGGTTTAGCAAGAAACAAAATTCTGTAGCACTATCAACTACTGAGGCTGAGTATATCGCCACATGACGATATTGTGCTCAAATTTTGTGGATGAAGTAAACCTTAGAAGACTACAATCTGTACTACACTAAGATTCCTATTTATTGTGACAAAACTAGCACTAATAACCTGACTAAGAATCATATATGTCATTCACGCACAAAGCACATAGAGATTCGTCATCACTTTTTACGTGATCACCAACAACACGGAGATATTTGCTTAGAATTTGTTGACACAGATTATCAACTAGCAGACATTTTTACAAAACTACTAGCTGAAGACCGCTTTAACAATCTGCGTCGAGAGCTCGGCATACTTGAATTTTTAGATTCATAATGTAGTATGATTAGTAAATCAATTTATAACTCAAAACTTTGACCTTTATTAATGGACGTTATTTTGGATACAAGTCGAAAGGGTCCTTCTGTCATACAGGCATAAATAGCCTGAAGCGACATGGTGTACTAGTCTTCGGACTACCGCTAGCTGGGATCTGGCCCCTACAGCTAACCTAAAGTAATAGAAATTATTAAATAAAGAAGTGTGAAGGTTATACATTAAAGTTTATCAATTATACAGCATTAATGATATTGGAAATACAAGTAGCCGAACTCGGACCGAGTTCGGATGGAACTGTACGAATTTCTAGAACATAATAGCCGGCCCTAGTCTTTATAAACCCCATTATTCCCTCTTCTATTTCCCATCTTCCCACCGAGAATCCTCTCTAAAACCCTAAGTGAAGGTTCTCCTCCTCCTCATCTTCAAGTTTTATGGAGTTTTGAAGTCATCTTCTTCATCCTCTTCATCTTCTACTTCCTTCCTACAAAGGTAATCATCTATCCTCTCTCTTTACTTTCAATGGCACCCAAAGCCCAAAAGAGAAGGATTGATACCTCCCAATTAGGGTCATCCTCTTCGGACTATGTCCCAACAAATGTTTTCAGTCCAGCTCGTCCTTCTGACAATGACGACTATGACTCCGGTCTATTCCCTGACAAAGAATTTTTCGATCTTTGGTTTACTTCCTTCTTTGGTCGTAAAATCCGTAATGGAGCTTATGTAAATTTTATAATATTTTCTGAATATGCTCCTACTTTTAACCAACTTAGAATTCGGACTTCTTTGAAATTTTTGATAATATCTATGATAATGGCAATTTCTATTCTTGTGTTGCTGGACAAGAACTTGAGTTCAGTGCCACTGATATCAGTGAATATTTTTACGTTCCTGATATTGGTGAAACTTTGGTGGATATTAACTACGTAAAGTTTCCAAAAGGTATTACCTTTGACTCCTTCAAGGCATTGATGTGTCACCCTCGTCCTGTCCCACGTAGCGTATATTCAAAACACTTAAATCAGCATTTCTATGAACTGCATCGCTTTATCTTCTCCTTTTTACTTCCAAAAAGAGGATCTTCTGACGAGATCACCTTTATGGAATTATCTGTGATGTATCATATTCACTTCAGCATACCTTTCTCCGTCCCCAAGACTGTTATGGCCTGATGCTAAATTGCAGAAGTGTCGGGCATAACCTTGTTTACCTAATGCACTTGGCATCTATCTTCAGGAGATTTGAAATTGATCTTTCCATCTGTCATTTCTCTTCTCCTGCTACTGAACTTAGTAGAGCTAGGTTGTACCCCAACCCTCCTCCTCTATCCGGTATCGAACCTGCTGCACCAGTTCATGATAATGACCCCCAGGCTCCTACTCTAGCTGCTCCAACCCCTTCTCCTGGCTTCACCCAGGCTTTTATCAGCGCTTTGATGACTTTGTTGCCCTCTCAGCTCAACATCATCAGAGTAACACTGACGTTGAGTTCTGCTACATCACCTAGGCACAGGTATTGCAGAACAGCATTGCTAATATTCACTGGAGTCTATCTCATGATCCCATTCATCCTATTTCGATGATCCATCACTCCAGATTCACTGGTCCGAGGTTCAATGATGAGGCTACCTTTACTCATTTCGATCCTACTATAGCTTACTTTCCACCAGATGCTCCTGGAGGTGATGATACACCGCTGTGATGTGGGACTTCAGTTAATGGTTTTTGGTTGACAATGCTAGATGATGATCGATGTAGTTTTTATTTTTTTGTGATGATGTACTAGTCTAAACTCATGAGTTAGATTTTTTTAGACTCTGTTTGATAGTCATAAACTGTTGAGTTATGACTTATGCTGGTTATGCTAGTTGCATTTTAGTTTCATTCTGCTATCAGATTTCAGTTATTTCCTTCTAGTTTACTTTTTCATGTGATTTGTTATATATGGATATTTCTCTGTCTTCTTCTTTGTCTTCTGGTGAACATATTGTTGGCTTCACACATTACGGGGGAGCCATAATATTTTGATCATGACAAAGGGGAAGAAAGAACAATACCAAACCATTTCATTTTTATTTCCATTCATTTTTTTGATATATTTTGGTATAGACTAAAGTTTGTCAATTATCAAAATAGGGGAGATTGTTGGCCCATTTTCTAATGGCCACACCCGATTTTGATAAATCAACAAACGACTTAAGTCAATACATAAAATATACAAACTGCTGCTAACATTTCAGGTCAAGTGAAATCAATATCAAAGAGCATACTACAACGTCCGCAAGCATGTAAATCATCATCCCGAAGCTTTTATGCACTGGAAACAGTCTGAGTCATTTTACAGTTTATTATGTATTTTTATCCTTTATTGAGTCTAGAATACAAATTGCAAAATCGACTGAGTATTACTGGCTAAGGTTATTCACAGTCCACAAACAAAAATAAGC
Organism: Iris pallida; assembly: GCA_029216955.1. NCBI lineage: Eukaryota > Viridiplantae > Streptophyta > Magnoliopsida > Asparagales > Iridaceae > Iris > Iris pallida. The sequence goes on from JANAVB010015600.1 coordinate 27,382,039, forward strand.
CTACCTACTTATCCCAAAAGTCCACAATTCTAAAAAGTCCATAAGCTATACAAATTTGGTACATTCCTTACTGTTCTGACCAAACAGAACTCAGACAGAACTCTGACCGAGTTTGGTCCGAGTTCGGTCTAGGTTATTTGAAATTCAGTTTCCACCAAATTTGCATCCAACGTTCGTATGCGAAATCCCAGCATCCGAACTCTGTCCGAACTCTGCCCGAGTTCGGTTCTCAAAAATACCTATAAATAGAAGAAAATGTTTCTTTTTCAAATCACTCATCAATTCTTCTCTCTATCTATTCCAAAAGTGTTTTCTTCAGTGTTCTAAAAAGCTTTCATACTCCACCTATACATCTCTTAGCCAAAGCTAGTAATATCGATTCGATTTAGAGTTCTTTGGTTCTCAGAGTTGTAAAAAGGTCGTTCAAGTTCAGAAATCATTTTTGTTCTAGGAGCTGGTCGTACGCTCGTCACCAAGCACGGTGTTGTGAAGTCGGTCGTGCACTTGTCACCAAGCACGGTGTTGTAAAGAGACTGTAAGCTCTCAATTAGCTTATGAATAGTAGATAACAGCAGGCAAGAGTACCTGTGACTGGATTAGTCCTCCGAGAGAGAAACCAGTATACATCGCGGTGTCCACTGAGTTTGATTCTCTGATCTCTTGCTACATTTATCTACTGTCTCTTTATTTACTGTCATAGTTATCTGTTTTTAATTTTTAATTGGTGATTATTTTTTGCTGCACTCGTACTCACTCTATTCACCCCCCCCCCTCTAGAGGTGCTCAACGGTTCGACACAAATCTTCGATAGTAGCCTGTCAAGTCGAGAAAACTCCAGATGTCGCCTGCCGTGGTAGGCCGTTTCCACTCAACTATCACTTCAATTTTTTTTGGGTCCACCGTGATGCCTTCAGCTGAAATAACGTGCCCAAGGAACGTCACACTGCTCATCCAGAACTCACATTTACTCAATTTAGCGTACAGTTGATGTTCACACAAGATCTGCAGCACCGTCCTCAATGCTCGACGTGCTCGTTCTTGTCTTTCGAATAGATAAGAATGTCGTCAATGAATACAACGACGAATTTGTCTATGAACGATCGAAAGACTCGATTCATTAGATCCATGAAGGCAGCGGGGATGTTTGTCAAACTGAACGGCATGACTAGGAACTCGTAGTGGTCGTATCGAGTTTAAAAAGCGGACTTCGGCTCGTCTTCGGGCTTGATCTTCTATTGATGGTAGCCCGAGCGAAGATCAATTTTTGAAAATATGGTGGCCTCTTGTGATTGGTCAAACAAATCGTCTATCCTCGACAATGGGTACTTGTTTCGTACCGTGGCTTTGTTAAGTTCTCGATAGTCGATGCATAGCCGTATCGATCCATCCTTCTTCTTCATGAACAACACGAAATCACCCCATAGGGAGACGCTAGGGCGAATATATCTGCGATCTAGCAACTCTTGCAGTTGTGCTTTCAGTTCCTTTAGCTCTACAGGCGCCATTCGATATGGTACTTTGGATATCGGTCGAGTGTCTGGAAATGTATCGATGTAGAATTCTATCTCTCGATCCGGCGGTATCCCTAGCAACTCGTTTGGAAACACGTCAAAAAATTCTGCTACGACTTCAGTCTGTGTCGTTCCTGTAATCTCCTTTCTCGTGTCTCAAACTGATACTAGGTACCCACTGCAACCAGAATGTAACATACATCTTGCCGAAATTTCTAATATCACCATGGTCGTCTTCGATATTGTCCCGCACGAGTATGAGAACTCTGTTTCGCCAGGAAGACAGAACACAACTTTCTTCTCTGCGCACTCGATGGTTGCGTGGCATGTACCCAACCAATCCATACCGAGGATTATATCGTACTCCTTGATATCGAGGACAATAACTTCCAAGGATAGATTCTTTCCACCGATGCAGATATAACCATCCCTAAAAATTTGAGTGGCAGGCATATCTACTCCCGATGGAGTGCTAACACTAAGATTCATATCTAGTAATTATATGGGTAATTTGTTTTCTTCTATAAAGGCAAAAGATATGAAGCTATGCGTAGCAATAGAATCGAACAGTACTTTAGCAGGCATATTTTTATAGAGTAGTATACCTGATACAACTGTGTCAGATGCAAATACTTCATCCCGAGTCAGTGCATAGACTCGGACTTACGCCCCCTGGCAATTTTGTGGGTTCACAGGCACTGCGTTTGTGCCATGGGTGGGAGGCAACCTATTCTGATTTTGGACATTTCTTGGTGGATGTGGGTTCCCTTCCCCATTCGACAATCTGCCGCCTTGTGGCCCACCTGGCCCCATGTGAAGCATCACGTACACGACAGTCGAATACACGATGTCCATTCGTTTCGCATTTGTTGCAGTGTACCCCCGAATTCTTAATTTCATGGTGGCGCTTTGGCACTGCGGATCCTCCAATGTCATGGGGACGCTTGTTGAAAATATTACGGACTGTTGACACTACCCTCTATGATGCTCGACCAAATATTCGCTCACTATCCAGTACAACATTATAGGACTCTCTGTAGGTCTAATATTTTTTTTCATGACATCCCTACGAAGATCATCATTCAGGCCTTGTTGAAAATGCTCGCACCACGCTTCCTTGTTCAGCAGGAAAGCCCTGACAAACTTCGCAAGTTTTGCGAACTTCAAGTCGTAGTCTTCAACTGACATGTTTTCTTGTTTTAAGGACATGAATTTGTCCTCTTTCTGTCGACGAACAGCAAAGGAATATATTGCTCGATAAAGGCCTGGTTGAACGTCTCCCACAAGATCTTGGTGGAGGGGTCGGCTTCGTGGAGTTTCTGTTTCTTCGCCTCCCACCAGTCGTAGGCCCTCGAGTGTAATTGCATGGTCGCGCACGCCACCCTTTTGGATCCATTGATATTAAGAAGATTGAACAGGCCCTCAATTTTTACTAGCCATCCCATGATCTCGTCAGGTTTCACTCTGTCATTGAACTCAGGTGGGTTCAGTTTCTTGAACTCGGTTGCTTTAAATAGGGAAGAGGAAGACATAGGTTTCATTATTACTAGTTACACTTCTTTTTTTCTCATTTTGATGTGATAATCGTCGAGTTCTTTTGGGTTGCCATGTTGCTCACGATCCGGGTCAGTACGTCCATCGGTTTTCGTTGGATGCTGAACTGGGTCTGGATCTGCACCTCCAGCTCTTGTCGATGCATCTCCACCTGGCGCTGTTGGACTTTCATGAGGCACAATAATCGTTTCATGGTAGATTTGCTAGGTGCCGTCTCCTCGGTACTATCCGTGCTAATCAATTAGGCATTGACAACGGGGACACCCCATTTATTCGTCATTCCTACAAAATTGAGCAAACCTGTTAGTATTCTCGAAAATATCTACGGACTTATCTGTATGGAACGATTATTTCATGTAGCATATGTCGAAAAGCACAATTTTTTAAAAGATCACAACGACATCCAAAAGAAAACATTTTTAAAAGGTCTGAGGTGTGAACCATGCTCTAATACCAACTTGTCAAGCCCCGATTCACCGAATCGTTCGTCCTCGCTTTGACTCAAGACGAATCGATCGTCCTCGCTAGGGCGTGATGTCGTACAAGTCAAATTTGGACTTGTACAAGGCAAGTATGTGCAATTGGTAATTCGTTTGATGAAAACAAGTTAAAATTAAATAGTGCAGAGAGTTGAAGATGCAGCATAGTAAGAAAATTGGCTTTTCATTGATAAAACTTGTAAAGTATGTACAAGGTCATTTTTACATTACATATGTCGTTGTGGCTATATTCTTTGAAACACAAAAAAAAACTCTCGACAAGCTCCCATGAAATAATCATTTTCGTTCCATACATTCATGCTCCTTTATACATTTGAACAAAAAGCCTTCAATCTGAATTGGGCTTCAAAATACTTCAAAATAGGAGAGCGTCGAGCCGTATCCCGTTCTTCAGCTACATCTTAGTCTCGTGCTCCCGCAACGCGCTCGTCACCTGGGGAGTTGGGGGTTAGCATACTTGCTAGTGAGCGGAACAAACCCACTCGTCTAAATCGACACTGCTTATTAATGATTCAAGCATTCGAAGCTGATCTTTTCATTTAGAACTAAATGAGTTGCAGTTCATATCGAAGGCATAGTTTAAAGTAGTAAATAACATAACCATTTTTAACTTAGCTTACCACGGCCGTGCTCCTGCCTACATAAAATAGATATAATACTTACCACCTGTACAAGACAATAGGTGAGCATGCTATCTATCTTATATGCGGTCATTAGTGTTACGATACCACGAGGGACAATTCTCAATGGCATTGCGACACGTCCTATAGTCCAAGTTGCGAGCCTAACTGGGGACACGAATCTCAAATTCTCCCTAGGTCGATTCGGTCCCGACGTGCCCGGATACCACATCAAGGAAAACAATACCTTATGCATAAGTTGTCCATGACCATGCAATTGTGTGAACAGTTTAAGCTAGGCAACATAATACATGACACAAACAAAGTTTAGCAGTAAAAATCTATGTCTCGCGCAACAATTCATCAATTTCCCTCAAAATCGTATGTTCGATTTGGCGACTCGTAAGTACCAAATACTCCAAGGCATCGTGACACGAATCGATGTTTCAATGTCCTTTTTTTAACAGTTTTTCGATTTTGAACCAAACTGCTCGTCTCGATGCGAGGTGCCAAGTTAATGTCTCTAGGCCTATTTATCCTAGTTATGTTATAGTTATCCCATGTTCTTTATCTTAGTGGCACAGTATATATATATTCAACCAATATCATCGATTTGAACGTTGGACTTGGAATTTTGTTGGCAGAAAGGAGTAGAAAAGAAGGGGCCGAACCACTCACCAAAAAGAAATGCGCCGAGAGTAAAAGAATGCTTCGCAACGATCAAATGTCAGTTACATGAACTCCTGCAATGGCACGATCATCTTATTAGAATTTCTCCTTCAATCCTTTTCCTTCAAAATTTCCAAAGGTGCATTCAGAAATCGACGCGAAAGCACACTCATCAAAACCAAGCCGTAAAACATCCAAAAAACCAAGAAAACCAACAACAGACTGGTCCCGTCACCCTCATTATAGCTCATTCGCCAAGACATAGTCCGCTGAATCTAGGCCTTGTTCCAACAGAAGCCGATCCATTAGTTGGAACGGTTCTCATATCATTCGTCCAAATTGATTTTATTGATGCCCAAAGGTTTTTGTATACCAAACTCGTTGCTGAGTCAGACTAGCCATCTATGTTCATGACCATGTCTGACTTGCCATGAGCCTATTGCATAGTGCTTCATGTCATGCCCCGATCCCGCAGAGTCAATTCGTCCTCGCTTCGGATTCTGTGAGGCCGTTCGTTTTCGCTAAAGCGTGATGCCGTGCAAGCCTAAGTTGTGCTTGTACTAGGCCAAGACCTGTACAATGACAAAATAGATAAGGTTGACAATACACAGCGGAACATATTACAGATATTTGAGGTAGCAACGGACATTTAGCAGATATATGAATTGAACACAATGGTAACAAGAAACAATTCTCTTTGTTGATTTCATTTGAACAGATTACAAGCTCTCATTTCTCTCTAATATAATGCTTACATTCTCTTAAAAACTTTACAGATTATAATGATCATGTTCCCATACATTATATCCATTTATATACAAAACCAACTCTTGCATTAGATGTCCATCTCTTGGCATCTCTTCTGATTTCTGGCTCCTGAGGATGAGGCTCGGGCTATCGCTTCGGAATATCTTTTTCGATGCATATTGCATCTGCATGCAGACTGATAGTGGGTCAGTATATCAGCATACTGGTGAATTGTGAACAAAGAGCTACATTTGTCTGAAACGATCATTGTTTATTTAGTGAGAAAACGTTTCTTGTGATGTTATTATGCTACTTTTACCTATGTTCATTTCACGCATACAGAGTCAGTTTATATTCTTTGAAAACATCTTTGAAAAACCACAATTCATTTTATTTCATTTCAAGCATACAAAGGACTGTTTAATTCAAGCACGATGACTATTCATTTCATGTGCAGTGTGCAACGTGTTTCATGAACCACATCATTTCATTTGGGACAACAGCATTATAATTCTTTTTTCTTATTCAAGACATTCTCAGGGTCAGATTACAAGCATGATTATCATAAATTCTTTGGACAGAACATAGCAATTCTTGGCAACAATTTATTCTTTAAGTAACTCATATTTAGGAAACTTAGCAACGAATGTATCCATTTTTCAGTGATTTTTACCATAGCCGACGGTCCATCCCTGCATAAGACAAGGATTATCATAAATATAACATAACCAACATTCTTATTTCATATTCGTCTCTGTATCGTTAGCTCTTAGCAAAATATTCTTGACACATGCAGACTTGATTGGCAGCTGTGACTCTTCGGTTCAGCTCTGCACCAATCAACACTTATCTATATGATGGTTCATGGGAATTTACATGGTTAGCCGCTGTGACTCTTTGGTTCAGCTCGTCGCTAAGGACTCAACACCCCCTAATCGCGAGGTCTATTTTACCTCAGGGTGCCCTAATCTCTCTTAGGTCGAGTGGTTCAAGGCGCCCCAAGAATCCACCCGACAGACGATATTTTTGCACAAATTGTCTGAGACCAATGCATATGCTCTAGCATTTCTATCAGATGAAACAAATTTTGATCAGATCTTTCATATATGCGATACGTTCATTTCGTGCCTTAGCAGATATACGACACGTTCATTTCGTGCCTTAACAGATGTACGACGCGTTCATTTCGTGCCTTTCTTCTTTTCGGATAACATAGCCAAGAGCTTTTCTCTTTTCTTATCAAGCATGACAATGAGTCATATTCAGAACAAAGATCTATATTAGCAAGGCATCATCTCATTCGATTTAACATAGCAAACGTTCATTTCTTTTTATCAGGCAACAATCTTACTTTAGCATATAGGCATCAGTTCATTTCTTATTAACAGGCAACAATTATTCTTAGCACATATGTTATCTCCTTTCTTGTTCTTAGCATGGCAGCATATGGATTTTCTTATAAGCATACTCAATAATTTAGCATCTTGTTATTAGCAATAGCATTCAATCAAAAACTCAGATTCTTATTAGACGTAAGCGAATCATAAAATAAGACTTTGTCCACTCACCCAGATTAATCGTCTTCTGTTGCAGAGCCAGTAATTTGATCTCTCTGTTTATCTAGTGCCTTTACGAAGCGGGACACTACACTTCGCCCCAATGGGAGCGGGACACTACACATTTTATTCCAATAGCGATGTTTTATAGACGAAAAGTATTGTTGCTAAAATGTCGTTAAAGGATAAAATTTGGCTGCACAACTTTTCATTGCTATGGGAATATTTTTTTATTTTTAATCCAAAAATGTATATAGTATGCAATATACAGTAAACAACAAAATATACATGATAATTATATAGGCACCAAATCATAGTTATGTTGATAAGGATTGCTAGACAATAAAATGCAACATAATACAATAAAAAATAGAGAAATTTTGACTTACCCTCCACTTGATTTACCCCAATTCACGGTGCATCCCACAGTTTTACAAAAATGTACAGTACCCTCCACTTTGGACGGAGTTCGTCAATTTTTTGACCAAAATGTCCCTGTCTTCTTTCCTCTTACCTCTCACCCACTCCCCCCCTCCCGCGGCCACCGCCCCGCTCCCCCTCCCCACCTCCGTCATGCACTCCCCCCTCTCCGCCTCCGCCGTGCTACTTCTGCTGCTACTGCTGCCGGAGGCGGGGAGAGAGGAGCGGCTGTGGCGGAGAGGGGGGAGCGGGGGCGATGGTCACGGGGGGGGGGGGGGGGTAGGGGGTGGAGGGGTGAGAGGAGAGGAAAGAGGAAGAAAATAAGGGCATTTTGGTCCCAAAAAAATTGACGAATTCCGTCCAAAGTAGGGGTACTGTACATTTTTGCAAAACTGTAGGGTGCTCCGTGAATTAGGGTAAATTAAGTGGGGGTAAGTCAAAATTTCTCTAAAAAAAATATAGTAAATAATAGCACAATACAAAGGTTTTGGATAAAACATAAGTACACACGACAATTTACATTACACAAAATGATGGAATCACTAAGAATCTGGCAAGCGATCGTTGGTACTGTCGGCTACGTAAAAACTGCGTGAAACATATCATGAACATGTTATGGATGGCCTACGGTGTAGTGTTCAGCTCCTAGAAGGGGTACTGTGTAGCCTGGTGATTTGAATAGCCAGTTGGAACCAAATTATTGTGCAAAAATATTGTCGTTATCAATTGATTGAAACAAAGTGAATTGAGACCATTTTTTCATATGTGGAATGACTTATGTGAATTGAGTCATAAATCTAATGAATCATGACTTCGAGAATGAACTCTATCTAAGAGTCTATTCCTCAAATATTTTCATTATTTTTTCGTTGAATGCCTTTCGATGTTGGTTTTCTATATGTGTATCTCGATAGGATGATGTAAACTTAATATAGATGGTGTTGCTTGTTTTAAATTTGGTCATGCAAGTGCATAATGCCTCATTCAATAGGACATAGGGGAGTAGAAAGCTGGTTTTGGTATGCATATAGGTGATGCTTCCAACGTGCTAGCAGATATTTGAGATATTTTTCAAGGTTTCAACACGTTGAAGTAAAGTTAGATTCTCTTGTAATTTTGCAGCTTATTTGGTCCTCTTCAAACCTTCACCTGCATAACGATCTAATCTCATGCATTAGGAACCTTCTTCTTCGTTGTTGGAATATCAAATTAAAGCATGTCTGGATAGAGGGTAACAGTTGTGACAAACACTTAGCAGAGATAGAGTTAGGTATGCAACATGTACTTGTTTGTCCGTGGGTTGTGGCCTAGTAGCAGCAACGGGGGCCCCGACGCGGAAGGCGCAGGTTCGAATCCCTCTTGACATTTGCCAAGCCGGAGAAAATGATACTTCAAAAAAAAGTTAAAGCATGTTTGAAGGGAAGGTACTGTTAAGACGATCACTTGGCAAAGATGGGATTGAATATACAACCTGGACTTGTTATTTTAGATCTACGTCTAGGTTGGTTGAAGTCAATTTTGAACTTTGACTTAGCGCAGGTTACTTTAGTTAGACGTCTAGTAGTGGAATAACTTATAGTTTTGTTCTCGAGGGCTAACCCAAATGTAACAAGAAGAAGTTTATTTTAGGTAACCTATATAAAAATATAATAGATATTAGTATACCTGTCAATTGAGCCCGGCCGGCTGCCCGGCCGGTCCGGCCCGAAAAATTGGCCCATGTGTCGGCCCGGACCGATTAATCATGGGCCCGGCTCCTATATTGGGTCGTGCTGGGCCACGTATATCGGCCCATAATATAGGTCCAGCCCGGCCCGGAGTACGACCCGGCCTGACCCACTAGAGTAACCGGGTGGTTTTTAAGTAGCTAGCTGTGTAAAACCAAGACTAGCCGGCCCTGAGCTATTGGGGGCCCAAGGCAAAAATTCCAAAATGGGTCCCCATACATAATGTAAAAAAAATGGTATAAGTAAAAACAAAAATTTGTTGTAGTCAAGATTTGAACCAACCTCTTAAATATAAGTCTAGCATTATAACTACTATACCACAATGCCTTTTGTTAAAAAAAGGCACATGATACATACTAGTTCTATTATAGACAGTTCCATGTTGGTGTCCCCTTCCATCAGGGGGCCCAGGGCCGTCGCCCGGCCTGCCCTGGGCCAGGGTCGCCCTTGGTTGAGAGTAAAGTTAAGTAAAGAACAAAGCATGTTCACATGAGTGAAGAGAGGCGACAACATGTTCTCATGAGATGAACTTGCGCATCTTTTTGTTCAAGACTGCTTGAACCAGTCTGGATGTTGTAATAGCAAATGTTGTATTACAGAGACAAGCTAACTTTTACTAATTGATTCATAGTGTTCATTATTATCATTTATATCACTCTATTTGTTGTTATATATATATATATATATATATATATATATATATATATATATATATATATATATATATATATATATATATATCAGATGAATGTTCAAATTTGTCACATGCCAATCAAGACCCGGCCTGGCCCGAAGCCCACCGTGCCGTGGGTCATAGGGGTGTAAACGGGTCGGACGGACACGGACAGTCCACTGTCCGTGTTCGGTCTGAAAATAAAAATGAGTTCGGACGGACGGACACGGACAGTCCACTGTTCGAATTCGGACCGGACGGACACGGACAACCACTATTCGTTAATTCAATCGGACGGTCCACGAACAAATTAAATATATTATCAAAAGCTATTATTTTATCAAGATTACTTGATAGTTGCTAAAAAAATCAAGTTGAAAGAAAATATAATGGAAGGTTATAGAATACAACAAACAATGGTAAAAGGTTAATGAAAATTGAGACCGGACAACAACAAATTGATGCAAAACCAAAATAATATGACATAATTGATGCAAAACAAAAAGGAGTTTCCACTATCGGACGGTCCGCGAACAAATTCGGACCGGACATGGATATGACCGTGTCCGTGTCCGATTTTTAAACGGACCAAAAAATATGTCCAAGTTTTGTTCGTTAATCAATCGGACGGCCCGCGGTCGAACCATTTATCGAGCCGGACACGTACGGACAACGGACTACTTTATCCATTTTACACCCCTAGTGGGTCACGTGCCGGTCTGGATTAAAATTTTCCACCCATAGCCCGGCCGGCCCACTCAAATTTCGTAACGGGCTGGCCCCGCCCGGCCCATTTGACAGCTCTATATATTAGGGCTAATTAGAGTTAGATCCTGGATTTTATAGCAGCTTAGAGTTTAGGCCCCGACTTTTCCAATTAGAAAGTTTGGACCGTGGACTTTTAATTTTAGTTTTTTTTCCTATTATACTCTCCCTAGTCTATAAAGAGAATTTTTATTGTCACACATTAGAGGAAGAGCATAATTGGAAAAAAAAAATCTAGGGTTCAATTTTTCTAATTGGACTTTTTTTAGATGCTCGACGATACGCACGGGACTTAGTGCATGTTGCATTGCATGCCTATTGGTGTGAAACTCTGATTTTCAATTTATTAGATTTTGCCAGTTAACGATAATTAGTTTAGTTATTTATTATTATTATTATTATATATTATTACTAATATTATTATTATTATATATTATTATTTAGTCGGATTTAGGAAAAAAATATTATTTTAAAATTATCGTTGATTTTTGATTGTGTTCCTCCCCCGATCCCGTGACCAGAGTCTGACCTGAGCTCGAACCCGGTTCGATTTCCCGAAACCCAATTTCGTTCCGAACTAATTCATTTTTTTCTTCTTTTAAAAAAAATCCTGGTTATATATATTCATTATTAGTTTTTTTTAAAAATAATAATAAACCGTTGGGCCTGGTCACCCACGACCAGGCCACCCCTACTCTTTCTCCCCACGTTTTAGCTCCTACTTCTTCTCCTCAGCATTCCTTCCTCCACACAACTTTCCACCTCTTTCTCTACTCCTCCTCCTCCTTTTCTTTAATAAGCCCACACCAGAGCATTCTCATCCCTCACTCATTCTCATCCCTCTCTTTTTCCCAAACTTCCTCACCGCTACTCCCAAACCCTTTCTTCTCTCCAGAACTCCGGCCAACCCCAGCGCCCGACCCCGCTCCCCGCGTCCAGCCGTGCCACCTCCGGCCTCCGGCGACCACGCCGCCCCCCTGCGCGCCGCCCCTCCGGCCCGCGACTCCGCCCTCCCGCGCGCGCCCTAGGCCGCGACCCCCCGGCGGCCATCCGCCCGTGTCCCCGCCCGTGCGTCCGTCCAGCCGGCGCCCCTCGCGGCCCTCTCCGGCACCCCCCGGCCGGCCTCCCTTGGCCAGAGCCTTGGCGCAACCTTGCCACCAGCAACCTCGGCGCCGCCCTCTCCCGTTCCCGTCGTGCCCTAGCCCGGTGCCCGTCGTTTTCTCCGGCGATCTCGGCCAGAGCCCGCTGTCCGCGCCCGGCTCAGCCCGCGTGTGACCCGCTGCTCCAACAGCGCTGTCCAGCGCTGTTTCGGTGGTTTCCCGCTGCTGTCCGCGAGTTGGGATTTCTCCGAGTCCACGGGAACGTGGTTTCTATCTCTATTATTGCATCTGAGAGCTCTAGCCGAGCAACCCAAGGTATAATTCCGTTTTCCCCGTGTCCCGTTATCGTGTCGATGATGATCTTGGTCCCCGATCCTGTTACGGGATTCGGTTTAGACGATTTCGACTTCAAAAATTTTCGAAGTTCGTTTCGGTAGTATTTTTGTGCTGTGATTGGTTTTGGTTTTAAGCTTTGGGACTTCTCGGAAATTCTGAGTTAGTTCGACAATGCTCTGTGACTTTCGGACTTAGTTCTGTGGTTTGGGATCTTCTGTTAGTTTCGGAATTTCCGAACTATTAGGTTGGTTCTATGATATTTTTGGGTTTTTCGAATTTTTTTTGGAAATGTTCTGTGATTTGGGTTATATATTTATTTTGTGGTAGAAATAAATTCATGGGTTATTTTCCTGGTTTGGGATATTATTTGTGTGGTTGGCATAATTTTTCAGTATTGGGTTATCCCAGATATAGAGAAAATGCTGCCCAATTTTTCGTAAAATTATATATATATATGATTTTCAAAACTGGTTTTCCAAAAAGGGTTATTAAATGGATTTTTCGGGCGACGACCGTACCGGTCAATGGGCCCTAGCAAAATGCAAACGAAACCAGTCATTCTGGACGTTGAGGCATTAGCTAAGAATGATAATTGGACCAATCTGAGACTCTTTAATATAATATTTATATTTATAATTATTTTCAGAACGGGTACTGCTGTTAGTATTTTTGGTACAGGGCTTCGGCCTGCTGAATGGACCGCTTTCCGGCGTTCAGGATTCACCTGAGTTTTATTATTACTTCTAAATTCATTTATGTAAATAATTGTAAGGGCATAAGCCCAATTTTTTATTTTCCTTGCTGCGACCCTATATCGCGTAGAATAGATTTTATTTATTTCCTGGTTTGTTGGTTTGACGTAAACACGTAAAATAATAAATAACTAATTATTTTATAGAAATTAATATTATTTTTTTACATTAAGTAATTAGGAAAATTACAAGTTTGTTATTTAAACAAATTCACGTTCTTCTCATTTAAAGAAAAATATTAGTTTTATATATAATATTACCAAAATATAAAGTTTTGCCAAAGTAACCGATAATTGCCATTTTTTCAATTAATCAATAACCGGCTTATTTTAATTAAATAACAACGAACGTAGATTTGCGACGTTAGACGATTTCTGGTAGAATAATTAAAAAACTTAAAACCTGACTAGGGTCTACTTCTAGAGATTGTAACTAGCACACCTAGAATGGTTTCATAATGGTTCTAAGCCAAGGTTCTCAACTGTAGGATCTCAGAGACGAACCTGACATCCTCCTCGGAACCGACTTTACCGATCCAGTCATAAACAAAGGCAAGTTACGGTTATATTTTCTTGTATTTTATTTAGTAATTGTCTAGCTGCATGTTTAAACCACATTGCTACACGGAACCCTCTTCTAGGGTTCAGATATTGATTGATTGATTGTGGGGATTGGGGGAATAGTGTAACGTTTATGGCCAATACCCCTCATATTGCATATTGTGCGAGCTTACCCCTCTTACACACGGGGATAAGCCGTATCGCGTCGCTAGAACGCTATTGTATAACCCAAGCCGGTCATAGACGATTACACATTTAAATCACATTATTTTCAATTGTAGAATGCTGGAAAATATTATTTAAACTGTTTAGCCTGCACTTTTCTATTATTACTTGAAATATGAGTTACATATTCGTACTTGCTCCCTCTTGACTGGAGATAACATTTTTAGATGATATTGAGGATGCTGAGCTATTATACAATAGCTATTATGACCCGGTTCTGTACCCTGTAGTGTTACGAGAGTCCCCCTTGGAGGACGCAGGACCTGAGGCCGACGAGCCGACCACTTAGCTAGTTATTTCCAGTTTTCAGTTTTGTTTTTTTGAAATTTTGTTAATTTGAATTCAGCATTTTTCAGTTCTTTTATTTCCAGTTGTACTTTTCAAATGTTAAATAAAGTTTTAAAATTTTTGTATATTGAGTTGTGACAAATGTATAGATGTTGTTGTGAACACCTGCATATAGAACAGCTTACTGTTGCCGTCTCACAACGGTGCAGACTGGGCATGATCTGGTTTGACCCAATTATTTAGGATCGGGTCGTGACATATTTTTAGTGGTGGCCCATACAGGTCTAAAAATAATAACTTAGGAAAACATACCTAGAAACAATTAGAACACTAGAACATTGATTTGTCACAACATAGGTCCGAATTATATATATATAAATATTTTTGTTTGATTATAGACTGGTTGGATACCTTGCTTATGTATTGCATCCTAAACCTTCCAGAGTATGGCCAAAGGGAAGACTACCCGTTCCGGCCCTGCTGAAGATGAGGTGTCATCTACCAATCACACTCCACCTCCTCAAGCACGCCGGGACCCACCTCCCTTGCAGCTGACTGACCGTCCCCATGCTGCAACAGCACCCCATCCCGTTTACGCTACTACAGCGCAAACGACAGAACCTGCACTTCCCGGACTGAGTCGTAATCCCCTGCGGTAGTACCCGTACTAGTTGCCCCACCAGTGCCCGTGGATCCCATTGATCTCGTAGGCATGCTACGAGGAGTGCTTGAAGCCCAGAGAGCCCAAGCTGAAGCTCATCGTGAACAGACCGCAGCCCAAGCTGAAGCCCATCGCGAGCAGACCGCGATCATGAGAGAAGGCATGGAGAATGCCCATAACGTGGCTATGGCTGCCCTCGAGAGAGAAGGAACAACTTCATTGGAGCCACGACCTACCAAGGTAAACATAAATCCAGGAGTTAAGTTATGTATCATTTAGGTCATTCTTTTGATAAGAGGCGTATTATTATGTGAAGGTCGGAGATATAGACAGTTTCAAGAAGCAGGGCCCTCGACCTTTCAAAGGAACCGAGGGAATCATCTACGCTGATGAATGGCTAGATAGCATGGAGCGTCTCTTGAGCATCGCTCAAATTCCAGAGGACCTCAAGACCGAAGCAGTAGGACTCCAGTTGCAAGATGTGGCAAGCACCTGGTACCGGAATGAACCCCGACTCCAGGACAAACAGCTTGACTGGGACACCTTCAAGAGGCTGTTCCGCAGGAAGTTCTTCCCAACATCTGAGTTGCGGGAGATGGAAAGACAGTTCCAGGATCTGAAGTAAGGGAACATGACGGTTGGAGAGTATGCGGCAGAGTTCGGCCGACTTAGCCGCTTCACCAAGAACTTGGTTGCTGACCCCAAGGATCGTGCTGAAAGATTCAGGTATGGACTAAGGAAAGAAATTCGCACCCCTGTGATCGCGGGTGGCGCCAAGACATATGAGAAGATTCTGATATGAGCTCAGGACGTGGAAAAGAGCCAACCTCCTCATTTAAAAAGGGAGTATCATGGAACTAGCAACTTCCAGGGTAACCAGAAGAGGCCCAACAACAACAACAACAGGCCTTCGCACCACCAGCAGCAGCATCATCAGGCAAGGACCAGTGACAGAACGCCTCAAAAGCAGATCCCTGTCTGCGACTACTGCAAGAGGCCAGGACACCAGGCGAACATCTGCAGGAAAAAACTGGGACACTGCCTAGTTTGTGGGTCTGGCACCAACCAAGTGAGGGACTGTCCCACAGCATTCAACCGGACCGGAGCAACTCAACAAAGAGCTCCTCTACCCACTCAGCAACAACGGTTCGGGCAACATCAGCAGAAGACCGGGCGAGCTTTTGCCCTAGCAGCAGACGAGCAAGAACCAGAGCAGGAACCCACCGCTGATGTCATCACAGGTTCCATTTATGTGTTTTCACATCCTGCTCTAGTATTATTTGATTCTGGTGCATCACACAGTTTCATATCATCAAAGTTTATTTCTGCACACCACCTTGATATGGGACTTAGCAAGATGATTAGTAGAGTTATGACCGGTGGTGGACCCATACCCATCACCGAGGCTTGTAACTGTCCCATAACTATCTCAGGCCACAAATTCCTAACACCCTTACTTGTGATGCCCTTGCCCAACTATAATATAGTCCTAGGGATGGACTGGTTAAGTGAGCAGCATGCGCTGATAGATTGTCACAAAGGATGTGTAATCTTCAGCCCATCAGGAGAACCGGAGTTTGAAATATCTCGAGCTCCGGAAGACATGAAGAGTGTTACCTACTCCTCTATCACCGAAGTACCCGGGCCTCCTCACCCTATTATAGCGAAATTCATGGACGTCTTTCCAGATAGTCTTCCAGGATTGTCGCCAGATCGAGGTGTAGAATTCACCATCGATCTAGTACCCGGCTCTTTCCCTATTTCTCGGGGATGCTACAGATTCAACCCTAAGGAGGCAAAGGATATGAAGGACCAGATTGACGAACTGAAGGCACAAGGATTTATCAGAGACGGGGCTTCACCCTGGGGAGCACCAGTTTTGTTCGTGCCCAAGAAGGATGGAACCGTACGGATGTGCATTGATTACCGGGCGCTGAACAACATTACCATCAAGAACAAGTACCCTCTGCCCCGGATCGATGACCTGTTTGATCAACTGAGTGGAGCTAAGGTATTTTCGAAGATAGATCTCAGGTCTGGCTACCATCAAATCAAGGTCAGAAAGGAGGATATTCCAAAGACGGCGTTCAATACCAAATATGGTCAGTATGAATTTTTGGTCATGTTGTTTGGACTGACGAATGCCCCTGCAGTATTCATGAACCTTATGAACAAGGTCTTCCATGAATATCTGGATCAGTTTGTTGTTGTCTTCATCGACGACATTCTGATCTACTCAAAGACTGAAGAAGAGCATGAAGAGCACCTGAGGAAAGTTCTGGGAACTTTAAGGAAGGAGAAGCTCTATGGTAAGCTATCTAAATACGAATTCTTCTTAGACAAAGTAGATTTTTTGGCCATGTTGTCACATGAGAAAGAATTTTGGTGGATCCAATGAAGATAGCTGCTATTGAGAAGTGGACTACACCAAGTTCAGTTGCAGAAATCAGAAGCTTTTTGGGTTTAGCTGGCTACTACTGGAAGTTTGTGAAGGATTTCTCCAGGATTGCTGAGCCAATGACGAAGCTCACCAGGAAGAATGAAGAATTTGTTTGGTCGGAAGCTTGCCAGTCAGCTTTTGAGGAACTGAAGAAGAGGCTTACAACGACGCCGATATTTGCGCTACCCTCAGGTACCGGCGGATTCTCAATTTATAGTGATGCTTCCGGTAAAGGATTGGGATGCGTTCTTCAACAACACATGAAAGTAATTGCTTACGCATCTAGGCAATTACGGACTCATGAGAAGAACTATCCCACGTATGATTTGGAGCTTGCAGCGGTGATATTTGCATTGAAGCTGTGGAAGCACTACCTTTATGGAGAGAGAGTAGAAATATTTACAGACCACAAAAGTCTTAAATATGTTTTTACTCAGAAGGAGCTGAACATGCGACATAGACGATGGCTGGAGCTGATGAAGGATTTTGACATCAACCTGCAGTATCATCCGGGTAAGGCTAATGTTGTTGCAGATACACTTAGTCGATACCCGATGGCAATGTTCTTGACCAAGGAGCGTCATTTGCTGGAGGACATGGAAAAGCTTGGACTGGAGATTGTACTGCCCGAAGAGGAAATAAAGAAACTGGGAAGAGAAGCCATCGTACCAGGAGCTGATTCAACAATGATGCAATTGCAAGTACGTTCAAGTCTAATGGACAGAGTCAAGGAGGCACAATTCCAAGACGAGACACTTTGCAAACTCAGAGATCAAGTGCTGGCAGGAACACTTGAAGGATTCTCAATCGCCAGCGACGGAGCACTGAAGCATGGTACGAGGCTGTGCGTGCCAACTGACGAACTGAGGAACGAGCTGATGCAAGAAGCATACCAGTCGCAGTATTCCATACATCCAAGAGCCAACAAAATGTATCGGAATATGCGTACTATAGTATGGTGGTACGAAATGAAGAAGGACGTATCCAGGTATGTGGCTAGATGTTTAATTTGTCAACAAGTGAAAGCTAGCAGACAGAGACCAGCAGGACTGTTGCAGCCGCTAGACATCCCGGAGTGGAAATGGGAGCATATAACGATAGACTTTGTGTCTGGACTGCCTCGATCCCAACGAGGGAAGGATGTCATTTGGGTTATTATGGACCGACTGACGAAGTCAGTCCACTTTATTCCTTTCAAGGTGGGTCTATCCACTGAAAAGTTGGCGGCACTGTACATGCGACACATCTACCGGATTCATGGAGTTTCGGTAAGTATTGTGTCTAACAGGGATACCAGGTTCACCTCTCACTTCTGGAAGAGCTTGCACGACAGTTTGGAAACACAATTGAAGTTCAGCACCACCTACCATCCCCAGACTGACGGACAATCGGAGAGAACAATCCAGACGCTAGAAGATATGCTGAGATCTTGCGTCTTAGAATTTAGAGGGTCTTGGGAAGACCATTTGCACTTGGTAGAGTTCTCCTACAACAACAGCTACCAAGCTAGCATCGGTATGATACCGTTCGAGGCACTCTATGGACGTCGTTGCCGCACTCCACTTGCTTGGGACGACATAGGAGAAAGGATATTGTTTGGACCTGAGATGGTGACCGATACAGCAGAGAAGGTAAAGATGATCAGAGACAAGCTCAGGATTGCCCAGGACAGCTAGAAGTATTGGACCGATAGCAGCCGACGGCCGTTGGAGTTTGAAGAAGGTGACAGTGTGTTCGTGAAGATCTCTCCTACCAGAGGAACCATCTGTTTCGGCAGAGCAGGAAAGCTAAGCCCCAGGTATATTGGTCCTTTTGAAGTACTTAACAGGATTGGAGAAGTGGCTTATCGGGTGGCTCTACCCCCAAGTCTCGAAGGCGTCCACAACGTTTTCCACGTTTCGCAGCTGAGATGCTACATCCCAGACCCGAGCCACATATTGGACCATTCGGAGCTGAAAATTGGACCCAGCCTCACAGTGCCAGAGAAGCCGGTTGCAATATTGGACAAAGGAGAGAAGAGAACCAGAAACTCTGTGACGCCGATAGTCAGAATTACGTGGCGGCACAACTCACCAGACTAGTCTACCTGGGAGCGAGCAGACCAGATGCGGGAGCAGTATCCGTATCTGTTTGAGACTTGAGGTAACCCCTAACCCTGCCTTTAATTTCGAGGACGAAATTTTCTAAGGAGGGAAGATTGTGAAACCTTGATTTTCAATTTATTGGATTTTGCCAGTTAACGATAATTAGTTTAGTTATTATTTATTATTATTATTATATATTATTACTAATATTATTATTATTATATATTATTATTTAGTCAAATTTAGAAAAAAAAATATTATTTTAAAATTATCGTTGATTTTTGATTGTGTCCCTGTCCCGATCCCGTGACCAGAGTCTGACCCGAGCTCGAACCCGGTTCGATTTTTCGAAACCCAATTTCGTTTCGAACTAATTCATTTTTTTCTTCTTTTAAAAAAAATCCTGGTTATATATATTCATTATTATTATTTTTTTAAAAATAATAAACCGTTGGGCCTGGTCACCCACGACCAGGCCACCCCTACTCTTTCTTCCCACGTTTTAGCTCCTACTTCTTCTCCTCAGCATTCCTTCCTCCACACAACTTTTCACCTCTTTCTCTACTCCTCCTCCTCATTTTCCTTAATAAGCCCACACCAGAGCATTCTCATCCCTCACTCATTCTCATCCCTCTTTCTCCCAAACTTCCTCACCACTACTGCCAAACCCTTTCTCCTCTCCAGAACTCCGGCCAACCCCAGCGCCCGACCCCGCTCCCCGCGTCCATCCGTGCCACCTCCGGCCTCCGACGACCTCGTCGCCCCCTGTGCGCCGCCCCTCCGGCCCGCGGCTCCGCCCTCCCGCGCGCGCCCTAGGCCGCGACCCCCCGGCGGCCATCCGCCCGTGTCCCCGCCCGCGCGTCCGTCCGGCCGGCGCCCCTCTCGGCCCTCTCTGGCACCCCCCGGCCGGCCTCCCTTGGCCAGAGCCTTGGCGCAACCTCGCCACCAGCAACCCCGGCGCCGCCCTCTCCCGTACCCGTCGTGCCCTAGCCCGGTGCCCGTCGTTTTCTCCGGCGATCTCGGCCAGACCCCGCTGTCCGCGCCCGGCTCAGCCCGCGTGCGCCCCGCTGCTCCAACAGCGCTGTCCAGCGATATTTCGGTGGTTTTCCGCTGCTGTCCGCGAGTTAGGATTTCTCCGAGTCCGTGGGAACGTGGTTTCTATCTCTATTATTGCATCTGAGAGCTCTAGCCGAGCAACCCAAGGTATAATTCTGTTTTCCCCGTGTCCCGTTATCGTGTCAATGATGATCTTGGTCCTCGATCCCGTTACGGGATTCGGTTTAGACGATTTCGACTTCGGAAATTTCCGAAGTTCGTTTCGGTAGTATTTTTATGCTGTGATTGGTTTTGGTTTTAAGCTTTGGGACTTCTCGGAAATTTCGAGTTAGTTCGACAATGCTCTGTGACTTTCGGACTTAGTTCTGTGGTTTGGGATCTTCTGTTAGTTTCGGAATTTCCGAACTATTAGGTTGGTTCTATGATATTTTCGGGTTTTCCGAATTTTTTTTGGAAATGTTCTGTGATTTGGGTTATATATTTATTTTGTGGTGGAAATAAATTCATGGGTTATTTCCCTGGTTTGGGATATTATTTGTGTGGTTGACACAATTTTCCAGTATTGGGTTATCCCAGATATAGAGAAAATGTTGCCCAATTTTTCGTAAAACTATATATATATATGATTTTCAAAACTGGTTTTCCAAAAAGGGTTATTAAATAGATTTTTCGGGCAATGACCGTACCGGTCAATGGGCCCTAGCAAAATGCAAACGAAACCAGTCATTCTGGACGTTGAGACATTAGCTAAGAATGATAATTGGACCAATCTGAGACTCTTTAATATAATATTTATATTTATAATTATTTTCAGAACGGGTACTGTTGTTAGTATTTTTGGTGCAGGGCTTCGGCCTGCTGAATGGACCGCTTCCCGGCGTTCAGGATTCACCTGAGTTTTATTATTACTTCTAAATTCATTTATGTAAATAATTGTAAGGGCATAAGCCCAGTTTTCTATTTTTCTTGCTGCGACCCTGTATTGCGTAGAATAGATTTTATTTATTTTCTGGTTTGTTGGTTTGACGTAAACACGTAAAATAATAAATAACTAATTATTTTATAGAAATTAATATCATTTTCTCACATTAAGTAATTAGGAAAATTACAAGTTTGTTATTTAAACAAATTCACGTTCTTCTCATTTAAAAAAAAATATTAGTTTTATATATAATATTACCAAAATACAAAGTTTTGCCAAAGTAACCGGTAATTGCCATTTTTCTAATTAATCAATAACCGGCTTATTTTAATTAAATAACAACGAACGTAGATTTGCGACGTTAGACGATTTCCGGTAGAATAATTAATAAACTTAAAACCTGACTAGGGTCTACTTCTAGAGATTGTAACTAGCACACCTAGAATGGTTTCATAATGGTTCTAAGCCAAGGTTCTCAACTGTAGGATCTCGGAGACGAACCTGACATCCTACTCGGAACCGACTTTACCGATCCAGTCATAAACAAAGGCAAGTTACGGTTATGTTTTCTTGTATTTTATTTTATAATTGTCTAGCTGCATGTTTAAACCACATTGCTACACGGAACCCTCTCCTAGGGTTCAGATATTGATTGATTGATTGTGGGGATTGGGGGAATAGTGTAACGTTTATGGCCAATACCCCTCATATTGTATATTGTGCGAGCTTACCCCTCTTACACACGGGGATAAGCCGTATCGCGTCGCTAGGACGCTATTGTATAACCCAAGCCGGCCATAGACGATTACACATTCAAATCACATTGTTTTCAATTGTAGAATGCTGAAAAATATTATTTAAACTGTTTAGCCTGCACTTTTCTATTATTACTTGAAATATGAGTTACATATTCGTATTTGCTCCCTCCTGACTGAAAACAACACTTTTAGGTGATATTGAGGATGCTGAGCTATTATACAATAGCTATTATGACCCGGTTCTGTACCCTGTGGTGTTACCAGAGTCCCCCTTGGAGGACGCAGGACCTGAGGCCGACGAACCGACCACTTAGCTAGTTATTTCCAGTTTCCAGTTTTGTTGTTTTGAAATTTTGTTAATTTGAATTCAGCATTTTTCAGTTCTTTTATTTCCAGTTGTATTTTTCAAATGTTGAATAAAGTTTTAAAATTTTCGTATATTGAGTTGTGACAAATGTATAGATGTTATTGTGAACACCTGCATATAGAACAGCTTACTGCCGCCGTCTCACAACGGTGCAGGCTGTGCATGATCCGGTTCGACCCAATTATTTGGGATCGGGTCGTGACAATTGGGCCCACTATCCCCAACTCCCACCAAATAAATGAAAGAAATAATACACCCTCGTGGCTCGATTTACTGATCTTCAACCACTCAGCTGGGGTCTTATACCTCTCGGTAACCACAAGAGTCACTCGACTTCGGTGATATGTTAGAGCTTAAACTATATGCCGGTATAAAATCCAGTGTCTAAACACTAATTAGCCCTATATATTACAGACTTCCATGCTCAAAAAAAAAAAAAAAAAAAAAAAATCAAATTTGGATGAAGCAACCATTTCTGAGCCCAGCCCACCTGTACTTAATCCTATCTGAACAAGGTCCAACCCATTTAGTCGTCCTGACCATTCATCCAATCAAAGCATAACTCGTAGAAACGAATCACAACACCCTTCATTTCTCTCCTCCTTCTCCGACCACTCCAATGGCGGCTCCAGCGACGGCGTCGGCCTCCGCCAAAATCTCCATCGCCGGCGTCTCCCTCCACCGACTCCACTCCTCCGCTCCGAAGAGCCACCGATCCCTCTCCTTCTCCCGCAAGCAGCGCCGCGGCCTCTCCTGCAGAGCGATCTACAGGCCCGAGATCCGGGTCCACGACGAGGGACAGCCCGAAACCCTAGACTACCGAGTCTTCTTCCTCGACCAATCCGGGAAAAAAGTTTCTTTCTTTCCCTCTCCCTCTCTCTATTTCCATCGCTTCCTCTGTCGAGTGCTTTCTTTGCTGACGTTGGCGAGATTTCCAGGTCTCGCCATGGCACGACGTCCCGCTGCAGCTGGGGGACGGGGCGTTCAATTTCATCGTCGAGATCCCGAAGGAGTCGAGCGCGAAGATGGAGGTGGCGACCGACGAGCCCTTCACCCCGATAAAGCAGGACACCAAGAAGGGGAAGCTCAGATACTATCCGTAAGTTGCGCTCGATTCCTCCGTTGGTCGTTCGTTCGGTTGCAATGTGCTTGCTTATATGCACGCTGATGGACTGATTGATACTTTTGCTAACCAAAGTTGTGCCAAAAAGATTGTATAGTGTTACAGTACTTATCCGCTTGTGGCGAGCTATGTTGCATGGAAACGATTACGATACGATATGATACAATAAGGAGACACAGGCACGTATGTTGCCGTGTCCTAGTACATTTTGGGGAACAAGTACACATTTCAATCTGCTTCTACTACTAGTTTTTGTTTTATATAGTCATTCTTTCTTAGTAAAAGAGGGGGATTAGGTATAAGTAGCAATCTCATTTTAGTGTTTTGTAGATTTTCTCGGTTGAGAGAGGAGTCGATAAATATGTACTAGATTAGTAAGGCACAAAGTCGATAAATTGGTACAAAGGCTAGTATTCTTTTTTGTTTGCATTACATCATATGTTGCACAGATATCGACACGAATACGGATAAGGATACGATAGGGATACCGGATTTTCAAATAGGGGTGATAGTAGTTACCTATGCTGCATGAGTACGAATACGGGTAGGAACACAATAAGGACACTATTTCCCGTGTTCTTGCAATACCTCAGTTAGTACTAGTAGATATTGTTATCTTCCAGTCAAATATAATCTAGTAGTTATACTTTCAGGCTTTCAATTTGTTATAAGGATGTCAGGACATTAGTGATCATTTCAGCCTCAAAAGTTCAGAAGATGATAGGGATACAACAATACGACAACTTTAAAATTTTAGGACATGGTAAAAGGGGAATACAATACTTCATAAAAATATGAATAACATATTAACCTTTCTTTACTATCTAAAGTAGGAACAAGCTTTAATAAACGAACCATTAAGAATGTAAAACACAAAATTTATCCTTGGCAATGGAAATAGTGGATGTTAGGAGCTCATACTACATAGGAGAGGAAAGAAAAAATGTTTATTGAAAAAAAGGAAGTTTATAAATAGACATTGTATTCATACATTATGTCCTCGAAACATAGTTTCACTGCTTTGTTATGTTTAGCACATTACTAAGCATTAGATACATTAAGTAAATGTATACAACATTACCTTTAAAATTTAGAATATGTTAGGAAATGTATACGACAAGTATCATTGAGGTATATCAGAGTGTTCAAGATCTGATATGGGAACAACACCTTCAAGTCAAATAGCATTTATCTATATATTAGACACTTTAAAAGATGCTTTTTTGTCACTGCCTGCAACATAGCATTGAAGTATATCAGTGTTCAAGATCCGATATGGGACAGCTTCATTACAGGATTGCGTTTATTTTTATCTATACCTTACGACACTTTTTAAAAGATGCTATTTTTCACTTCCTACAATGTTTGTACTCCATTTGCATCATTTCCAAAAAAATTCCTGACTTTTTTTCAGTAATCTAACATAAGTGTAATGAAAAATTGAACTTAAACTGTTTGTTGAAACCCAAACTCTAGTAAGTTGACGAAAACATTGGTTTTATTTTAGCTTATTATTTGGTATTATAATGAATTTGGATGGTTCCTCGATTTTTTTACATGTTCCAAGCCATTGTAATTTGGCAGGGTATTGTATATGGTGGTTCAAATTGGTGAACAATGTTTCAAAATATAGTGTGACAATTAAAAGGACGAGAATGTTAAGGGTGAGTGGTGAAAGATGGAAAGGATGATGTTAGTAATTAATAAATCTAACTTATATATTCCACAGTTTGTTAAACATTGTGAATCGAATATATGTGGTATGCACAACCACACTGAAGACCCTAGGATACCTCATTAAGATGGGTCCCAGGTTTGTTATGGTTGATAAAAGATAAGAAACCCTAAAGTTATGTGCAGTTTGTGGAAGTTTCATAGTCACCACAGGGGCCCTTTGGCAATTTATTTTACAAACTGTCGCAGAAGTCCATCTTAGAAATACCCTTTTCGTAGTGGCTATATAGAATGGCTGACATGAAATAAGTAATTTGAATTGTATTGTTTTGTCCATTATACTTAAATATACCTCAATATGTATAATTTTTTCCCAAAATATATGGGTTTCAAGTCATCGTTGTGTTAGTGCAGACTTCGGATATAAATCCTAAACTATTCCAAGAAAAGTTTGCATCTGACCATCCTGCCAAAACTTGAGTCCCAACTTTTGTGTGTTGACACTCAAAAAAAAAAAGTCTCAGTCTCGCGGAAGAGACAAATCTCGCAGAACAAGCCAACAAGTTAGCATTCCCGCGAAACAAAAAATCATGAAGGCTAATGCCGCGAAGCGGAGAAGTCCTACGGGACCAAGCAGTCCCGCGGAACTGAACATTTGGGCATCTCGTGGAACCAAACATCCCGTGGAACACTGCAGCTTCCGCGCTACTATTGTTGAAAGACTAGTCAAGCCACGCGATGTTAGTGGGGTGCCACATGTAGCCACCATGGTTGGTGGTGGTTGGCTAACCACCCCACTAACAAGGCCACGTCGGCCTAATCTTCCGTGTGAAGAGGAGAACATGGGAGTGTTTCACACTACCAGCAGTGTAACGCGTTGTTCCACTGCAACCAGTGAAGGTTCTGATGTGGAACATTGCTTCCGGGGGCATTCACCTATAAATAGTCCACATCACGACAGAAAAAGGGTATGATCTTTGATCATTCCCCTCGTACAAAGGCCTTCTCCTTGACCATTCCACACATACAAGAAGGCGATCTCCAAGGCCATTCTTTGGGTAGTAGCATCAAGCAATGCAACATGAGATCGGTCTCGAGCGTCCCCGATCTCTCTCACAAGCTTCCCTGCAGAAGCACCGCAACAAGAGTAGTTGCCATCATACTCGGTAGTCAACCTTTCGACGTCGTCCTGGAGTTCCGAAGCATCCGCGAAGAACTCCTCTTCATCATAAATCCCTTTGCCTTGGATTCGGATCGTCAATGGAACAAATTGATTGTGCGTTGACTAGACTTCCATCGCTGCACTTTCCCATAATTCTTCTCAAGATTGTAGCAATTTACTTGCAAGCTTTTGTTGTAAAGTTGTAATCTGTCTACATCAATACAATTTTTCTTTCATCGCAAAGTCATTGGAAAACATAGTGATTTATCTTCTACAGTTTTTATTGCATATGTGTTTCATCGCATGGAAATAAATTGGTCCTCTTTCACAGGATTACTTGTAACATTTGATGTAAAGAAAAGCTGCTACTTCTTACTTTTTAATGGTCTTCAACATCCACTCATTAACAGTTTGCATTTACAGTTTTAGGATATGTACGTGTTGCACTATATATATATATATATATATATATATATATATATATATTCTAGTAAATGTGTGATTTAGTTGATCAATCTTGTAATCCACTGCTTCAAGGTACAACATAAATTGGAACTACGGATTGCTCCCACAAACGTGGGAAGACCCGTCTTCTGGAAACACAGAAATTGAAGGGGCTTTTGGAGATAATGATCCAGGTGCAAAGAGTTATTTTACAGTCTGAAACTGATAATGCTTAGGGCTTCGATGAAAATGAGGCAATTGTACTTTCAATTCATTTTTTTAAAATCACTTGGTTCTGCTTTCCCTTATTTAGTTTCCTCTCCCTTTTTCCAGTCGATGTTGTTGAGATAGGAGATGCTCGGGGTAAGATTGGTGATGTTGTCAAGGTCAAGCCTTTGGCAGCTTTGGCCATGATTGACGAGGAGGAGCTTGACTGGAAGATAATTGCAATTTCGTTGGATGATCCTAGAGCATCACTCGTAAATGATGTGAATGATGTGGAGAAGCACTTCCCGGTATCTTCTTGTTCTCAATCATCATATCTTTAGAAATTTAAGAGTGCCCAGCCATCTGCATGCACATATAGCTTACCCTATGCATTATCTCGTGTTGATTGATTTATTTGTGAAACAGCTTTCTCCTTTCTAGGATGACTGTACTGTAAACTGCAAAGTAGCAGTAGCTTGTTAGAATTGGCTATCATCATTTCCCTATTATTTACCAGCATTTGATCTGAGATCCTGATGATGTGTTAACGTGCCATATGGATCTGAGATCCTGATGGTGGGTTATTAACATGGTGGCGACAACATTAGGTTTGTTATCCACTTGGAGTGAAGTTGATCATAACTACTTGCCATGCTGGTGGGTTCACGCAATGAACTTGATTACAGGCATCTAATGATGAGTAGTCCAGCATATACAAGCACTTCATATAGGCTTTGTTTTGCAGATACTATTGAACTCTTAAATGAAGTGGTCATGTGAATAATGAATATGCTCATCATCAAATTATTATTTTGCATATTTTTCTACTTCCTCTGAATGTTTAATTCAAAGTTCCGTACATTAATGCAAAAAGAGAGCACAAAGCAATAAAGAGATAGGAAGAGAAGATAAATAGGCTGCATAAGTGAGTGAGAAGGATAACGGGGCTTGTTCCTGTTTATGATAGATGGATGTTTTATGCTTAACTTGGTTGTTTTTGGTTGGTTCAGGGCACTCTTACTGCAATAAGGGATTGGTTCAGAGACTACAAGATTCCAGATGGAAAGCCTGCTAACCGATTTGGTCTTGGAAATCAGGCAGCAAGCAAGGTAAATCATTTAATCCTATTGTTTTTCTTATTCTAAAATCCAAGTATCAGCAATCACTATTTATGTTGCTCAGTTGGTCCAATAGCTGAAAATGTAAGGTGCTTTTAACTGTCAATTGTCACTTTTATAAACTTGATTCTTTTACATAGTTCCCTTGCCGTGTTATATTTCTCATCACTTCTGTGAAGCTATTAAAGAAATTTGGCTCCTTGTTCCCATCCTCTTTTCCAAAAATCTTTCTTCTGTGAGTCATTTCACTCAGTAAAATTGAGAACAGTGTAAGCTATGCCTGGCAACAGTTGGTACTCGGTTTCTGGTGACTTAGTAGTTAGTACAATGAGCTTTACATTCGAGAAACGAGATTTCATGTTTTATATTGTATGGGAAGTTCTTGTGGAAATATTTTCAGCAAATTGGATGATAACATAGTTATCTGATTGAAAAATATTAGATACATGAAGTAATGTCTATCTTGGACTGCTTTGTAGTTATCTTCACCACTTAGTATGGTGCCTATCATCTCTCTCTCTCTCTCTCTTTATTTTATTTTATTTATTTTATTTATTTTGAGCCCAGCTACATCCAGTGTCTCCTCAAAAGAGGCTATAATTCTTAAAAGTAGTGTTGTAATAAGTAGTGTCTCCTCAAAAGACGCTACATCCAAAAATTGTAATTCACCAAAATATTATGATACAGCATCCTTAGACGACAGAATAACATAAAGTCTCAGCCAACTAAAATTTACAAGTCTTAAAAGTCTCAACTTACAGACTAATATTATACACTGCCCCTGAAAATAAAGAAAACTACTACAGTACTGAGATATAGTAGTAAAGTACTATTTGTTTTTTCCCCTTCGATCTTCAAACACCTTGTGAGCTAAAATTCTGCACTACCACTGCAGCTCTTTTTTCCTTTCGTTACCCCTTCCCAATCTTTAATAAGAAAAACATATTTAAGAACAAAAGGTAGGTGGAAATCCTTTTATTATGAAAAATTCCTTATTCCTTTCTTGTCAAATAATCCAAACGAAGCAGCCAATATAATGTCCCATCTTTTGAAATACATGGAATTAATCAATTAACATTACCATCTCTCCAATTCAACCACCAATGAGCAATACTATTTGCTTTACACTGCTTAAAACAGTCTAAAATAGTGTTGCAGAATGGTAACATGGCAATACAGTTTAAGAATAAATGTAAAGCACTTTCATCCTCTCGAACACAAAATACACAAAGACCATCACATTTAATATGTTTGTGTTTCAGAACATCCTGTGTGAAGTCTACCTTTACGTACGAACCAAATTATGATTATAACCTTCAATGGAATATAAAGTTTAGATTTCTAAACTATGTTACTATATATAAGAAAATCGGACATCACAAGAATTAAAGAAAGAATAAAACGAATGAATTGTAAATTTACCAGAAGAAGACCCATCTCCATATTACTCCCATCTTTAGCATCAAAATTATAAGCAGACAGAAGCCAATTTAATTCTAAATATGAATTCCCATAATCTTCATCCATACTTCTACGAATTTAATATTCAAAAATTTCCTGCCATCATCAATAATAACAAAGATTTTACACTAGCTACTTGATCATTAGCAATTATATTATTAGGAGACATGTTCATACATGACCAGTCAAGAAGCGAAATGTCAAACCAGAACCTAATAGTGCTCTCATCCCCATATAATTTAGCAATACCAATTCTAAACATAGGCACCACCTTCAAATATCCTTCCAAAAGTAAAAGGCTACTTGATGAATATTATCATGAAAGAAAGTTGACTTTTTTTTCTCCTACGACAACTACCAACTCTGTTTTTGCCAAAGCAAAACAACCAGATTAATAGCACTTGGAAGCCATTTACCCAACAAGGCAATATTATGATTTCTAATATAAAAGTGCCTCTCATCAAAGAAACCAGACATACAAGTGCGTTCTCACTGTGAGCAATACTTTTAGATTAACTATAATCATCACCGGCAAGCTTTTCTTGTCATTAAGATTGCTGGTGAAACAGAACTTAAGATGGGAAAACTTCCAGGTTCCATGATTGTTGATATTGATGCCTTCCGTTATAATTTTGAGGATTTAATAAGAAAATATATTTGTGTATATGCGTTATTTTGAATGGTCGTATATGGATTTTGTAAGTAGAGGATAGCAAAAGTTACTAAATTGACATAATTTTCATCATAATTTTCTTGTGGTATCTCAAAAAAGAGAACTCACCAAAACTTGAGTTTGCACTTTTCTTCCATCTATGTTCAGCATAAATATTGCAAAGACATGTTTTGATTGACTATCAAGAAAGAATATGCATTTCTTAAAGACAATACATGACCATTACTTTCAGAAGTTGTTATTCTGTCAAAGAGATCAGTTATAAAAGGAAATCTACTTGTAAATATTGGAGCGGTAGAAGGACAAGGTGAAGACTGGTAACCATATGTAAGTTGCATCTGGCGTGCAAATGGTATTCGGTTGCAATGGAACAGCATAGCTGTGTTCAAAATTGTGCCTAGTTCAAATTGAAGAAACCTTTGGATTGATGCTTAAATTCCAGGAGTACCATCTTTGCGCTTTGTAAATTTTATGGGCTAAATACCTTATTTTCCTGGGCATGATACTCCCCCAATTGATCATATGGATATGGATATGGATATGGATATGAATTTAGTATAATTTAACTTTTCTCTCTCCACAGAAGACTTTAACCCTTTCTAGTAGTTGTAATTAATTTTATATCACAATTATGCATTTTTAAATTTTTTGGATGATTGCTCATCCCTTCAAATCAAGAGGGTTTCTTTTTTCCTCCAAAGTCCATGGTTAATCTTGTGCTGCAAAATGTACACATATGCTTGATAAGATGTTAATGAGTCTTATATCTGTTTACTTATTCTCGCCCTATTGTGACTTTCATCGCCTAGAAATAACATTACGTGATGTCCCAATTTGTTTTGACGTGCTTTCTAAAGCATTTAAAGTGAACATAATATAGGAGATATCACACACTGTAACTTCTCGTCTAATCTTGATTTGCTTTATCTCGTTTGTAGGACTACGCAATGAAGGTCATCCAGGAAGCAAACGAAGCGTGGGCCAAGTTGGTCAAAAGATCTGTTCCTGCTGGGGAGCTCTCATTGGTGTAGTGCTGCTACTGATATAGTGTCATATGATTGAGTTGGAATAACGAATTTCAGAATTTTGTTTCATACGTTCTAATGTATCGGCGTTTAAAATAATTTCTCTAAATTCCCATTCGACCTAGAATTCATGTAATTAAACATTCCGTGACGAGGTTGGGACACTCTTATAGATCATAATTTTGTTGTTGCAGAGGGAAAAACTGTTTTCCAATGTTTAAGATGTTTTAGATTATTTTGAAGTAGGATAAACTTGGACATGTAGTAACTATTTCTGTATATAGTTGGATGCCTGGAGTTTGCTGGTTCTCTCTTTACAATAAAAGTTTGGGGATATTTAGTAATAGGGTCTCACATATATATATAGAAATGAGGGTTTGGGTTTCGAAAATGACCAATGTTAGAGTTTGGATCTCGAAATCACTGTTTATTAGCCTACGTGAACAGTGATTTCGAGATCCAAACTCTAACGTTGGTCATTTTCGTGACCCAAACCCTAATTTCCATATATATGTGAGACTCTATTACTAAATAACCCAAAATTGTGCTATTGATACTTTGTTGGCTAGAATACTAACATGTTGCTGTTTCAAAATGTTGTTGTTTCAAAATGGGGTTTTTATTTAGACTTTGGGTCTCGAATAAGTTGTGAAATTTGTATTTGAGTCTCCATAATCGGTCTAATTAGTATTTGGATATTGGATCAATGGTTTACTAGACTGACTTGGGTTGTGTCGTTGTAAGAATCCTTGTATTTACCTTAAAGTAAATGTCCATACCCACTATAATTTCATTTCTTTTGTATACTAGTGTGACTCTTTCATCCGAATATGTCGATTACGGAGATCCAAATACTAATTATGTCGATTATGGATACATAAATGTAAATTTTATAACTTATTCGAGACCCAAAGTCTAAAAATCCCTTTCAAAATTGAACTTGCAACATCGAAGTGCAGTCAAAGGCTCAAAATCAAAGTATTGCAAAATGTAGTGTATTGTTGGATGTAAATGACGTCTCAAGATTTACAAATCATGTTTGGAATAATTGCAATTAGGTGGTTTGGTTTTTATTTGTGCAAAGATTGTTTGGTTGTAACTTTGCTTGTTTGAAATAGATGGTTGTTTGGTTGGGATTTTGTGCACTGCAGTGGTGGTTTTGGCTGCAAATAGGAGTGAAATTGTGGAGGGATTGTTGCACTATGTTTGCAGTAATTGGCACTACTTATTGCAAACACTGAAACACTGTAAATTGTTGTGAGAAAAATTGCAGCAATACTAGTTACATGCAACCAAACAGATTCATTGGAGACGAACAAATACAAATAATTATAGGATACTATCATTTCCAAATTATTGTTGCATGGGATATTATTGGTTGTTGTAAATAGTGTTAGGAATCTAGCATTTGATTCGATACAACTATTGTTATATTTACAAATGTTTGTAGTTGCAATGCTTGCATATGTCCCAAATTTCTCTCTGGAGCAAATTACTCCAAACTTACTTTTGCACAAAAATTTTCAAACAAAAAATTGTATTCAAATCAGAGAGTAGACATGTCCAGCCAGAGCAGATCTTCTATCTCCACCTCCCGTGTCCCAACCATCCCACCGATTTCATAAAAAAATAACACCAAAAATCGACGGAATCCATATTTTTATAGGAAATGGGACATGAAATTTGGGGACAACAAATATGCTCTTTGTCCAGCTCGCAGCTAGTCACGTGCAAAGCAACTTATACAAGCGATATATGCGTGATAGGACAAAAGGGTCGTTTGCATATAATTCCCAAGTCTATCATATATTTACATAAATCTTCAACTTTTGTTATTTGCTTAAAAGTTCTCCAAGTTGTTATAAATTAAGTGATGTGTCAGATTTACTTTGACAGATAAAAATATAAACTCTCCCTTAATTTATACAAAATTAATTCTTTTGACGAATTTGTCCCAATTTTTTTCATATTTTTTAATAGACCTTGCTCTCGTTTTGAAACCCTAGTCACACATCAAGATTGATTGTGACACACGGCTCATGTAACTCCTTTATTTTTCAAAATCCTATTTTTAGAAACGAGTCACCATTTTTGTATCATTTTGATGGTTTTTTAAAGTGGATGAGTTTCTTGTAAGGGAATTTTTTTTTATAATTTACAAAATTTGGAGAGGAGGGTGAATAAAAGGGAATGAAAAATGATACAATGAGTATTAGAAAGGAAGAGGACGACGAGTGAAAATAGTGGAGGAGTGAGTTTTGAGAGTGAATGAAAATTTGGTAGTGATTGATTTAGAGTAAAATGGGTTTGAGATTAAAAAATGGAGGAATAAATGTTATAGTGAAGTAGAGACGTTAATGGGTCCGATTTGGATGCGAGCCAAATCATTGTCCTTCTAATTTGATTCAACTCATGCCACGGGTTCGCGGATTTGGAGCATTGAGGAATGAAAGTGATACCTTTCCTTTGTTTGGATGTCATAGGAAATGAGGAGGGAAGAAACTTGATTCCCAAGAGGAAGAAAAATAAGAAAAAAAAATGGTTCTTCTCACCAACACAATGATTAATTTTTTCCTTTAAGGATTCACTTTCCCTCTCAATTTTCTTAGTTTTTCCAAACACCGGAAAGAAAATTGATTGGAATTATAATTTTCCAATGGAAATAAAATATCATAGGATCGATTTTCTTACCTTTCCTTTCCGTGAACCAAACGAGGCCTCAAGTTTTAGATTTTACATAATATATTTAAACTATTATTTACTTCAAATTTAGTTAAACATCTGTGACAACATTTTGGATGATTTTTTTAAAGATTTTCACGTGTGATAGATACTGATGATATATTATTGAGTATTGGTTTATCGAAAATTGACAGAAGATTCAAAATCTCAATCAAATATATGTGATAAATTTGATATATATTATTTGTAAATCGGTTTCAAAATTTTCACTAGATTTCGAATTCGGATAGAGCTATATCCAAATTATTGACGTTAAGATTCTGGGTTTACTTTTTAAATTCAAATCTTATAATTCTAAAATAATTGAATGGAGTTATCAAGAAATCGGTTAGCATTAACAACTCTAATGTAAAAGGAGAAATGTTGAGAAACAAAATAAGAAAAAGATATGAAGGAGAATGAAATTTGTAACCTATCAAACTCTTAATTATGACCCGTAGAAAAAAAATAATAATAATCTACCACGGAGTGACCTCTAAGGCCTCGTTTGGTTCACGGATTCAAGGAATCCGGAAAGGAAACTTGTTCCTTTCCTTTATTTGGTAGCCACAAATTTGGGAAACACTTTCCTGACATGGAAGAAAATAGGAGAAAAAATGGTTCCTCTCATGACCCATAGGATTCATTTTCCCTCCTCCTTTCCCAACATTAATTACCAAACATTATGACAAAAGTAGCTTTCATTTATTACCTATTTTACCAATTAACTCTTCATTATAATTATGTTGACATTGGATATTGTTGGAACAATGATATATTTTTTCTTTCCTTTCCTACACCAACCAAACATAGGAAAGAAAATTTGATAGAAATTCTACTTTCCCATCCATATGGAAAATACATGGAAATTGATTTGCTTTCCGTGAACCAAACGAGGCCTAAGAAAATAATAAGATTAAGGGGCGTCATTTAAAATTATAATAGATAGAAGGGGCTTATATGCATAAAAACCATAAAAGAAATAAGAAAATATCGCATAAAACAAAGTGGGATGCGATGAAGCGCGGCTCCGTTTTGTTTCCGCGATCCCGCAAAAAATATTGCTATTTTTCTTCTCTTCTTCGGGTTTCGCCTCTCCGCTCGCTCTCGGCTAGGGTTTTGGATTTGGGGATTCGAGTCCAAAAGGTGCGTTCTCAATTCTTTGATTCAATCTCTGCTTCCGAATCCCCTGCAGGAAAAATTAGGGTTTCGCCTCTCGATTCCTCTATTCCGTTTTGAGAAAATTAGGGTTTCAGTTTGCTCCATTATGATAACCTTATTGTTGGATAATGATGAATTAGGTGAGTATTGAATTGAGTTTTTCACCATTGAATTGAACTTTCCTTTTTGTTAGGAAAAAATAGGTTTATTGATGGATTAGGGTTAATTATACTTTTTAAGGGTTTAGGAAAATTAAAATTTTTTCTTGGGACCATGCGATTCGAATGGATTGAAGTAGAAAATTTTGGGTTAAGTGTGTATTTGTTAGTCCACAATCTTTATCGAACATTTGTTATTCCTCAGACTATGACATTGACAACAATGGAGTAGCTACCGTCTTCTTTGTAATGTAATGTAATAACCTAGTAATTCTCGTGTAAATGATGTTTTTTAAAGTAACGATGATTATTTAGTTGGTAGAAAAATTGTTATTTTTAATGTGATGAAATATACCAACCAAAACATCTTAGCAGATGGAGGAGAAGAAAGAAAAAGGTGATTCATGTAGTAGCGGCGAGTGAAATGGTAGCGGTCTCTCTAGATTGGAAGATTGCATCTAGTGTTTTCCAACAGATGGGAAAAGGTGCGTGCTAGTAGAGTCATATTGAGTGAAGAATGAGTTATAGGGTCAAGCTAGTGTGTATATAATTAGCATGTAGGCTGGAAAGAGACTAGTACTTTAAAAATTAAATTTGGAAGTGCTATGTATATGATTTTCATGGTAACTTTTGCTATGATTCCAATTGCATATCAACTTGAGGTTAGTGTTGAATAATTGATAACACTTATATGCCTGAGGTTTAAGTAGCAAGTAGCAACCACCGTGAGGTGGAGTTTGATTTGGTTCCTTGGCAATTTTGGGAAGGTGTTAGTACTTAGTAGCCTATAGAAAGTGCATGTAGAAGGGTCGGATTTTCCATTTCTAGTTTATTAAAAGTTCTGTTAGTACTTGGTCCATCTCCAATGGGAATTTTTAAAATTGAGTTTCTATCCTACTTGTCATTTGTAATTTAAGGATATTTCTATCATAGTTGGTAGAGTTTCTCAGTGTTCTAAATTTCGGTCTAGGCGGCCGCCGACCTCACCGATTTTGGCCTAGGCGGCGTCCGGCCCTAGGTGCCCCTAGGCAGCCCTATACGGACCTATGCGGACCTTAAATTTCAAAAAAAAAAATCAATTTTTTTTAATTACCTGACCGCCGTCGTCTGCTACCGGCGGCGGCTGCTGTTGCTGTGCCTGCCACCATCGCCGGTGGTGGTGGTGGTGGTGGTGGTAGTAGTAGAGGTGATGGTGATGAGAGGAGAGGGAGGAGAGGGGTGTGCACTGCAATATGTGCCCTCTCCTCTCTTCCCCTTTTATAAGGAAAAAAAAAAGAAAGAAAAAGCTAGGATTTTGAACCTTAGCTCTTTGAGAAAGCTGCGTTACAACCAACCTACTAACCCGAAGAGCCTTTAGAGACTTATGTTAATATTCAACATGCATGATACTTATATATATATTACATGTATATAAAAAAAATCAGTTCGGTCGCGTAGGCGCTAGGCGGCCCTTTGGCGCACCGAACCCGTCTAGCGAAATTTATAACATTGGAGTTTCTATATAGAAATTACACAAAAAAAATTCTCCAATGGTTCTCCATTTTTATCCTATGTGGCAACAAATAAAATGATCAATTTAATGACGCGGGGACCAATATTAATTGGTATGAGAGATGGAGAGTTTCTACATGTAGAAACCCTCATAGAAACTCTCCATCCTACCTTACCGCCACATAGGATACAAATTGGGATAGAAATCATGGTTGGGAGAAGTTTTTTTTTTCTTTCTAAAATGGGTTTCTACCATAGAAATAGGGGAGATAGAAATCCCCATTGGAGATGGCCTTAGTAGGCTATAAAAGGTGCATGTAAAAGGGTTAGATCTGCCATTCAAATTTTACTAAAAGTTCAAAACTAAAATACCATGTGGCATTGAGCATTCTAGTGACTGTTATGGCTGCCAAGGTGGTCACCTTGTTGGTTCCGTTACCTAGCCACCAAACCCAGAGTCACGCCCCCCCCCCCCCCCCCCCCCCCCCCCCCCCCCCTTCTCCTCCTCCTATGCATTTGAGGTCGAAATGGGCGCCATCATGGCTTGATTAGCAGATACCATGTTGGTCACAATGTTGAGCACCATGCCAAACATGGATCCAATGCCATATACGAATCCTCTTTGGTACCTAGGTTTCTTCTTTTTGTTTCTGGAATTCTCCAACCCAGTGCTGTCATGTATAATACTTGGTCTATGACAAGTTAAGTTACAACTTGTAAAATTTAAAATGTATCAGGTTGGTGTGTTGTTTAAACCAATATACGAGCTTTGGTGCTTTGCTTTGTGATCGTTATAGTAGTTTATGATGCTATTTTTCCCGTTAGCCTATGCACAAGCTCAACAATTATATATGGAGTTACAAGATCATTAAATTGGTCAACATATAGACGACTACCCTATGCTCGTCTTGTTTTGAAGGTCGCTTGCATGATGTATTTGTGGAGCTGCCTCCATTAAAACCGCCCGTTACGGATATGGAACCTTGACCTCAGGCAAAATCACAATAAAAATCAAACATGTTGTCATTTGTTATCTCTTTATTCTTTAATGTTAAGTTCATTCCTTTTCGCTATGAGAGGTAAGTCTTCTGCTTCCTTCAACTCTTTTTTGTCTTCTTCCCTTATTCTCTTATTGATTGAATTCCAGAGAAGGATACAATTGGTTTCAGGGCTGAGAAAAAAAAATTATCGGATTTTAAAACCTCAAGTTTTGAACGCGTAAATAAGAAAAAATGGATAAATTTCTATCGTATTTGAACCACAACTTAAACATGGAAGCTTAACTTTTATACTGGTCAAACCAGTTGGTATACTGGTTAAACGACGTATATCGATCAAATATCGGCCGGTATATGGGTCAAACCGGCCGATATATGTTTGGATCGCTTTTTCTGTCTCGGCACCTAAACCTTATCGGTTTATCCTCAAAACCAGTATATTGGTCATACCCTCCGATATTTGGACCAATGTCTATAGTCAAAAGGATTCACAAGTAATTCTCCAAACAGCTTTTTTTTTTCCGAATTATCCATGAATTGATAACAAAATATGCAAATAGTTTGTAAATTTTTATTCCACATTTATGAATAAATAATCAAATTTCATTTTTATATCTTATCTATGATAGTTTTTTAGAATAAAATGTTTCTTGTTATATAAATTCTTCCATATTGTTCCCTACTTCTCCCAAATTCTTTGAACCTCCTGAACTCTGAACTATTGGCCCTTAAAGAATAATTCTCAACCATGACTAAATGACTATGGGATTTTCATCCAAGGTATTAAGAGGCCAAGAAAATTGTCCAAACTCAGTATCTTGGATTTCGGAATTAGACTCTGGGACCAGATTCAAAGGTTCCTTAGTTGCTAAAGCTCACTTTTTATCTCTAGGATATACCCAAAGTATTTAATCAGGAAAGTAGTTCAAATTGACAAGAAATATTATTGTTCCACTTGAAACTACGCCTATGCTCGGCTTGGTTTGGAGGTGTCTTACATGATGTTTCCACCTCCTCGCTTCCACTAAATCCCTCTGTTATGAATCTGGAAACCTTGATCTCTAGCAAAATTATAAAAGAAAGCAAAGTTCTTTCTTTCTAACAAACAGTAAATGGTAGGTTCTTTTTTTTTTATAGAGTTTACCTGGAGCTTCCAAAACACCAATAGTTTTTAAGAGGTTTTGAAATTCTCTAGAACTTTGTTGACAATGGATATCATCTCAAGTCATATAACTTCTGATGGAACAATCATGTTTCAAGCATGAAGTTGGTCCATGGTAAATCTGTGTTGTTACTCCATGGGGATCCCCGAAATCTGGATAGTTTATTTGTCAAGAGCACCAGATTGGATTGTTAGAGCTATAGGTCCTTCTAATGCACTTCCATATTAGAGTTTAATTACAAATGGTAATTTGTTATTTAAAATTAATAAACAGTACTTGTTCGCTAGATGCTTATCTTCCTAGAACTATTCATGTCCAGAATGTAGGATCAATGGGATTTTCCATAAAGGATTCACAAATATTATTAGAAAGTTAATAAATAATACAGCAAACAACATTTCTTTCGAATTATCACTGAATTAATCACAAAATTTGCAAATAGGTCATGAATTTTATTCAATATTTCTAAAATAAAAAATTTCTCGTCATATAAATAATAAATTCTTCTTAATTCTTCAAAAACCTTATTGATGCTTGCCGAATAATTCCTGGACCCTGAATATGTGACTAGGTTTTTAAAGCAAATTATTAAGAGGCCAATAAATTGTCCAAACTTAATTATTATCTTGGATCACGAAATTAGACCCTGAGATCAGATACAAAGGCTCCTTATTTGCTAAAGCTCACTTTTAATATCTCTAGGATACACCTACATTATTTAATAAGAAGTTAGTTGAAATTGACGAGAAATATTATTGTTCACTTGGAATGAAGTATTCACCTGACTACAGGAGATCATGTGCTCGAATCTTTCAGCTGTATTTGATCTTCGACTTACCCGGGGAGTGTGTTGCACTCTTCTGCAGGTATCCGTTCAGCTGCAATCGTGCCATGTGTTTTAAACAAAAGTCATGTGTTTTAAACAAAAGTGTTGACCTGACTAACTATAATTCGTATGACTAATTTAAGATAGGAAGCCCCCATACTCCATTGGTACACGATCGTGTCATTCCATGTCAGATACATACGAGAACTGACACATACTCTAAAATACACCAGGACACCCAAAATCAATGTTGTATCTGCTTTGAACCGTCTCCATAATTGTGTTGCATTGTATTCATATGCGTGCAACATATTAAGATACATGATTGCTGACTTAAATCAATGAACCCTTACTTGTTACAACTTGATGTTCTCCTCCATCATATTTGCTTATTTTTACTAGTCATGTGCACATGCGTTGCATATGTTCTTTACGCAAGTAATTTTTGTGTGTGATTTCGGATTTAACATTTTGGATTTTGATTCATTTTGATTTTTTTATCTTAAGGTTGGTTTAAATAGGTTTATTAGGACTTATAATGTAATTAACTTATGTTTTATTAATGAGCAGGCTTTAGTATCTCTTTTCATTGATAAGGTTTGGTAGGAATTTAAATTATGTTAAAATAGTTTAAATATGCTTTCAACATATTTTAGTTAGGATTTGTTATGATATGTTTTTAGGACTTTGGATAATACCAGAATCCAGATAGTTAGATAATACCCAGGATTTTAGGATTTCATACACGTTTGTCAAGGTCTAGGAACTAATTATGATTTTTTTTTCTTAATCACGCAATTATATACATACGGCTCGGCTCATTTGGAGCCGTTTTGAAGCATCTTTATAATAGTATAGATGTCTGCATATATGTTCTCATAGGGGAGAATCGTCGTATTTAGATGCATAGCAGGAATAAAGAAGCAGCTACTTTGGTTTGGTGGAGTGGTTGGGTAAGGTTGGTAAAATAAATATGAACATGGAATACAATTCGTGGATACCAAAGGATGTATAGAAAGTATACAAGACTTCTAGCAGGAAGGTGTCTTGCTATGTTGTACATGCGCTTTATGATTGTTATTAGAGCCATCAGTCCAAGGACCTAGATTTAGTTAAGGTTACAGACGGTGACCAGAAATATTAAAATTTCAGGTTTGCTGGTAATTTTCTTCAGGACTAGCACTTATTGAAGGATGAACTATGTGTCCAAAATCTATCATCACCACTATTGTCAAAATAACAATTAACTCTCCTTTTTAAATCCTTTTCAGTCATTTATATGTATCCTTCTTTGCTGTTCTACAGTCTTAGCTGTATTTCGGGCTGTCAGCTCAGTTAGTCAGTTATGCTAAATCCTATTACCAATCGTATAATTGATGTGATAGTGATCCTGTTGGTATTAAGATCATTCCTAAGTTTTCATGTGAATCTTCCTGTTGAGTAATGAATAGTAAGAGATCTGTCTTGATGCCTTAGTATATATGATGGTGAGTCACCAACTTATGCAAGTTATGAGATTCATGCTATTAGAAACCTTTAAATGAAAAAAAGAAATGATCTTTTAATCATTCTTCTACTAATATTCGAAAGACAAAATGTTGAGTATCCTCTAAAACACATGAAACTTGTTACAATTGAAAACTCACACATAAGTAATGCAATGCATTGAAACAAATCATTGCGAGACAAATATCTTTGCTCAAAAAGGTTATTACAAAACAAGTTATTGCAAAAGGAAAAAAAAAAAAATCTCTCTTAAGCTTTTATTCATAACACGAGACATCTTTTATTTTTATTATATGCGGAAACGAACAAAGCTGTTCTAGGTCAAACTTCACATATTCCCATCAATGCAAAGGTCATTTCCTCCTGATCCAATTCAGGTGTTTTTGTCCTCTACTCCTAGAACCAGTACCATCTTTGACTTCAGACATATTAGTCATAGCCAGTGCATTGTTTGTTCCATGTTGCACAAATCTAAATTAATTTTCTCCTCCAACTTCTTGGGTCATGCTGCTCAATCTGCTCATGCATATGAATCTCTCTTATTCTTCCTTTTCGTGTATTATGGCATTTTTTTTACATTTTCATGTCAGATATAGTAACGTTCTTCTCATCCTTGCTGTGCTAAAGATAGGGCTGGCTAAAATTATTTGCTCTTAGCTTTAATTACTATTTGCACTTTACTGTGATATGTTTTCTACAATTTATTTTGATCAAATTATGTTTGCGCACAGGAAAATATGAATGCAAACAGTGAAACTAATTGCTCATGTTGTTGAAGACGACAGTGCCAGTCTGATTAGACTTAAATCTGTTAGTCTATATTTGCAACCAAATTCATGGCTGGGATATTACCTGGGGATCCCTCACTTCATGGAATGGTGGAAAGTAGTCCGTACAGGTTTTCCCACGACCTTCCAGAGGAAGGTGACCGTATAGGTTCCTCTTGGTATCTTAGTCGAAAGGACATCGAAGAAAACTCGCCATCTCGGAGGGATGGCATTGATCTGAAGAAAGAAGCATATTTTCGTAAGTCTTACTGCACATTTCTGCAGGATTTGGGCATGCGACTTAAAGTGTAAGTTTCCTCATCAAATGAAATTTTTTTTTTTTGGTATAAACACTTATATTTGTGTTTTTTTTGAATTTTTCTATAATTTAATGTCTTGACCTCTTCTGCTAGCAAGATATTTTATTTTATTAGGGACCTCTTCCGATGTTAAATGATCACTTCTGATCTGAATCTGAAAATCATTTGCTCAAGCTTTTTATTTTACATATTTTATTGATAACTAGTTCTAAGATTACTGTTATTTAGTTCTTTACCATTCAGTAACAGAGCAAGGTTCGAGCACTCCTTTCATTATTACGACTAGCTGAATGCATGTGAGATTATGAATATAAGGTAGTATAGTAATCTTGTAGAGTATTTATCCTCTTGCCAAATGAAAATTACAATAGTCCTGTCCTTGTAGGTATTAAAAGCAAGAAAAACATTGGTTAACTAAAGTTTATTGCTATTCAACATATATATATATATATATATATATATATATATATATCTCTTCTTTTGATGATATCCTTTATGGGTGTAGTGAAAAAGGGGGAGTCTAGCAAATAGCATCATCTTACCTTATCGTCTAGACTCTTCATAGTAGTCTAGGAAAACTTGGAGGGTATTCCTTGGTTTCATGAACTTAAACTGTATAGCCAAAATGTAGGTGAACGTATCAGCCAACTGGCCATCTAGATTTTATGGCATGGTTCTCTCTTGGTACATTTAATATTTCTTTTGTAATGCCCCGCTCTGCACGGTGCATTACGCTGAGACGTTGACTCAAAGAGTCGCGTT
The DNA here is from genome assembly GCA_029216955.1 of Iris pallida. Taxonomy (NCBI): domain Eukaryota; kingdom Viridiplantae; phylum Streptophyta; class Magnoliopsida; order Asparagales; family Iridaceae; genus Iris; species Iris pallida. The sequence goes on from JANAVB010015600.1 coordinate 27,425,090, forward strand.
GACCGAATGAAATGTATCAATGCAAATCGATACGAGAGTTACGTTGTCCCGAACAATGCATCGAACTAAGTCGATGCGAAGAGTTGCATTGTCCCAAAGAAATGCATCGAGTTGAATCGATGCGAAGTGGTGCATTGTCCCGAAGGATAAGTGCGTTGAGTCGGCTCGAAGATTCTAAGAAATCGAATCTACCCAAGGCGCAAGTCCGAATCGATGCAAGTATTGATTTTAGTTGGTTTCATGTGCAGGCTATCCGTTTACGTTGAAATGTTAGAGGTCGACATTTTGCCTCATTCGCAACGGGTCCGCAAAACCCAAATCACCATCTCGCAACGGGTTGGGACTTGGACATGGTAGGCCAAAATCGATCGAGTAGTTCAATAAAACAAGAAGTGCTCGAATGGCTAAGTCAGAAGATTTGGCCGTGCAACAAAGATATAAAATCGAGCCGCATCGGCTCGGCAAACAACAAGGTGTATCGGTTTAAGGTGGGAGGACTGACTCTTCTTTTTACTCCTTCATGCCTAAGTAAGAATGTATCATTGTATGCTAAGTTAATCTATCGACGCCACGGACGTGATCCGATCAGAAGATAAATCATAGTGTGTGTCAAATACTAGTTAGAACAATTGAAATGAAACGTACATCAAATGCACGAGTCGCTATGGAACATTGAATATCGCAAAGGCGAGCGCCTCGACGCGCAAGCCACAAGAACATGGATAACTGTATTGGCAAGTGCCTTAGTGCACGAGCCATTCCGTGCCTGCGCGCACGAGTTAGAAAGGCTAGCACATTGAAAGATTATGAAGGCGATCGCCCTAGCGTGCAAGCCACGAATATTGAACATTAAGGCTAAGAACATGGAATTACGGTATCGAGGCATGCATCGCATGCACGACTCGAAGAAATGAAAACAATCGTGTCAAAGCGTGCGTACGTGCACGAGATCATAAAAGATGGTTTCGTTGCGAAAGAGTACAGTTGTGGCATGATGTGACGGAACTGTCAAATATGACATGATGCCTCGAAAAGTGTTCGGGACCTTCGGGTCGTTCGGTTGACGAACATTGAGTTGAGGCATGATGCCATTGAACATTGAAACGAAGTATGGAATGTGAGAACATAGAAAATTAATGAGAGAAATACGAGATGATAAAGTCTGTGTCTCGGACTTAAGACTATGTTTGGTTGTTTGAATAATAGTGCGTTGCATGGTCGAATGGACTTGAAAAAATAATGAGATAATCTCCCGTGCACGGGCATGTTCCCTTCCAACGGGTGCGCCGGGGCACCGGGACCGTTCGGCCTAGGAGGGATATAATCTTTGAGGGGCGCATATCCGTAAGACGATTAGCGACCGCTTAGCGAGATGTGAAAAGCCGCAAATGATGGTATGCAACGAAAGGTCTCCGTAATTGGGATAGCAACCCACTACGAGAGGCGTCGGGCTACCCAATTTGAGGAAAGAAGAGAGAAAGAAAAGAAAGAAAAGAAAGAAAAGAAAGAGAAAAGAAAAAGAGAAACACCTTTAGTCCATTCTGGCGCGGATACGCCAACGACCTTCATATAGTTAAGGAACGATGTGTTGAAAGTGCAGGCACGTATGTATCTTGCACACATAGATCCTGCATAGACATCACTTATGACATGACAGGGAAGGAATGGGGTGTATTTCTTTGCGTCGGTGCACGGGCAAGTGCGTCTATGCTGGTAAGAAGTCGCGCCACGAAACAAACACGAGATTGCTTGCCTGCTTGCCTACTCAATTCGAATAACATGCTTGCCATGATAATATGCCATACCGCTTTCGAATATGCCATACCGCTTTCGAATATGCCATAAAATCGGCCCTAAGGAGAATATAGCAAGATCATAAGCTAAGTTGCATGATTCAACATAAATACTAAATGTCGGTTTAGAAAGTGGGTCTTTTCATCAGTACATGCGAGGACGAACGTACTAATCCCCACCAACTTTCATGCAGGGTGCAGGGAATGGATTGCTCGCGGCGAAGCTTTGCTTGATCGCAAGAGACATGGAATGCCGTAGAGTTTGAAGCGTGCAATTGCATTGACGCTCGGACTTGCAACAGGATTGATGCGGCCGAGATATAAAAGGCATGATATATTGAACGGTGGAATCCTTTGTGGACAAGAGAGAATTTGAGTATTGTAGCCAAATCTGGCAAATTCAGTTGGGCTATTGAAAGCCTTTGTAATCTCAGTTCATTATCAATAAAGAGAATTGTTTTGTATACTCTGTTTTCTTCCGTTTGCTAATATCAATTCAAAGGTAACCATTTTGAGCACTTGTCATCTTGCCTTGCACGAGCGCAACTCCAGGCTCGTGCGGCATTACATCCCCTGCGAGGACGATGATTCGGGTGATTCCAGGTCGGAGCGTGACAAATTGGTATCAGAGTTCTAGGCTCAATTTTCTCAGGACGCTTGTTTTGTTTCAATTCCAAAGAGTTGCCCACCACCAATCGAATCACTCTTGACTCTACTCGGTGCCGCACTGGATGTTCCATACAATAAGTCTAATACAAATCGTGTAATTTTGCCACATGTGTTTTGGAAATTACATGATGTTTGCTAAGGAAGTCGTGAAAGGTATGTTGCATTGAGTGCATTGAGCCGTGAAATATTGTTGCTGCAAGTGCAGCAAATTGCGAGATGTGAATTGAGATATTTGTTGCTGTAAGTGCAACAAGTTGTGAAATGTGAATCAAAATATTTGTTGTTTCAATGCAACACTAATATGAGAAATATTGATTGCATCGATATAATAAAAGTCGTGAAATGTTGCCGTATCAATTGCAACGAGTTGAAATGAAAATAAATGTTGATATCGAATGTGTTGAGCAGATTCGAACATTGACTTTGAATGTCGAAAATGAATCATTGCACGAGGTACAACGGATGTCCAAAATAAAATGTTGCACGAGGTGCAACGAATGTGAGAATGAATCATTGCAAGAGGTGCAACAGACGAAATTGAAATTGTAAATCAATGAGAAAGGAATCGTTCGGTTGCGCACCGAACTTGTGTTGGCAAATGAATACAATGGCCGAATTGTGTCGGATTTTAATTAATCAAAAGTTATGGTTGTGATCAAGTACGATCACTACGGAAATCGTGAGTCGGAAGAGATTGTTGGTTCATACCGAGTATGATGCGAGAGAAATGACTTAATGTCCGAGTGGTATATGCCATACCACGTATGCGATGAATAACTCGATTCTGAGTGGTATATGATATACCACTTGTGCGATGGATTCCATCGACGCGATGTAAGATTTGAGGAAGTTTTGACCGCAACGAACGGGGGAGTACCGAGACTCGATTGAAAAGTTTGTATGACAATGTGTTGATGCAAGTGTTCTCCGAAAATCGGTTGGGACGATAAAGCGGGACTCGTATCAATGAATGATACGTCGGACGGAAATTAGAAGTCGGTCAGACGACCGAGACTAACAAAACGATTATGCCTTGAGGCAATGATCGGTTCGATCCGATAGGAAACTTGAAGTTATAAACGAGTCGCACGACTTGCGATCTCGTTGAAAATGTTGGGCGATACAAATTATAATTGAATCGCACTACCTGCGATCTCGACAAAAATGTTAGAATATGCGAGTCGAAATCGAATCGCACGACTTACGATCTCGGTAGAAAGTTGGACAATGCAATTTATAATCGGATCGCACGATGTGCGACTTCGGTGAAGAGTTGGTTGATGCGAGTAAATAGTGCCTAAGAGATAGTCGGTTATGTTACGGCGAAACTCATTTGAGTACGACTGAAACACGCAAAAACTTAGAGCACGTGATCGAATAACTCGATGGTTCGATGTTGGATAATCGGTAACTCGGTTACGCGATCAAAGTATAGCGGGATGCGATGAAAACGAAAAACGAGTTGATGCGTATGAAAAAGTTTGTAGTGAACTTGGATGTATGCAATACGAACTAAAGTCGACGTTGATGCGGATTCAAAGTTGACCCTCGTGTTATCAAAATTGATACGACTTATCAGAATCGATACGCAAGGAAACGTAAGCACGATGTGAGAACATAAAAAAGAGCGGGCCTACAATATCGAGATTTTGGAATAGTAATACGGAAGTGTCGAACTGTTTGATCGTAAACTTTATGATTGATCAGGACGAGACCGTAAAGTTGTTGACGATTGTTTCGATGCGTATAGCATCTCGGGTGTCGACCGTGGGTAGATAGACTCGAACTCAATACGAGTAGATGTTTCGTAAATTTTGGAATCATCGACGGTAGTGCATGACTTTACTCGGAGGATAGTTGCGCATCAATTGCGCCGATAGAAATGATTTTATCCGAAATTGAGTAGTAGCATAGAAATCGTTGGAATATGATTTGGCTCTGAAATAAGATATAGTATGGTTTGTAGTAAACTGTCCTTCGTTAATGATCCACAATTATCGAGCGTAGCTTCGGGGCAGCTGACCCTAGAAGACTTGACCGTCAAATCAAATTGAATATTGCAGACCGTAAGATGACCCATGCGATATCGCATATGAAATTGCGTCGATAACAAAAAATATAACGTGGTGCATGTTGATGATAAGTCTAGGCGATTTTGAGAATCGTGCTATGCACGAGCGCGAGTGGTAAGAGAATGACTTACGAGTTATGTCGTTAGATTTGGATTCACCTTGCAATTGAGCTTGCGTGAACCGAATTTATATTCGATGTTGCAAGACAGATAAGTTGGAAATTTGGCTAGTGAATTCCTACTCGTTAGGAATCGAACGTAAGATGCATCGTAGAGACTTTGAGTCAAAGCGATTGTTGCCTTGAGCACCTTCGCCTCGATGTAAACTTGTGTCGGATAGATTGTGGCATTTGTGTAATGTCAATTTAAAGTTGCGTCGGGAGAATTTAAGCACAGTGTCTAGGTAAGTAACCTAGCGGTCGTAGTCCTGATGTTGATGCATTTGCAAGTCAACAAAGGAAATCGTATCGAGATGAGTTGCATAACCAGACTTCGGAAATAGTTGGACAACGATTTCGAACGCAAGCTGTTGCGGAGGATCGTTGCGATCGGATGTGCGACGGCTCGACGCGACGCATTGAATTGATGGTCCATACGAAATATACGAAACGAGAAATACGATTTTGAATCGCGTCGCGTGCAGTGACTTTATTGAATGAATCACGTATATATCGAATATACGTATGCGATAAAATTTCGAGAACAGTTGCTAAAGATAAGTCCGATAGGGAGTACGAGATGGCAATCATTAGGATTGAAAATTTGCCTGTTAGCTTTGTTCAAATTTGCTACCACTGGACTTGGTCGAAATACATATATCTTTGGGACGTCTTGAATATACGTATGGTTCCAAAATCGAGTTGTATACAAAATTCAAATCGAGCTGCAGGAAAGACTTTAAAATATTAATCAAAAGCTTGCAAGATAGTGCGAAACTGAACGACATTGGTAGGACGAGATCGTGAAACGATCTATAAAACACTTAATCGGAGTGTTGGTTTTGGTTCGAGGACGAACCTTGTTTTGAGTGGTATATTCTGTAATGTCCCGCTCCACACGGTGCATTACGCTGAGACGTTGACTTAAAGAGTCGCGTTGACTGAATGAAATGTATCAATGCAAATCGATACGAGAGTTACGTTGTCCCGAACAATGCATCGAACTAAGTCGATGCGAAGAGTTGCATTGTCCCAAAGAAATGCATCAAGTTGAATCGATGCGAAGTGCTGCATTGTCCCGAAGGATAAGTGCGTTGAGTCGGCTCGAAGATTCTAAGAAATCGAATCTACCTAAGGCGCAAGTCCGAATCGATGCAAGTATTGATTTTAGTTGGTTTCATGTGCAGGCTATCCGTTTACGCTGAAATGTTAGAGGTCGACATTTTGCCTCATTCGCAACGGGTCTGCAAAACCCAAATCACCGCCTCACAACGGGCTGGGACTTGGGCATGGTAGGCCGAAATTGATCGAGTAGTTCAATAAAATAAGAAGTGCTCGAATGGCTAAGTCAGAAGATTTGGCCGTGCAACAAAGATATGAAATCGAACCGCATTGGCTCGGCAAACAACAAGGCGTATCGGTTTAAGGTGGGAGGACTGACTCTTCTTTTTACTCCTTCATTTCTAAGTAAGAATGTATCATTGTATGCTAAGTTAATCTATCGACGCCACGGACGTGGTCCGATCGGAAGATAAATCATAGTGTGTCAAACACTAGTTAGAACAATTGAAATGAAACGTGCATCAAATGCATGAGTGGCTATGAAACATTGAATATCGCAAAGGCGAGCGCCTCGGCGCGCAAGCCACAAGAACATGGATAAACTGTATTGGCAAGTGTCTTAGTGCACGAGCCATTCCGTGCCTTCGCGCACGAGTTAGAAAGGCTAGCACATTGAAAGATTATGAAGGCGAGCGCCCTAGCGTGTAAGCCACGAACATTGAACATTAAGGCTAAGAACATGGAATTACGGTATCGAGGCGTGCATCGCATGCACGACTCGAAGAAATGAAAACAATCGTGTCAAAGCGTGCGTACGTGCACGAGATCATAAAAGATGGTTTCGTTGCGAAAGAGTATAGTTGTGGCATGAATGTGACGGAACTGTCAGATATGAAATGATGTCTCGAAAAGTGTTCGGGACCTTTGGGTCGTTCGGTTGACAAACATTGAGTTGCGGCATGATTGAACATTGAAACGAAGTATGGAATGTGAGAACATAGAAAATTAATGAGAGAAATACGAGATGATAAAGTCTGAGTCTCGGACTCAAGGCTATGTTTGGTTGTTTGAATAATAGTGCGTTGCATGGTCGAATGGACTTGAGAAAATAATGAGATAATCTCCCGTGCACGGGCATGTTCTTTTCGAACGGGTGCGCCGGGGCACCGGGACCGTTCGGCCTAGGAGGGATATAATCTTTGAGGGGCGCATATCCGTAAGACAATTAGCGACCGCTTAGCGAGATGTAAAAAGTCGCAAATGATGGTATGCAACGGAAGATCTCTGTAATTGGGATAGCAACCCACTACGAGAGGCGTCGGGCTACCCAATTTGAGGAAAGAAGAGAGAAAGAAAAGAAAGAAAAGAAAGAGAAAAGAAAAAGAGAAACACCTTTAGTCCATTCTGGCGCGGATACACCAACGACCTTCATATAGTTAAGGAACGATGGGTTGAAAGTGCAGGCACGCATGTATCCTGCACACATAGATCCTGCATAGACAGCACTTATAACATGACAGGGAAGGAATGGGGTGTATTCACCTTGCGTCGGTGCAAGGGCGAGTGCGTCTATGCTGGTAAGAAGTCGCGCCACGAAACAAACACGAGATTGCTTGCCTGCTTGCCTACTCAATTCGAATAACATGTTTGCCATGATAACATGCTTTACCGCTTTCGAATATGCTATGAAATCGACCCTAAGAAGAATATAACAAGATCATAAGCTAAGTTGCATGATTCAACATAAATACTAAATGTCGGTTTAGAAAGTGGGTCTTTTCATCAGTACATGCGAGGACGAACGTACTGATCCCCCACCAGCTTTCATGCAGGGTGTAGGGAATGGATTGCTCGCGGCGAAGCTTCGCTTGATCGCGCAGAGACATGGAATGCCGTAGCGTTTGAAGCGTGCGATCGCATTGAAGCTCACTTTCTTCGATAGACGAATTTGTTCAATAATAAACATTCCTTTGTTTACCAATTCTTGCAAGGTGAGCCTTTGTGGAATCAACATTAGATCCAGATGCATCTGGACTTGCAACATGATTGATACGGCCGAGATATAGAAGGCATGATGTATGGAACGGTGAAATCCTTTGTGGGCAAGAGAGAACTCGAGTGTTGTAGTCAAATCTGGCAAATTCAGTTGGGCTATTGAAAGCCTTTGTAATCTCAGTTCATTATCAATAAAGAGAATTGTTTCGTATACTCTGTTTTCTTCCGTTTGCTAATATCAATTTAAAGATAACCATTTTGAGAATTTGTCATCTTGCCTTGCACGAGCGCAACTCCAGGCTCGTGCGGTATCACGTCCCCTGCGAGGACGATGATTCGGATGATTCCGGGTCGGGGCATGACACCTTTGGTCTCACTCTTCTTTTTCCTACACTTAGAAAAGCCTATATATATCTTTCTCCCTCACTTGTTAGTCTCCTATGGAAATGATCATTCCCCTTGATTTAGCTTCACTATTTGCTTTTTTTGTTTCATTCTTATTTTGTATTTGTCAAAGTTTTATTCATTTCTACCGTCTTTACAATGTTTATAAGAAATAGGTTTGCTTTAATTACCTTTTGGACTTAACTTGTTCCACCACCAACTTTTTTTTTGGAGTTCATCCATTGTATTTAGAAACTGGTAGATTCTCTTTACTTTTTGATACCATTTGACATATTGTACCACATAATACTAGTATCTTTTTCTACGTTCGTCCTTTATCATTTTATAATAGTATTAAGTTGTATGCTTTCCGATTCCACCATCCAATTCTTGATCTCCTGTTTATCCAAAGGAAAAATATGATGAAGTTACAAGACACTTGAAAGAAATGTACATTTGATGAACTCTTAAGGGAAATAAATATATTCATAAAACACGTATTTGTTATTATAAAGTTACAGGACAAGAAAATCTTAATATCCTTCCACTTCATTTCTTATTCTATATCCACAATACAAATACATGTTTTATGAATATATCTGGTAGTTCTTTTCTATCAACAATACAAACTTTTCTTGTATATATATATATTAAATTTCTCTTCTTACTTGAATTATGTCATGTGCATGCGTTGTCGGAACCATTTAAGTCAAAATTTTATTTTGAGCATTCTAAATAGATCGCGATGAGTAAACTACGTTTGCAGTTTAAATGGCTCCAGAGTTTCCATGGTTAGGGTTTGGGCCAATAGATGATAGATAGGTAAAGGGCAGGAAGTAGGACCAAAGCTCCTAATTATTTACTTTCTTGTTTTTAAGAGTTCTAATTGTAGATCAAGATGAATTGGGTAGATTTGCATCTGGAAGTTCTCATCACTGAGTTTATGTAAGTAGGATTTGGTCTAAATCTTTAAGAAAAAGACCCCCATCTACCACTACACACACAAAAACCCACCCATCTATAGTTAGATGAAGAAATCTATTAACTGGATTTGGGCACAAATTTGAGTTTTTCTAGAGTTAATTTGTAATAGAACACTCAATAAATGGTAATTATTGAAGCTGGTTTTTTAGACAAAAGTTGGAGCTGGATATTAGCCAATTGATCTAGCATTGTATGTTTTCCTTGTTGCATTCCATGGTGGTTATGTTGTTTTGACTAAAATGTGATGGTTTGATTTTGCTCTGGTTGTTTCATTTTGCTGATGTTCTTGGTTTTGGATGGAAGTCATTTAAATAAATGTTGATCATTGTATGTTATGCATATGGATGGCTGAAGATTCTATTAATTTTATTACTTGCATTAGGTAATGATGGCAAATGCTTTTCAATGCAGACCTCAGGTCACAATTGCCACGGCAATCGTCTTCTGCCATCGTTTTTTCCTTCGTCAATCTCATGCCAAAAATGACAGGAGGGTAAGTATGGGTTCCTGCATGCAAAGTATACTCTGTTTTGTTGATGTAGTACTAGTATTGGTCAATTATTTTGATCTGTGAAATATTGACTACTGTGTATTTGGGAATGGGTAAGTTATATTTATCAGTTCTTGGATCATTTCCTACTAGTCTAAATATGCACTATCTAGTAATCTGATATGGATTTGGTCTTCTTTTATCAAGTGTAAAGATTTAGAGTCTTTTAGCTAATACAGGTCGCATTTTAGTTGTATGTTAACTCATACCTTTTCTTTTGAGCTTCTTGCGAACGTCTCTTGAAGGAATGTCTTCCTTCGTGTCAAAACTAATCACAGCATCTTCGTATCTTGAAGAAAATTCTTCCTTAATGTCAAAATTTTCACAATGCTATCCTCAAGCATGCATTAAACAAATGTGTAGCACGATATGGTTTCATAAGGGTCCCATAACACGTTAATTTTTTGCATCTTACTCCCCTATTGATGCTATTTTTGTAACAATTATTTCCTTGCTGTTAAATTTTGGGCTTAACCAAAAGAAAACAATCAGAAAACTCCCCTCTCTCTCACTCATCGAGTGTCCAGTTGTTGGCGATCAGATTTTGTTGCAAGATTAGATCTGGTTGTGTCAAACATGTATCTCAGATGACAAAGCAAGGTTCAAAAAAATCGAACACCAACATGTATCGGTAATACGGAGTTGTGTTTGAGTATACCTGATGATCCAAACTTGTCAAATAAAGCGGCTTCTGTCCGTTAGGCTCATTATCAGCTTCATATCTATAGTTTCGGTAACTTTTGGCCGAAACAGATTATGATTGCAACTAGAAATTAATCGAAAAGAGGGAATACCTGTGAATTTGGTGTTTTAGGGGAAAAAGGAAAAACAGAGAGAGGGAATAGAGAAGGAAGAAGACTTGCCTAAGAAGATCCAACAGATCCTCCTCAAAATAATAACCAAATGAAACGTTGTTCCATCAATGGTTAGGAGGTGGAAGGTTGAAAGCATAAGCCTGTGCTTTTTCTCTTTTCTGTTGAGCATGGAAACGAACATCAACATCATTTCTCTATTGAGTTTAGAACATCATTTCTCTAATGAGTTTAGAAGTCAGTTGGGTACAGGTTGGTTTGGCGAGAATAAATGTGCCGGTACGCAGAGGGTTCGGACCAAATAGTTTTAAGTGCACCTCGATGGGGCACTATGTTGAATATATAAATATAACCAAAGTACTTGAAACTATTTGGTCAAAAAACCCCTAGAGTTTGTGTCACGTTCCGCTCCTGGAAATACGACGAGCTGAGTACGTAACAACCATTCTAGACTACGCAACCTACGAATACCCTAATATCCGTATTTTCGTTTGTTGTCATTAGGTTCTAGGATAGGGTAACGGAAATAGTTCTAAGCTATTACAACATCTGAAAATGATGACTTCTAATTATACAAGGTCCACACTATAACACACCCCATAGAGTCTATACCCAATACACACATAATATACATATATTAAAGAAATGTTAAAACAGTTAAAGCCAAAATGAGGCCTTCTGTTCCAGTCTCTAGTCTTGGACTTTGGATTCTTCCATGTTGTACAATGGCAGGGTCTCATCCGGTGTTGTGTTCTCGTCTAGCGAACAAACGTTAGGTCACAAGGCATGCCAGCCCTAGACTAAGGATGGTGAAAAGTATGATAAATATGATTCGGGGATCAATGATAAAGAATTTGATTTGATGTATTTTAGAGCTAGTGTTGTAACCTAAGTTCTAATTTCTAATCCTAACAATCTGCATATCAAACACAAACGAAAATATCAAACACAAACGAAAATAACCAAGTTGTCACATCATCGCTACATGATATGCAATTTAGAGAACATCTTAAGTCAAAACAGTTGGCTGTTTTCTCAACAATAATCCCATTAAGCCGGGATTAGGTTGCTACTAAGGTTTGACACGGTGCTTAGGTCAGCCCTATATAGGCTGTGGACTAAACATATATCAATTATCAAACTTAATCGATGTCCGATCGAGTTAAGTATCTTAATCGATTCAGACTGGTTAAGTTGACTGGCTCAAGTCCATCATAGGAAAGTGAGCTAAGCCTCATCTGCGCAAGGCCTTATGAAGAATGACTAATGATCAACTTTAGTTTATTAATTATATTGCAGATTTTTCGTCTTATGTGATCCTAATGTTCTCTCTCCCCATGGTGCAATCTAGCAACCATACACAATTATATCTACACAGTCTACATATTATTATCTTGTTCAAAATAAAGTATGCGTTTCGATTCATATATATTGAGGCACGACGCGGTATGAAGACACCGTACTAGGAAAAATTTGTCGTAGCAAATAGCCTTGTATTCCAAACAATCAGACTTGAAAATTTTGTTTTCGCTTGTTGTCCGTGTCCTACACATCCAAGAGTCCAGGAGTCGACTCCTACGTGTTTTGGGTTAACGCGAGTGCCTCACTAACATAGGACAATTCAATATTTTTGAATTTTTTTGGGTGAAATTACATTTAACAGTTTTCTGATCGAGAAACTGTTCTCTCCCAGATTCAGAAAAATCAGACAGACTCCTTTGTATTTCTCGATCGGAAAACAGTTCAAATACATATATGGCGACCCAGAACAACCCTTCGTGGGATTTGCAAACTATAAATCCCCATCAGTGGACAAACTCACGCTGGAATCCATAACAGGAAAAAGTAATTCAATATTATGAATTTAACGAGAGAAATTGCAAGAATTCTTACCGGAGTAGCTTGCCTTGCTATGTCGAGCAAGTACATCGAGTGCAAATGCTCCAAACACAAGACAAGATCATAATACACAAAAATTAGTAAGTTAAAATACACAAGTATGCGATACTGCGTCTTAATTGCGTCATGTGACCACTAGTAACTACAAAGATAACTTGAATTAGTTCTAAGGTCGAATTTGCATGTCTAAAATTTGGTAAATGCTGAATTTGTAAAAGGGATCAAAACGAACTGAAATTCTGAATTTTTGAAATTCTGAATTTTTGAGTCTCGGGGTACTAGTACTTCGCCCTAGTGTAACACTATCCCTTTAGTACGAAAAGTCTACATCGTTCAGTCGGTTCCAGTCAAGGAGAGGGAACTTCCCTTGCCAATAGCTTGAAATACTTTGTGAGGAGGTTCATGTGAAATTAGGAATTAAAATTTCAGTTGGGAATCTTACTTTCCAAGTGTGTATCTAGAAACAATAAATTAGAATACACTGTTATATTGAGGAAACATACATTATTCCGAAATGAGTTAATTATAGTTTCATTATTTGTGCTCCTCTGCTGCCGCTGATACTTCCTCTCTTTTTTTTCTTTATTTGCATAAAGTGGCCATGATGATTTGTGAGTAAGATTTTACGATTTTGTATTTCTGACTTGTTAGGATTAAGAGGTTTGATACGCCACCATTACTGCTAGCAAAACTTTTATCCCAAATTTCAGGGGATGGCTGCATGAATCCTTTTCATTAGTTTATCTTTGATGTCATATCTTGTATAAGGTTGCCAACAAAGATTTTTTGCCCTTACTCCCTCGATCTTTGTTCCTCTTGCTCTGCCTTAGTTTCAGCAACTTCTTAGACTGTGATTTCGTTAGTCATCAGATTTGGTACTCTCTTTAGCCAGGTGACCATTTTGTTCATCTATAGTTGTTTTTATAATGGCGACGCAATGATTGCAACCATAAGATAACCTGCAGAGGAGAATAGTGGTAGACACATGACCTTTCTCCTGAGGTTGGCATCATCCCAAACTGGCTTGTTTGGTTTGCGATCAAGGGGTTTATTTGGAATTTAGGTTACTATCCTTTGGAATTTTGCGCATTTCCTTCTTGAATTTAGATGTTTTTCGTCTTAAAGTCTCATTTGGTTCTATTAATAACTTTGATCATTCCTTTGTCTTATCCATCTGATGGAAGGCATACCTAAGCCTCTTATCTCAAGTTCCAAATTCCATGAACTCATTAGCACAAAACAAACACAAACCTTGTAGCAATATTAATCATTCAAAAGTTGAAAGTTAAGAAGAATCGGGGATTTTGGAGAGTAAGGCAAGGAACTTGTATTCGTAAAAGAAAAGAAGATGCAAGAATTTGGAGAAGAAGTAGGAAGGGACTTACCTTTGGGGGCTCCTCCTCTCTTCTCCTCCTTGTCTGACTGAGCAGCACCCCAACTCCCCCTCTTCCGATCTCCTTTCTCGTCATGGCAAGGCGCCAAGCTGCGCCTCACGCTAATGGCGTGTGCCTCGAGGAGCCATTGACAAACTCTGGTTCAGAACAAATTTTCTTTAATAGGATTAGTTCAATTCAAATACATTTTAAATGAGTTTCTTTCGAATGAAATTCATGTTTAACGGGTTTGGTTTGAACCAAAGTCGTTTTTAATGGGTTCAATTTGTGCCAGATTTATTTTAAATTGGTAAGGTTCATACGGGATTCATTTAGAACAGATCAGATTCAGATATGGACCGAAGTCATTATAAAAAGCTTGGTTTTGAGCAGCATTTATTTAGAGGATTGAGTTTGGGTTGACAGAAGTCACTTCTAATTCTAACATGACAAGAAATACGATGCTAGAAGACTGGACCAGACTCATTATAAAAATCTTGGATTCAAGCAGCAGCAGTTATATTAGATGGGTTCAGTCTGCATTGGAAGAATTCATTTCTACTTCAAGTATGACAACTGACAAGACATACAATGCTAGAAGATTGTGCATATTAAGCTGTATTTAAGAAACTATTCAAGAACTATGATGGGAAAGATTTAAATCTTTCACTCTTTTATTATGGTAAACTTTTAAAATTTTAAGTCTGATATTGTGTTACTAAAAAATATCATCATCATCGTCCAAAGCCTTCTCCCGTCAAAATGGGGATGGGGTCTGCCATGGAGCATAAGCTTCATCAAAGATTTTTGACAGTTTTACGGCCGACTATGTTGGTGCAAAATGCCTAGCCAAGCGCATGCCATAAAATAAGGGAATGAGTTGGCATATACGCAAACCTACCTTTTGGATACTCACATTAAGCTCATCAACTAAGGAGTACCTTTTAAGTTTCCCTAATAAAGAGCCTATACAAAAGTAAGATGATGCAAACTCATTATGGGGAATTGCATTAATGTCTATGACATATTAAGCCAAAGAGCAAAGGAATGACAATACCAATTGTTAAGAATGATAGGCAATATAAGTGTATTAAGAAACATGTTCAAAAAATTAGCATAGCTAGAAGGAGATTTCTAAGATGGATGTGGATGGCTGGCAATTCATTAAGAGAGACAATAAAATTGAAGGCAACTCTAACGGAGGGAGGGTGAATAGGGTTTTGTAAGTAAATTTAAGCACAATTAAGTAAATGATGAATAATTCAAAGCAAAGTGATAAGAATCAAACGCTCAATGTATTCTGGTATTCTCCACGAGGCACTCCGGTCCCGGAACTCCGTTTGGCATTAATCCACTGTCACGTCCCGACCCGGAAAATCGTTCGTCCTTGCATCGATTTATCCGAATCGTTCGTCCTCGCTTGGGCGTAATGTCGTACGAGTCTGGGGTTGCACTCGTACAAGGCAAGATGACAAGTTCTCAAATGGTTATCTTTGATTTGTGTATTAGCAGCGAAAGAAACAGAGTATACGAAATAATTCTCTTTATTGATAAATGAACTGAGGTTACAAAGGCTTTCAATAATCGAACTGATTTGCCTGATTGGCTTACAACACTCAGGTTCTCTTGCCTACAAAGAATTTTACCGTTCCATACATCATGTCTTCTATATCTCGGCCGTATCATCCTGTTGCAAGTCCGAGCGTCAATGCGGTCGTACGCCTCAAAATGCTACGACATTCCATGCCTCAGCGCGTTTAAGCGAAGCTACGCCGCGAGCAGATCATACCCTGAACCTGCAAACAATCTGGTGGAGGATTAGTACTAATCCTCTCGCGTACTGATAAGATCCATTGTGCTAAACCGACATTAAATAATGTATTGATTCACGCAGCATACAAATTAGTGATCTTTCTATATTGCCTTTGGATATGTTTCATGGCATATTCGAAGCAGTAAATTATGTTATCATGGCAAGCATGTTATGTTTGATTCATATAAGCAAGCCAGCAGCATATAGCAATTTCGTGTTTGTTTTGTGGTACGATTTCTTACCAACATCGACGCACTCATCCTTGCCCGATGCAAGGTGAATACGCCTACCATCTTTCTTCGTCATGTTATAAGTGATCTTGTGCAGGATCTCTGTGTGCCTGCACTTTCAACCCGTCGTTCCTTAACTATATGAAGGCCACTGGCTTTAACACCACAATGGACATATCAATGGTACGAACGGTGACTACTTCAGCCTGGGGTGCTAATCCCACGCCCTGAAGTACTCCCGAACAATACCGATATTTGTGGCAATCCATTTCAATGGTAGGTCGCAAGCCTATCAGATTGAAATACCCCACACAATATCCATCTCAAATTTCCTTTCTAGATCGAACGGTCCCGACATTTTCGGCCTACCACGTTCGAGGGATAATAAACTTGTGCACAAGTTGTCCGTGACCATGCAACGCGTCAAACTCATACAACCAAGCAATTCGCCTATCTCTATTTCCATTGGCACAATGTCCCAACTCAATGTTCATCAACGAACGCCTCGAAGGCCATAAACATTTCGAGGCACCATGCCACTTTCGACAGTTCCGTCATATTCATGCCATAACTGTTCTCTTCGCAAGGAAGCCATCCTTTATGATTCTCGTGCACGTACGCACGTTTTGACACATTTATTCTCTTTTCTTCGAGTCGTGCATTTGATGCACGCCTCGATACCGTATTTCCATGTTCTATGCCTTAGTGTTCACGATGTATGTTCCTTCCCTCCGACTCGTGCACTGAGGCACGTCTCGATAGGACATTTAATGTTCTATAGCTTGTGCACTGAGGCACTCGTGCCGATATAGTCTATCAATGTACTAGCCTTCTCACTCGTGCGCAGGGGCACGAATGACTTATGCACTGAGACACTCGTCGATACAGTTATCCCATGTTCTTATGGCTTACGCACCGAGGCGCTCGCCTTTGCGATATTTTGATGTTCAATAGCGACTCGTACATTTGATGTACGTTTTATTTCAATTGTTCTATCTAGTGTTCGACACGCACTACGATTTCCTTCCTTCGAGCCACGTCCGTGGTCTCGATAGGTTAACTTAGCATACAATGGTTCATTTTATTTATACATGAAGGAGTAGGAAAGAAGGGTCAAAATTCTTCCACCTTAAACCATACACCTTGTCGTTTTGCCGAGCCGATACGGCTCGATTTCATTACTTTGTTGCACGACCAACTATTCTGACTTAGCCATTCGAGCACTTCGTGCTTCGTTGAATTATCCGACCGATTTGGCTTACCGTGCCTATGCCTCAGTCCGTTGCGAGGCGACGATTTGGTTTTGCGGACACCATTGCAAATAACACAAAATGTCAACCTCTTATATTTTAGCGTAAACGTATAGCGTGCACATGAAACCAACTAAAATCAATATTCGTTCGAATCGGACTTATGCGTTGCATCGATTCGATTTCTTAGAATCTTCGAACCGACTCAATGCTTTCTCGGACCAACTTAATACTTGCATTGATCTTACTCGATGCATTCCTCGGGTCAGCGTAACTCTTTGCATCGATTCGCATCGATACGTATTTCGGGTCAGAGCAACTCTTCGAGTAAATGACTCAGCATAATGCACCGTGTGGAGCGGGACATTACACACTATATGAGAAATGATTATAAGGTAAGCTTTGATTCGGAGATCTCATCAACTTCTAGATGTAAGTTTGATCCGAAGGTTTGCCAACTTCAACCACGAGATTTGATGCGAAGGCTTGTTGACTTCGACGTCTAATAGAAGAAACGTGTGATCTCCTTATAACAAGTGAAGATCTCAAATACAACTCTTGAAATAGCTCTAGCACAAGGAGTAAATGGCAATTGAAAGCTCATGTATTTGTAGAGGTTTGGTGTAGGTAGGATGCAAATAAAAGCTCAAGAGGTGAGTAATGAAGGGGTAGTATCTCCTATTTATAACTCACCAAACAACTAAGGGAAATCAGGTCGTTACTATGCAGAATGACATATTGTCGATATGCCTTTTTGCACAACAACGGTTGCAAAGGTGATTACAGTATAAATAAAACACAACGGGATGCCGACAATGTGCTACCGATGTGCCGTTTTGTGCTCACTAAGTTTGCAGAAACTTGTTGGACAAAAATTGCATTTGTAAGTATTTCGACGGCATACCGGCAGTGTGCTACCGTTATGTTGTTTTGTGCTCACTTAGCATGCAAAACTTGCGGGAAGGAATTGACGTTTTTAAGCATACCGACGGTGTCTTCGACATGCTGTTGGGTAGGAAAAATATAAAAATTGAGGGTATCAGCGGAAAGTTTGGGGAAAATATTTGGGGGGGTTTTGTGGGTTAATTCTAAGGGTTCCTAGGTTCGAATTTGTGCTTTCAATTGCCCAACTCTTATGTTACATACTTTGCCTAACTCAACAAAAGTGAAGATAAGTACAATTTTACATGAGTATCTTCATCTCGTTTAGCGTAGCTTCTTATGTTTCTTCCGTCTTGTTTCTAGTGTACATCTATCTTGTTTGTATTAGAGTAAATGCTTTCTGGTTTGGCTCATGGCTCCGTTATTTGCTAGAGAATAATATTAATAGCATAATACGCATTACTGTTTCTTAATTGTCATTATCAAAGTCTAATCCTGGGCCAACAACCGCCCCAAAATAATGAAAATATGAACATATTTGAATTTAGGTATGATAATTAAAAGCTCTCCCTCAACATATGCAACATTATATCTCCCTCTTTGTCACTTAAAATAAAATAGAGGTATCGGAAGGGTATCCGATAATTGCCCCTGAATATATAAAACAAGTAACAAGGGCACAAAAGCATGAAGAAGAAGTAGATATATGGTAACTATAGAACATAAGAGTCATACGAAAAGTGCCAAAAAACCAAACAATAATAAAACATAATACCACACTAGTCTTCAGAAACTAATCATAGAGACAAATAACTAACGGAAAGCTCCAACAAGCCGAGTCCAAATGAACTAAACACCAAGAGCCGCCAACTACGGTACAGGATCATCGCCCATAGTAGCATCGCCCATCTCATCATCATCAGCAACATGAGGAACAAGAATATAGGGATCGACTCCACCCGTCTCATCACCCCAACGAGGCCCATGAACCTAGGGGTTGCATAGAGCCGGATCCATAAGCTCCTGAATACTAGTTAGCCAGCTGAGAGGTGTAGTAAAAGAGGTTGGCTTGGCTGCGACCTAGAAGTTCGTACCCACGAACATAGTCCTGCAGATCCTCAGTCACTTACTGAGACATGACCTCAGGAATGTGCCGCTCAGAGGCAAGGACACAGGAGCTTATATGATCCGTGAGTAAACGAGGCTGGGGTAGGCTGAGCAAGAGTAGGAGCAGGAGTATCGATAGAAGGCGCAACGGCAAGAGAAGAAGATAAAAAAGATACCAACAACAGATTTGGCATGTTGACCAAAGGGAAGAGGACGATCCAGACGGTCAGCGGCCAGTCAGATCAACCTCACAGTGCTCCGGAATGCAAGTGACAAACTTGCCATAAGATAAGGATCTCTTGCGCTCCTCATAACAGCTGATCATGATACGAAGAATGGTGGTAGGAAGGCTAAAAGGGATGTTATTTTTCCTTTAAAATTCCTTACCCACATTTTTCCATCCCTTCCCAAACACCATCACTTCTGATTTTTCCCTTTTAGCCTTCCACCCATTTTCTCCCTTCCCAAACACTATGTTAGGGGTTTGTGGGTTAGTTAAGGCTTCCTAGGTTCAAGTTTGTGCTTCCAATTGCCCTTACTTCTCTTATGTTACATACTTTGTCTAACTCAACAAATGTGTAGATAAAAACAATTTTTTAATTCTCTTATGTTATATACTGTGCCCAATTCAACAAAAGTGTAGATAAATACAATTTTACACGAGTATGTTCATGGTATCTTGATCTCGCTTTTGAATAGCGTAGCTCCTCCATGATTCTTCCATCATGTTTCCATTTTATAATCGGCTTGTTTGTGTTAGAGTAAAGGTTTTGCGTTTTTGCTCATGGCTCTCCATCATTTGCTATAGGATCATGTTAGTAGCATAATACACAATTGTTTCTTAATTGTCATGATCAAAATCTAACCCCATATTGGGCCAACAAAAATGAGTGTGTTTATGGAAAGTTGGAGGTGGCTCCAACGAAGGACAAGTTTAGAGAAAATCATCTCAAGTGATTTACACATGCACAATGTAGACCAGTAGATGCTGCATTCTGCAGTAAGGAAGAGTAATAAGATAGTAGGTAAAGGAGCCGCTAGGATTAAAGGTAGACCTAAACGAAATGGATTGCATTTTTAAAGGATTTTGTTTTTTTGTTATAGAGGACATGGCCCTTAAGAGAGCTTACTGGAAGAAAAGAAAATTCAAACAGCTGACCCAAAATTTGGGATAAAGGCTTTGTTGTTGTGATATTACCTAGATTAATACCAAACTATATACATATTGTAGAAATTTATACCTAAAGTATAGACTATTTTTCTTCTAAATATAAAAAAATGCCAAGGCCCGCCATTCCAATTGAAAACTGGATATCCATACCCAAACCATCTAAATCAAACTCGGTACTGGTGTTCATAGAATTTGTAAACCGAGTTTTGGAACCTTGCAGCAAAGCCCTTGTCATATTTGCACATCCAGAGCTGGTCTACCCCCCCTTGGAAAAGGGAGTGGTATTCTTGTCATGTTATTATGTTCTGTCTAAAATTTTGCGACGGGGGATAAATGTTGACAATACAAGTAGGGTACCCTGCAAAACTCGTCTTAGGGGCTGTGTCTCGTGTCTTTTCTGTGTTGTGTTGTGTTATGTTGTATTGGTGTCCATGCAACAATGATCCTCGGTGTTTCCTGTAGTTTCCTGTTCCCATAATGCCGTACTCATAGAGAGGTCATTTTGACTGGAAGAACCTAAAAGGAAGCAGGGTCGAGAGTAATTGTTGTATTGTTCTTTGTCTCTCTTTTCTTTCTTCAACCTACTGTTTGCATGTTTCACATGCACGTTATTCACTCATGTATTTTAATTGGTCAAACATGTTGAACTTATATGTTTTTTTTTTCTTTTCTTGCAGGCATGCACAAATATTATCGTGCCTATTGTGTCTAATGAGCATCGACATAAACTATAGTTTATGTCGTGTTATGTGCTATTGGCTCCTTCTGTTTGTCTACTTTGCATCTTGATCTGTTTGTGAAGTCGACCTTTCATTTTTCGTGTATTCCTACCATATTGATCTAGTTGTTGTGGCCTAATAAAAGTTGCCATGGGTTATTTTGTTTTTAGGAATTCTAAAATTCCATTTATCCTCTTTTGTGTCAATTTTAAACTGTAAATTAGTATCTTCTCGTCTCATAGTTTTTATTCCTTCTCTTTTCTGCTTATACCCTAAAATCCATTTTCGCTTAAAAAGTTTGCGTTTGTAACTCAGTATTAGAGTAGAGGTTTGAGGTGGGGTATTTTGATGCCTGCTGCTTTGAGTTGTGAGCATATCTGGTGCTGATTCCAGACAGCTGTTGACTAAGTGAACAACTTTATATTTCTTTGCCGTGACTGCTGCATGGTCATATACTTCTTATTCATGCCGGTTCTACTTTAATCTATCATTTTCTGTGTTCTGTTTTTTTTTTACTGGAAACTGTATTGATATGTTCGTGTATATTGATTTGGCCTGTTTTTCAAGATTTTTTTATTTTGTTGATCCCATATCTGTCTGTATCATTTAGGTATTGTAGTTTGATTGAGCTCATTCTGATAAAAGCTATGGTCTTGTATTTAGATGAAAATAGTAGGAGTTGTTTTGTGATGAACTTTCATTGTTTTATTTGTGCTAAATGCATAGTATCTAATGATAATGTTATCTACAGACTATAGCTACTGTTTGCATGTTTTTGGCGGGAAAAGTTGAAGAAACTCCTCGTCCTTTAAAGGATGTCATTCTTGTTTCTTATGAAATTATCAACAAGAAGGATCCTGCTGCTGTCCAGAGAATCAAACAGAAGGTAATGCATTGAGTTATTGATTTATACTCGGTTATAAACCTGTGAATGCTTTGTTTTCTGGGCTCAAACTGTGTTAGTCTTATGCTTGCATTGTTTTCTGATTAAGTTTATACATTATTAGATTCAAATTGGTAGTAATGGATGTAAAGTTATCTTCCATGGGAAATTACTTTAGTTGCATTGACAAAATTATTTGCGTCATTAAAGTGTTTGCATTTTTGTGATATCTAATATGCAAGATATATAGCTCGCTTTGTTGCAACTAAATTGTAACTCTTTAGTGAATTGACACCTTTAAGATGAATGAAATCTTTACTCAATATTTCACAGTATAGTAGGAATTTATCATGAATTCATCATCTTATCAAAAGATGGGTCAGAGTGTTTGGCAATTAAGAAACATGTCAAAAAATTGTGCTTAGCTAAAATGAGAAGGCTAATATGGATGTGTGGCAATGAGTTGAAAGAAAAGATAAGCAATGAGTATATTTGGGGGAAGTTGGAAGTGCCAATTGGGGATAAGACGAGAGGATCATTTGAGGTTGTTGGGACATGTAGAAAGGAGACTAATATATGCACTAGTTAGGATTGATAGGATCTTAGTTGAAGGAGCTTGTAGAACTAGTATATGCCTAAATGAACTTCGACTGAGGATGTATAGAAGGGTATGGTATTTGGTAATGTTACAGAGGGCAAGCCCTGAAACAGAGCTGAATGGAAGAAAAAGGTTCAAATAGATGAACACGAAAGTTTCTGTTAAATCTCTTTTTGTTGTTAATTTGTTATCTTATCAGAACATTACAATTTTTTGTTAGAAGTTATGATCTGATCTCTTTTTTAGATTCTCACCAAATCAATCCTAAATTTCCACCGCTGTATAGCCGATACCATTTTGTTCTCAGAGGAGTACTAATGGTCTAACATTCCATTGGAATTGCCTTGGTAATGATACGAGTGGCAATTATATCTTCATTTGGGTTTTCTTTCTTCTCCACGTGATTTCACAATCTTTAGAAGAGTTTCACAATATCTTTTATTAGGATTACTTTTGGTAACATATTACAGCGATTATTCAATGTCCGCAGGAAGTGTATGAACAGCAGAAAGAGCTTATCTTACTTGGGGAGCGGGTAGTACTAGCAACCCTTGGTTTTGATCTTAATGTGCACCATCCATATAAACCTCTTGTCGAAGCAATAAAGAAATTCAAAGTTGCTCAAAATGCTCTTGCACAAGTTGCTTGGAATTTTGTTAATGATGGGTATGCCAAAGCTACCATTTTAGTTTTTTTTTTCCAATTTTGAATTTAAATAATGTGTATTTACTACACATGGAAAGGAGTATGCAGGCTACGAACTTCACTCTGCCTGCAATTTAAGCCCCACCATATTGCTGCTGGGGCCATCTTTTTGGCTGCAAAGTTCTTGAAGGTGAAGCTTCCATCTGATGGTGATAAAGTCTGGTGGCAAGAATTTGATGTTACCCCACGACAATTGGAAGGTTTCCATCTCCGTTTGCTTCCCTTTTACATTTACATATGTTTATGTCTTTTTTTAAATTTATTGTTTTTTAATCCTTTTTGCTTCTCGCATCTTTTCCATTGTCAAAATTTGGGGTAAAGCTTTTAAACGCCAAGTTCTTAATGCAAATTATAGAGGCAGATAATAACTGCTGTGCTATTTCAGCAACTTCATAAGTTGCATATCAGAGAACTTGGCACCTGTTTTTCATCTTGCCAAAATATCCTCCCCATTTTAAAAGCCATCTTAATTTCTAATGTTAAATTTTCACGTGACAATTATATAGCTGAACACCTTGAGCATATTCAGACAGATTTATTTGAGTCTACAAATAATTTAACATGTTGGCTATAGTCAAAACCTAATAAGTATACAAGACCCACCTGAACGTTAGTAGATATGCAGTAAAGAATACTTGTTTCCTTTATTTCCTATGGATTATGTTTAATTTCAAATGGAGTAGGGAAAGGAGAGGAAATTGAGATAAACCAATTGCTCTTTTCTTTACTCGTGGAATTAATTAAAAGAGAACACAAATATGTTCATTTTTTTACGATCTGGAAACTTTTCCCATTTGAAGCCCAGTAAAATGAAGAATAATCCAGCATACATTTCACTTGGCTCTCTCTGTTCCCTTTCCTTCAATTCTATTCTCTGCAACCGAAGAGACATCCTAAAGAATTTTTTTCCTCTTCCACAGCTGTTATTATGTATCCAAGATTGTTTGTTGTATCTTTTTTCATTTCTTGCTACCCAAGAACTTTATTTTCTTTTTCCACAGATGTTATTGTTGTATTCAAGATATTTTTCGTCATCTTTTTTTCATTTCTTGCTACCCTTACTAATTATAAAATCGAGACTAGTAGTGTTGAATATATTTTCCCCAAGGAAAGTGAGTATAAGCTTTAGCTGATCTTATATCAGGTGTTGAATGGTCATGCTCCTTTCCAAATCACTTCACAATAGTATGTAGCTTTAGTTAACCTGATATAGCAGTAATTGTCAACATGTTTCAGACCAGACATATTTAGCAGTACTCTTCCATTTAACAATCTAAATTCTTGCTTTTACTCTACGGCCGCTACCCAAATTTATGTATACCTTAGCTGTTGATATGTTATGCCTGCAGAGGTTAGCAATCAAATGTTGGAATTATACGAACAGAACCGTGCAATGGCATCTCATGGAAATGAAGCAGAAGGGAGCTCTGCCAGCGGGGCCAATCATCGTGCCCCTCCGAAAGCCCTACCTACTGAGGAGACACCTTCACAGCATGGAGTCCAGGCAAACTCATCTATTGGAGATGGGCCGGATCAACTGCTCAAAGATAAGCAAATTGGAAACCAGAAAATTGTTCCAAATGAAAGTTACGACCACGGACTAGGTGATAAAAAAGTTGAAGGGGGTACTAAGGATCGCCGGCACCATGAACCAGGTAATATCATGGAATCTCTTCCTAGTAGGTCTGCTCATGAGTCTGAACGCTCAATTGAGGAGCCAGGTGGAACTTCTGAAACAAGAGAGAAGAATTCTGGGCACAACGAAGGCTCAAAAGTCTACTCTCCGTTGGATGCTATAAAAAAGCTTGACAAGGACAAGCTCAAAGCAGCACTAGAGAAACGGAGGAAAGCACGAGGTGAGGTAGCCAGAAAGATAGATGTGATGGATGATGACGACCTCATAGAAAGGGAACTGGAAAATGGTATTGAGATAGCAGCCGAGGATGACAAGGGAAAACAGGACAGGAGGCATGGCTGGTCTAAACCTTTGTACAGGAAAGAGCCTCAGAACCAAGATCACGGCACTGAGAATGGAGATTTTGGAATTGAGAATGCTGAAGAAGGGGAGTTCCAGTCTCCTCCAGACCTTGCCAATCGAAAGAGAAAGGCAGCCAGCCCTTCAGGTAAAGATGGATATGATCACCAGAACTATCGTCCGCCATCCTCAAAGCACCGAGATGTTGATGATTCACGGGGGATGGGACGTCTGGAACGAGTCGAGCGGGATCATAAAAGGCTGCGGCAGGAAAATCATGTGTGATGAGTAAGAATTATAAGTTTGAAAAGTTTTTATATGTACGATGGTTGCTATGAATTGTAGCCTAGGATGGGCATAGTGCATCTGATCCTGGACTATGATTATGTTTAGCAGGTTAAGAGGCAAGTTCTGAATTGATTACCAGAGGTCCTGGGAGAAAGCTAAAAGACTAGTGGCACTAGCAGGCAACCGCGTTTTGTAAGTTTATGAGTGTATAATTGTATCGTCTCACATTTATTTGTGAAACAATAGCCGTTAGGAGGAAAAGTGGGACTTCGATGAGCACAGAGGGACATAAAACTGCAAATGAACAGATTGAGCAACATGGTGGCTCCGATTCAGTCTTGTTGTTTCAGTCTGCCATTTCCATCTCGTCTCGATTATGCATTTTAATATTTATGACGAGGGGCTTTAGACAGTTCAATTATGTTCAATTTGTCATATTTTACATTAAAAAACAAATAGGCAGGTGTTGCAGGCTGCTTTTATAGGAACAATATGTACTCTTCTTAATGTTTCAGACCTGAGGGAGGTGAAAATACATTGGTGACTGGTGACTTGAGCTGTTCTTTTGTAGCTGACATTGAATTTGGAGAAACTTGTTCAAGGGATGTGTTTGATGAATTCTGACATTATTAATAAGGACTGGTGCCTGTGACAAACTTTTAAGCCCTTTCTGAAGGACTGGTCTTTAGGCTACAATCCCTTAAGATTGTGATTTCCTGCCTTCAGTTTCTAAAGTTGGTTTTTTATTTTGCTTTCTTTCTTGCAGTCTTGGAATGTTATCTATTGTTGAATTGCTCCAAAATCCCAAGTATCAGGCCTTTCACCAAATTGCCATTGAGTCTGTTGAAGAAAGCCTTCCAGCCGTATGCTTGCCCAATGTCATTAGCCTTTTTTTTCGTTCGTACTGGAATTAATTCTAGTCACCGTTGGAATTTAACCTGAATTAGTAGATCACACTGATTTTGAGTGGATCCCAAAAAAACTGTGCTCTCAACCCCTTTTGGTATGTGGGGACATGTATAACTTTAGAGTTTTGTTGCTGCACGTTGTTTCAAAGAATGAATCTGGATATTGTTTTAGGCCACGTTTGGTTCGCAGAATTGGAGCCTTGGGAAGGAAGGTGATTCTGGTTTACGGAATCATCGGATTGGAAAAGGAAAGTGATTACTTTCCTATGCTTGGGTGTCAAAAGAATTCAGAAGGAAAGGAAATTGATTTCCAATGGAAGGAAAATTAGGGGAGAAAGTGATCCCATACATCCAAGCAAGGAATCACTTTTTCACATTGAAATATTCACTTTTCTTTCCAAATTTTTTGGCATTTCCAAACATTGGAAAGGAAAATAAATGAGAATTATAATTTTCCAAAGGAAAAGAAATGTCATGGAATTGATTTACTTTCCCTTCCATTCCGCGAACTAAATGAGACCTAAGGATTCACTTGTTCTCTCAATTTTTTTGGTTTTTCCAAACACCGGAAACAAAATTGATTGGAATTATAATTTCTCAATAGAAAAGAAATATCATAGAATTAATTCCCTTTCATTTCTTTTCCGCGAACCGAACGAGGCCTTAAGGGCATGTTTGGGTCAGTGTTAACTCCAAGGAAGTATGAAAGTAACAAGTACCAATGAAATATGAAAGTAACACTTGTATTTGCTATGCATATGTACTTTATTTTGAGTTGCCATTAGTGTTTGGTTATATATCATTTTGTCCCCCTGTAACTGTCCAATTTTATGGGTTTTTTGCTTGGATAAAACTTTCTATATTCACCGTAGGGGTGCAACTCGGGCGGGTTGGGTCGGGTTTGAGGTCAACCCGAGCCCAACCCGATAGATCATAAGCCTAGTCCAAGCCCAAGTCCGATCCGACTTCGGGTTCAACATATGAAGCCCAAGACCAAGTCCGGAGGATCGGGTTGGGCTCGAGTTGGGTCGGGCCCATCGGGTTTATCGGACTCTAATATGATATTTGAAATAATTTTAAACAAGAGTAATATTAAATGCATAATCAAATAGCAATCAAGCCTCAATCATTACAAAATAAAACTGAAATGGAATTTAGGACAAGGAATTGAAGAGTTCGGGTGAAAAAAATTATAGTTTAAACTTTTTATTTAAATAGTATGAAACAATATATATATAAATTATATGTATGTCGGGTTTCGGGTTCTTCGGGTTACCCAACACATGAACCCAAGTCCAATCCGATTTTTGATCGGGTTCAAATATTTTAACCCGAGTCCAAACCCGAACCCGAATATCTTCAACCCTAACCCAACCCATTAACGGGTTTATCCGATCGGGTTCGGGTTTAGCCCACCCGAGTTGCACCCCTAATTCACCGAGTTACGAGGATAAAAAAACTCTCAGCAACAAAACCTTCATATCTACCGAGTTGCAACGAGTTCTTTTCTAAATGGGTTTTAAGTGAAAATTGCAAAAGGGAGGGGGACAGAAAATTGGATTTTGTCAGATGTCCTTCACTTTCAACCCACTTGCAACGCTAATCAAATGTTGAAAGTGGTTTATGGTGGATGCATATGCAAATAAAGTAAGACTTTTATCTTACTTTTAACCCACCTACATAGGGGTGAGCATTTCACGGTTTTAAACCGAAATAGTGATTTGTTTTGGGTTTTTACACTATGGTTTTAGTTTTTGAAGTTTCCATTTTTCGGCTCTGAATTCAGGTTTGAAATTTGGGACCCGAACGAAAAATCGAATTATAGATATTTGTGATTTTTTGTAAGTTTTTTTTATGATCTCTGCTATTTCTATTTTTTTTTAAATTTATGATTTGTCCTCTCATCTATTCCAACCTTATCTTCAATTTATTTTTCAGTTGAAGATAATAGCTTTGTTTTAAAACCCTCAATGGTGGTCATTTTATTTCTTTATTCTTTCTGATTTCCAATTTTAGCTGAACCAGTCAAAATCTTCTCTATAATATATACTTTTATATTTTGATTTTTTAGATTATTTTTTTTGCTAAATTATGAACAAAAATTGTCATTTTTCAATGTACTTGATTTTCTTTTAGTTAATTTTGGCAAAAGTTCAATCCATCAAGAAAAGTTCAATCCAACCGAAATAATCGAACCGAAATTTAATACGCTTAGGTTCAG
This sequence comes from Iris pallida, assembly GCA_029216955.1. Lineage (NCBI taxonomy): Eukaryota > Viridiplantae > Streptophyta > Magnoliopsida > Asparagales > Iridaceae > Iris > Iris pallida. The sequence continues at coordinate 27,453,590 of JANAVB010015600.1, forward strand.
TTCGGTTTGTGTGAAAAGTCGATTCGGTTCGATCGATTTTGAAGTACATTTTTTCTCAAAGTCGGTTCAGTTTGAACTGAAACGAATTAATGCTCAGCCGTACACCTAGACCATACTAAACAGGCAGGTGCATAAAAATCTGGATAATCTGAGAAATCCAAAAGGACAAAGAAAAGAAAAATAAAATAAAAATACTAATATATCTATTATACAAAACACAAAGGTTTTTGAATCCTAGGGCTGACTGTGCCAAGATAAAGAGTGGTTGGGATTTAATCTTGGTGAATCAACGGTTGTGGGGTTTTATGGGGAAGAGCATTATTGGGAGTGGGGTTTTATGGGGAAGAGCATTATTGGGAGTGGAGTTTTATGGGGAATCCAAAGATGAGGATTTAATATTTTGATGGTTGGAATTTAATATTTTGATGGGGGCCTCATAATGGTTGTGGATGAGCATTATTGAGAGTAGAGTTTTATGGAGAATCCAAAGAAAATTCACATCCAGCAGTGGTTGGGATTTAATATTTTGATGGGGTCTCAAAATTATTATTGTTCGTTTAAAATTGGGGGTCCAAGATTTTGAGGGGGAATACCTTAAATGAACCATGCCCTATGGGCACGGGTTATGACTAGTTCTACTATATAATAGGAAAACTTGTTGGTGAAACTTTTGAATTCCAAAAATATCCTCGAGTATTTTATAAACATGATGTTATTATGTCAACTTAAATGTCATTTATGTTTAAGAGTCAAAGCAATAAAGTTTGCATGCTATGAAGTTTTCTTTTTTCCATACAACTTTCATGTTCAATGGTAATAAATTTTTCTATTCTTATCATTTTTTAAAAGTTATTATTCTCAATAGAAAATTTTTTTTTTTAAAGAACAAAATTCCAACTTCGAATTTCTTGGCATTGTAAAAAGAAAGCACACACACATAAATAATCACCTGAAAAAGACGGAAAGACGACAACCGACCTTATGATACTTGCAAAGCACGTACATGTAGACTAGTACTAATAATTTGATCATTGCATAATTAAGTTGGATTCAAGGAAAAACTTAACTGGATCCGAACCGATTGCAACCCGTTACTACTACTATTCAGTATTCACCTTATTCTTAGAAGTTTCTGGAGAGCTCTCTCCCCTTCTCCTGACCCCTTCCCCAAGCAAGTTAGAAACATACCGAACCTCCCAATATATAAGCTTCTGCCCCTAAAATATCTCCTCTTCCTCCTGCTGCTGCTGCTTTTTTTTTTTTTTTTTTCCTTCCTTTTCTTCTTTCAGGTGCGAACTCTTCTATTCCTCTCTTCTTCTTCTTCTTCTTCTTCTTCTTTCTAACAAAAATTTCCCATTTCTTCATAATTATATACTTCTCAACTGCTAAGAAATCTGTGATTATACTATTCGGTTGATTTGCGCCGAAAGTTATTGCTTATTGTGGAAGAATTTGATACAATTAGTATAAGTTGGATTGTATCTCGTCTCTAGAAGTGGGTGACAATGGAGTTGGTAATTTAGTCCCACGTCATGTCGATGTATATATAATTGGAATTGGTTCGTGCCTTACCTGAGAATTCCCTTTTTTTAAGGTATATGGGCTCAGTATAATATTGCACCTCATGGGCCTAACTCCCGTTCGGGTCGCACCGTGTTCCCAATATTAGTAAGTATTGTTGGACGAGACGTTGAGACCTTTCAACTGTCTTGTCTTGCCAAGCAACTATAGAGATGTTGCACCTGTTAGAAGTAGTATAAGAGGTCTAACTGGGTTGGGGTCCATCGAAGATTTTGTACTCGGACAACAATTTAGAGATCAACCAAACCAGGTAGTAGATCTGGTTAGATGCAGTATAATTTTCTAGGGCTATTTTCGTCTTTTATTTTAATTGTCTTTGTTATAGAATGTTTGTAAAACATGATACGGTAGCAAACTATGTAGGCATGGAGATGGAGAGAGAGAGGAGAAGAGGGTGGGCTTCTAGTTGGTTGCCACGTGGACCTGCGGTTGCGTCCACGGTCACTAACCTTGGACAAAATATCATTTTCCTAAGAATAATTAAAAAAATTACATACAATTTTATATTAGTAATTAAAAAAATGTGGGGCCCCACTTCGCTACCATGTAGCTATGTACTTGGAATAACCAACATGTACAAATATTTATAACCTAGATGATTACAATAAAAGGCTAAAGTAACTCTTGAAAAATAATACTAAATCTAACCAAATTTAATATTTGGTTGATCTCTGACTTGGTGTACATGTACATAATCTTTCTTAGATCCAACTGTTTATACAACCAGTTGAACTCTTATACTTCTACAATACCTATTTCAGTGTGTCCTAGTTTCCGAGCGTCCGAATTATGTCAGATATGTGTCCGAAGCGATATGGCACACATTTTTGGAGTGTCAATGCTACCTAGTTAATCATACATTTCTACACTCAGCCTCTATAGAAATCTATAATTAACCTCTCTTTGGTGGTTAATCTAGGAGTTGTTGGGAAAGAAACGCGGAAACCTTTCCCCAAACCGGAGAGTACCTGCGAGAGGACCGAGCAATACAACGCACGAACCAAAAACAACCACACAAAAACAGTCCACGCAGACACAGAGAATTTTTGACGTGGAAACCCTTGCGGGAAAAACCACGGGACGATCGGAGTCCAACCCTGAGAAGCCTCCACTAATGGAATAGAAGAATTACACCCTCTACAAACTCCTCCGATCCAAATCGGATCCCCACAACACTCAGAGATAAGAACAATGATCACAAGGCTACGAAGAACGAGAACGACGAGTAGAGATTACCCGAAACACGATCTCCTTCGAAAAACGACCTTCGATCCTCCGTCTTCTTCTCCGAAGTTGCAATGGCACTCTTGCCTCCTTCTCTCTCGAACCTTTTGTGTTGTCCAATACTTGCGATTATGAATTAGGGTTGAGAAAACTCAATATAACTCCCCAATCCCGCAACCAACCTGGACCGTTGGATTAGATCCAATGATGAAAACTCATCCTAAAATCCGCTTCAGCCCCCGACGACACAGAGTTCGGCCAGAACTCTGTGTCAAGCATCCAGAACCTCACCCCACAGTACTGGAGTGGCCAGACCGAGTTCGGCCCGAACTCGCCATGGGACCGAGTTCGGCCCGAACTCGGATCCCCTGTTCCAGAATCTCCCCCTGGGCAGCAACAGCAGCAGCGACTCTACGTCGCCCACTTCCCGAGCTTCTTCGACACACGAACGGCGCTCGTCGCACTCCGGGGTCTTCTCCACATAGGTTGGGAACCCCACCCACTCCAACAAATCTCCCCCTTCACAACTATGGGGAGGACGTCGTCATCCCGACGATCTGCCTGCAGTACTCAAACTTCCCCCTTGGTAGAATCTTCGTAAACATATCAGCTCCGTTGTCGTCTGTATGCACCTTCTCAAGCTCCGCGTCCTTCTTCTCAACCACATCCCGTATCCAATGATACCGGGTCTCGATGTGCTTGGACCGGCTATGAAACGTCTGATTCTTCACAAGGTGGATAGCACTCTGACTGTCGCAAAGCAAAGTATACTGCTCTTGCTTCAGTCCCATTTCCTGCAACAGCTTCTTCATCCATAACAGCTCCTTGCAAGCCTCCGTCGCCGCAATGTATTCCGCCTCCGTCGTCGACAAGGCAACACACTTCTGCAACCGCGACTGCCATGATACTGCTCCTCCCGCAAACATCATCACGTAGCCCGAAGTCGACCGCCTCGTGTCTACATCTCCAGCCATATCAGCATCGGTATACCCGACCAGCTTCGGCTCGTCACCACCAAAGGAAAGTCTCCAACCGGCAGTGCCCTGAAGGTATCGTAGAATCCACTTGACCGCACTCCAGTGTACCCTTCCAGGATTCGAAAGATACCTGCTAACCGTACCAACTGCATGAGCAATATCTGGCCTCGTACACACCATAGCATACATCAGGCTTCCCACAGCTGAAGCATATGGAACCCGCTCCATATCTTCCTTTTCGTCCTCGGTAGATGGACACTGCTCCTCAGTGAACTTAAAGTGAGCCGCGAGGGGGGAACTCACTTTCTTCGATCCGTCCATCCCGAAACGCTGAAGTACCCGGTGAATGTACTTCGTTTGGGACAAGTGTAGCAGCTTGGACTCTCTCTCTCGGCTGATCTCCATCCCAAGAATAGTCTTCGCTGCGCCCAAATCCTTCATAGAGAAGGCCGCGCCCAGTTGGCGCTTCAACTCCGCTATCCTAGTGGCATTTCGACCCACTAATAGCATATCATCTACATAGAGCAATAAAATGATGAAATCATCCTCGGCAAAATACCTCACAAATGCACAATGGTCCGACGTCGTCCGTGCATAACCATGCTCCCCCATAAACGACTCGAACTTTCTGTACCACTGCCTCGGAGCCTGCTTCAGACCATACAAGCTCTTCCTCAACCGGCAGACCAAATGTGACTTGCCCTTCTCACAGAATCCCTCCGGCTGCTCCATGTACAACTCCTCCTCAAGATCACCGTGGAGGAACGCCGTCTTCACATCCATCTGCTCGACCTCCAAGTCGAAACTGGCTGCTAATGCTAGCACCACCCGAATAGACGAATGCTTGACGACAGGCGAAAAGATCTCATCATAATCCACGCCTTTCCGCTGACCGTAGCCCTTGACTACCAGCCTCGCTTTGTATCGAGGGCGAGTAGCATCATCCGTCTGCTTCACTCTGAACACCCATCGATTCTTCAAAGCCTTCTTGCCCTTTGGCAACCGCACCAGATCATAAGTAGAATTGGTGTGCAAGGAACTCATCTCCTCCTGCATAGCCACCATCCACTCCTGCCTGTGTTCGTCTTCCATAGCCTCTGCGAAACTTTCGGGCTCTCCCCCGTCAGTCAGTAGCACATACTCATCCGGCGAGTATCTCGTAGATGGTCGACGATCCCTGTTGCTCCTTCTCAGTGGAGCCACTGGTGCTGGCTGTATACCGACAGCCTCCTCCCCTTCAGGAACTACCTCTCCGGCATGCTCATCCTCCTGAGGGACACCCTGACCACCATCAGCAGGCTGATGATCAAGGTTGGGAGCAACTCCATGTACCGGCTCCCCCATAACTGGATCCTCCGCGATGTCTTCTGGAAACTGCTCGAAGCGAAATGACTCTAACTCAGGCAATTCCTCAGCCTCAGAAGGCGTCTCGGAATCCTGAGTGTTGGTCATGGTCTGATCCTCGACGAACACCACGTCCCTGCTTCTGTAGAGCTTTCCTTCCACTGGGTCGTAGAGTCTATAGCCAAACTCATCCCGACCGTAGCCGACAAAGACGCATCGCCTCGTCTTCGGCTCAAGTTTGGTCCTCTCGTCCTTCGGTACATGCACGAAGGCCTTACAACCAAACGCCCGCAGGTGACTGTATGACGGCTCTTTGCCGTACCATACTTTATCAGGCACATCACCCTGCAAAGGAGCACTAGGAGACAAATTAATAATATAAGCAGCTGTGAGAAGAGCCTCACCCCAATAACTGCCCGGCAAGTTTGCTTCTGACAGCAAACACCGCACCCTCTCCATCAGTGTCCTGTTCATGCGCTCCGCTACACCATTGAGCTGAGGTGTCTTTGGCGGAGTCTTCTGGTGTCGTATCCCTTGCTCTCTGCAATACGCATCAAAGGGACCGATGTATTCGCCGCCATTGTCGGACCGAACACACAACAACTTCTTGCCCGTCTCCCTTTCAACGGAGGCCTGAAACTCCTTGAAAGTAGGCAGCACCTGATCCTTGGTCTTTAAGGCATAGACCCAAACCTTCCTGGAACAGTCATCAATAAAAGTCACAAAGTAAGAAGCACCACCAAGAGTTTTTACCTTCATAGGACCGCAGACATCCGAGTGAATCAACTCGAGCAACGCCGGCTTCCTCGAACTTGGGTGACTCTGGAAAGACACCCTATTTTGCTTCCCAGCCAAACAGTGCGTGCATTTCTCCAACTTTGTAGACTTGAGCCCCGGAATCACCTTCCTGTTCACCAAGTAGCTCATCCCCTTCTCGCTGATATGGCCGAGCCGCCTGTGCCACAACTCGGTAGACGCATCACTGACTGCGTTCACCTCCTGTGCCCCCTGTGCGCTCCCCTCCATATAGTAGAGACCGGACTTCTTGCTTCCTCTGGCAATCACCAACGAACCTCTGGAAAGCTTCCACTGACTATTCCCGAAGAGACTGAAGAATCCCTCGTCATCCAACCTTCCAACCGACACCAGGTTGAAACGGATATCAGGGACGTGACGAACATCCTTGAGAACAAGAACCGCACCCGTCTTCGTTCTCAAATGCACATCTCCAATGGCAACCGCCTTCGACACATCTCCGTTGCCCATCTTCAACACGCCACAGTCGCCTGTCGTGTAAGTGGCAAACAGTGTCCTATTGTGAGATACATGTGCTGAAGCCCCTGAGTCCACCAGCCAAGAATTGTCATCGCAGGCGAGGTTAGTAATGACCTCATCACCTACGACGATCACATCGCCTCCATGCGTCGAGGCCGCCGCTGTAGTGTTCTCTTCTTCCTTCCCCTTGTCGCCCTTCTTCTCCTTCTTCCAAACGAAACAATTCCGCTTGATATGGCCCTTCTTACCGCAATGGTAACACTCTGAGTCCTCGTACCGACTTTTGGACTTCCCCCTGCTCTTGTCTCTGCCACCACCTGGACCCCTGCTTTTGCCCCTTCCGCGGCTCTCTGAAACCAATGCCTCTGAGTGGTGGGATGTGGATGAAGTGCCCTGAGAACGTCTCCGCATCTCTTCATTCAACACCCCGCTCTTGGCAAACTCCAGACTGACCACGCCCTCTGGAGCAGAAGCGATCATAGATACTCGTACGGTCTCCCACGAGTCTGGCAAGGTACACAGCAGCCACAGTCCCTGAACTTCGTCGTCGAACTTGACTCCCATAGAAGATAACTGGTCAACCACGCCCTGGAAATCACTCAAGTGATCCGTAATAGACGCCCCATCCTTGTACCGCAGACCCATCATCGTTCGGATCAGGAACAACTTGTTTACCCCGGTCTTCTTCGCATACAAGGATTCCAGCTTATCCCATAACGTCTTCGCGTGCTCAATATTGGCAACGTGATTGTACACGTTCTCATCAACAAACTGCCGTATGTACCCACACACCTGTATGTGCTCGAACTTCCAGTCCTCCTCGGATTTATCACTGGGCCTCTCGGATGCAAACACAGGTAGATGCAGCTTCTTGACAAATAGCAAATCCTTCATCTTGCTCCGCCAATAATGATAGTTTGTGCCATTAAGGTTCACCATGCGCACCGGCTTCGCGTCCATCTCTCCTCTCTGGTTCCTCTGTCAACTCCTGACACCCTTTGAACCCAAAGCTCTGATACCACTCTGTTGGGAAAGAAACGCGAAAACCTTTCCCCAAACCGGAGAGTACCTGCGAGAGGACCGAGCAATACAACGCACGAACCAAAAACAACCACACAAAAACAGTCCACGCAGACACAGAGAATTTTTGACGTGGAAACCCTTGCGGGAAAAACCACGGGACGATCGGAGTCCAACCCTGAGAAGCCTCCACTAATGGAATAGAAGAATTACACCCTCTACAAACTCCTCCGATCCAAATCGGATCCCCACAACACTCAGAGATAAGAACAATGATCACAAGGCTACGAAGAACGAGAACGACGAGTAGAGATTACCCGAAACACGATCTCCTTCGAAAAACGACCTTCGATCCTCCGTCTTCTTCTCCGAAGTTGCAATGGCACTCTTGCCTCCTTCTCTCTCGAACCTTTTGTGTTGTCCAATACTTGCGATTATGAATTAGGGTTGAGAAAACTCAATATAACTCCCCAATCCCGCAACCAACCTGGACCGTTGGATTAGATCCAATGATGAAAACTCATCCTAAAATCCGCTTCAGCCCCCGACGACACAGAGTTCGGCCAGAACTCTGTGTCAAGCATCCAGAACCTCACCCCACAGTACTGGAGTGGCCAGACCGAGTTCGGCCCGAACTCGCCATGGGACCGAGTTCGGCCCGAACTCGGATCCCCTGTTCCAGAATCTCCCCCTGGGCAGCAACAGCAGCAGCGACTCTACGTCGCCCACTTCCCGAGCTTCTTCGACACACGAACGGCGCTCGTCGCACTCCGGGGTCTTCTCCACATAGGTTGGGAACCCCACCCACTCCAACAGGAGTTTGGCACAAGTCTCAGGCAGAAAATAATACACTAATATTTCTCCAATTACACTCCTCATGGCTTCAGAGTATTTTATCCTTGTCGTATCCAAGCGCTTGATCTCTTCATGTGTTCTGACTACTGTCGTTGTGCATTGCATTGCTATTGTGAGATCATTAAATCTGATTGCCTCAAGTTCACCGTCTCTTGCTCTCTAGTATGTTCTTTTTCAGCCAGTAGACTTGGTTCTCTTTTGTTGGCGATATTGAAGACTTCTCGCAATGGACTTTCCTCGACTACTTTGATTTCGTCAACTCCCACTTTCTTGGCAGGGAATATGAAGGGTCGATTTTCGGATGACTTTTAAATAATTTTGTGGTTCCCAAAATCATTTGATTTGGGAAAGTCCGTTTCTCTGGCTCTCCACTCCGAGGACAAGTTTATCTATATATTAAAAAAAACTTTGCGAACAAGTTTATTCACATTGAATAGAACCTTTCTGCCTCCTGTAATCCCCTTTATCCCAAATGGAAGGGGGAGGATGATCAAATTATCATGGGAAAAATTATATAATATATGAACTAGCACAAATATGACAAAAGAAAGAAAATAACTAAGCTAGTAGTATAATAACAATATGCATAACTAGAGTTAGACAAAAAATAATATGAACTATACTATGATGATGACATGCATATCTAGAATATAATAATACAATGGAAAACTAGTAGGGAAGGCAATATCAAGAAGAAGATCAATATGTGTACAATGTGCTTTAAAATACTGGCTTTTTGCATGTGGACAGCCATAGGATATACGACAATCGATACGTACGGTGCATGACTTCTGTCATTCGAGATTAGATAATTTTATGGAGTTTAAACAATTCGTGTGACCATATGCATACTAATTGTATTTTTCCATCCATCTCTCACTACTAAACATGATCATGATAACATTGAAAGATGAACATTGATAAGCACGAATCAGTAAATGAAAAGTAGGGAAACAATATCGGGACAACACTCTCTCCCATGCAAAAAGTTATGGAAACAATGTGAATCATTGTATCTTCTTGAGTTAATATGCAATACTAGCAATATAAGATAAAGGTAATACAAAATGCTAGAACATGCACTTGCATGTTTACCGCAACTGAACGAAGGTGACTAAACCACGATCTATGAAAGTATGAACTACCTAAAGTTATCCTCGAGCTATCAAATCACATGCATCACCGAAATCCACAAGCAAAGTCAATTAGGATTCTATATTAGGCATGTAGGTTATTTTTTGACTAAATTAACTAGGTTGCTTCTTAGACAAGTTATCTAGATTATTTTATTCATTTTAAAATTTGAATTATTGAATTAAAACATGAAGGTTTAGAGTTCACCTCGAAAATTGGGATCAGAACGGTTGTGGCACGCAAAATGGTGCATGAAGTTAACAAACAATCAACATCTGAGAAAATCAAGATCAATTTCGGCAAGATCGAACATTTTGGCACCATGAGTTCGTTGGAATCCACGGATCACCAATCAGACGCACAGGTCACGGGATAACGCACTGGCACGAAAGGATACAAGAAACATGGTGAAACGATCTATCAAACAAATGAATGAAACTTGAGATTCTTGAAGGAAATTTTACCATGCGTGCGAGAGAGAAAACGGATCGAAGACCCAACGGTCGGATCTTTCGCAATCGCTAGAAGATTAAAACTAGATAATCGGCGTTATCGGGGCACGTACATGATGCACGAACGCAATGTCAAGGATCTAACAGTCCAGATTAATCTAAACATAAAGACGAAGAATTTAGGTTTGAGGTCGATCGGGTGTTGGACGACGAAGACATGACTTAAAGTCGAACGTACTGTTGGATACGATATGGACACGCCGGTCAAACATTGTCGTGGTCGCACGGTTTCTTCGAAGGTGACTGCTACAAAGTCTATATCGTGTCCTGTCTTGCACGGGGTGTTGGGACGTCGTGGAGGATTGAGAGAAATCTCTCATTGAAGGATTTTGGTAGGGGACGTCGTGGAGGATTGAGAGAAACCTCTCGTTGAAGGATTTTGGTAGGGGAGTCGATTGATGGTTGTTTGGTAGATTTTGGAGAGCTCACGTGGAGGACACAACCATGGATACGAAGTGGCAGGTTAGGGTTTTGTAGCAGAATGCAGCTACTGCTACTTCTACTTATATAGGTAAGTGAACTGGTCGAATCGGGTTTTGAGCGAGCGGGACGTTTAGAGGCAGTGGAAAATATCGATGGACGAGATTAAATAACTCTTAGGATTCATTGATTTAAGTCGGTGGATCGGGTTGGGTTTATTCTGAACGGGTTCGATCTAGCGGTCGACTCTTATTCCCGCTAGATCGAACGGTCACGATTTGTAACTTAATCCATGGGTATGGATCCGGATTTGCCTTAGCAGGTCTGCATTGGATCTGCTAGATTATTAATTAGAAAAACAATTTATAAATTATGAAAATAGTTTTAATTATTTATTTAATTCTAAATTTGGTTTAGGCCTTCTAAAAATACCAAACAAATCAGAAAATTTTCCTAATAATTCCAGAAAATATTATGGGCTATTAGAACCCTAGTTGCCAAGTTTCATGAGATTATGTAGGGTTTTCCAATGTTAATTCCTAGAAGTTGCTAGAAATTTGTTTTCCTAACGTTTTCTCGACTTTCAGTTATCAGAAAAAAAACTAAAAAAATACAATAAATTGCTAAAATTAGGTGGAGTTATTTTAGACTATTCTAAGGCTTTATGAAGTGTTAGACAGGTAAGGCTTTATGAAAAGTTTTCCTCGTCTATATTGTTCGTTTATCATTTCTACGGCTATAGGGACGTCTCCCGGGCCCTTTGATTGGTTCCTCAATTTCAAGCTTCTAGGGTTACTTAGCATTTCTCGGGAAGCAAATGCTACACACACAGTGAATGCTGCCACTTGCTATTCATGCTTAGCAGCTTAGGGCGTTTGCTTGTTGCGAAAAGTCTCAGGGGCATCCTAAAATTTGGTATATGCCTATGAATGGATATGGGCACATGGATTCAACAGTGTGATTTATAGTTTGTGTTGAGACTTGAAGTGATTTTATTGAATGGAGTAACAACATATATATATAGGAGAGGCTAGCCTCCTCTCCTATCATTCTAGCCAATGTGGGACTAAAGCCCAATAACACTATATATATATATCAACACTCCCCCTCAAGATGGGCGAAAGATATTCACTAAGCCCATCTTGTCACATCCTCTCATCATGTTGATAGAACTAAGCCCCTTTGTCAGTCCGTCTGCTACCTGATCTTTGGTTGGAACATAGCCCAGCTCTAGTTCTCCTTTATCCAGTTTCTCTTTGATGAAGAATCTGTCAATCTCAATATGTTTGGTCCTGTCATGCTGCACTGGATTGTTGGCAATATTAATAGCTGACTGGTTGTCACACCATAGCTTCATCTTTGTTCCCTGGTCCAGCTTTAGCTCCGTCAGCATATTCTTCAACCACAATAGTTCTGTGACTCCCAAGGCCATCGCTCTATACTCTGCTTCAGCTGTTGATCTGGCCACTACTGACTGCTTCTTACTCCTCCAAGAGACCAAGTTGCCTCCTACAAATATGCAGTATCCCGATGTGGATCTCCTGTCGTCAGCACAGCTAGCCCAGTCAGAATCACAATAGCCCTCAATGCCTACATGATTATTTCTTCTAAAGATCAGTCCCTTCCCGGGGGCTCCCTTCAAGTACCTCAGAATCTGGTACACTGCGTCCATGTGACCCTTCCGGGGGTCATGCATGTAGCGGCTTACTACACTTACCGCAAAGCTGATATCAGGTCGAGTGTGGCTTAAGTAGATTAACTTGCCCACCAATCTCTGATATCTATCCCGGTCAACTGGTTCTCCAGCTTCAGCATCCAGTTTAAACTTCTGGTCTATCGGTGTCGTAGCTGGTTTACATCCCATCATCCCTGTTTCCGTAAGCAGGTCCAGTGCGTACTTCCTTTGAGAAAGAACGATTCCCTCATTATCTCGAGCAATCTCAATCCCAAGGAAGTATCGAAGGGGGCCAAGATCTTTCACCTCGAACTCCTTGCCAAGTTTTACTTTGAGTTGGGCGATCTCCTGCTCATCATTGCCTGTGATAATCATATCATCTACATATACTGCAAGCATGGTGATATGGCCTCCACTCCGTCTGAAGAAGACAGTGTGATCAGCATTGATCTGCTGATATCCCATCCCTATCATTGCTCTCCTGAACCTGTCAAACCATGCCCGAGGAGACTGCTTCAGTCCATAGAGAGACTTCTTCAGTCTGCAGACCTTGCCTTCTGTCTGTTTTGTGCCGAATCCTGGTGGTATCTCCATGTACACCTCCTCTACTAGATCTCCATGAAGAAATGCATTCTTCACATCCAGTTGGTGTAGCTTCCACCCTCCATTGGCTGCCAGGGAGATCAAGGTCCTGACAGTGCTCATCTTCGCCACTGGTGCAAAGGTCTCGTCATAGTCGATGCCGTACGTCTGACTGTATCCTTTTGCCACCAGTCGAGCTTTATAGCGCTCAACCTGTCCATCTGGGTTCTGTTTCACAGTAAAAACCCATTTACATCCAACTGCTCTTTTCCCTTCTGGCAGTCTCACCAGCTCCCAAGTGTGGTTCTTCTCAAGAGCTCCCAACTCCTCGTGCATTGCCGCTTTCCACTTTGGATCGTTCTTGGCAACCTGCCAATTGTTAGGTACAGTAATACTATCCAAAGATGCTATAAATGCTCCATGAGAAGAAGATATATGATCATAAGAAACAAACTTAGCAAGATCCCAACCATATCTGTCCGGAGGATTTCCCGCATTGCTGCGAGTAGTCCTTCGTGTAGGTAGTGGTATGGGAGGAACGATATCACCTGAGGAGGGTGGTGGTGTAGATGAGGAGGATGGTGGTGTAGATGAGGAGGATGGTGGTATAGGTGTCTCAGGAGTTGGGACAGGCGCAGGCAAGGGACTTGGCACTGACACTGTAGGTACTGGTCCTGTAGTCTGCTTGTTGTTTCTCCTGTTGTAGGTCAGTAACTCCCCCTGAGCCGTAGGTGTAACACTTCTCGTCTCCTCCCTCTGTTCCGCTTCACCTTCATGTTCCTCCTCAACCGTGTCTCTATGCCAAACTTCTAAATCGGTTACCACCAGGTTCTCCAAGTTCTCTATCTCCCCCTCTCGTCTTATACTTGTAGCATGAGGCGTGTTATACGAAGTTCCATCCTGGCGGTAATATGGCTCATGCTCCCGGAAGTGGACGTCCATACTAACAAATTTCTTCTTCTCTACTGGACTCCAGCATACATACCCCTTCTGAGTTGCTGAGTAGCCCACGAAGATGCACTTGACTGCTCTAGGGTCAAGTTTTCCAACGAATGGTCTGTTGTCCTTCACAAAACACACACATCCAAACACCTTTAGTGGAAGTATTCCACTATTATTACCTTGTAATACTTCACATGGAGACTTCCATCCCAGGACTTTTGAAGGCATCCTGTTTATAAGTTGAGCTGCTGTCAACACCGCATATCCCCATAGGTGTTGTGGGACATTCATGTCGATCATCATACTTCTTGCGGTCTCCAGAAGATGTCGGTTCTTCCTTTCTGCTACTCCATTTTGTGCTGGTGTATATGCACAAGAGGTCTGATGCTGTATTCCATGTGCTGACAAGTACTCTGCAAGTGTCCTATTGGTATACTCCGTCCCATTGTCAGATCTCAGTATCTTCACCACTGCATTATACTGAGTCTGGACATATTTATGAAAGTCCCGAAAACAAGCAAATACATCACTTTTGTTCTTCATCAAATACAGCCAGGTGACACGAGATGCACAATCGATAAACGAAACAAAATACTTATACCCATTCATAGTGTTAGTAGCACATGGGCCCCAAACATCAGAATGAACTACCTCAAAGACTGAAGAACTCTTATGACCATTTCCAACATATGAACTCCTAGTAAGTTTTCCTAACTCACATGCATCACATACTAATTTCCTTTTATTTGATTTTGCATACATATCTGGATACAACTTATTTAGAGTATCAAAGGAAGAATGCCCCATCCTCCTATGATGAAGTATCAAAGTGTCTTCAGTCTTCTGCTGCAGCTCCTCCATTCCAGCCTTCTCTGCCATAGACACCAATGCTGAGTCCAGTCCGTCTTGATCTAGGTACCACAGTCCATCATGCCAAGTGCCAGTCCCAAGTCTTCGTCCCGTCCCTTTCTCCTGGAAGATCACCTTAGGAATATCAAAAGAAACAATGCATTTTAGTTGGAGAATTATAGAACTAATAGACAAGAGACTGACTGGGAAGGATGGAGCATGCAAAACATTGGATAACCTTACTGAACCCGTACAATTAACAGTACCCTTACCGACCACTGGTTGGAAAGTACCATCCGCAGTCTGAATGGTGTCTGTCGATGCTAGGTGAGTGTACGAGGAAAACTTACTAGCATTTCCGGTCACATGCCGAGATGCTCCTGAGTCGATAATCCAGTCTGACATTTTAAGGGAAGACATAGATGCAAGAGCGTGAGACTCGTCAGTACCTTCTGATGGATGGGCATACATAGCGGCGTTGAAGAATGGAGTGGATGCCTCCTCTGCTACGCTCCTCCTGTCTCCTTCGATTGACGCTTTTTGCTTTCTCTCCAGCAGATCCAGTAGCGCCTGATCCTCCTCAGTAAAGGCGCCGCCAGCTCCTCCATTCCCATCTGCCACCAGCAGGTTTGTCCGATAGCCTCCTCGACCGCCTCGTCGGCCTCCTCGACCACGTCCACGTCCAGCATATCCTCGTCCACGTCCACCACCTGAGTCTCCCTCCTTAGGTGGTTTGGTACAAGCATATCGATGGTGGCCCATCTCCCCACAGTTGTAGCACTGCCGATTCTGTTGCCAGAGCTCTCCCTTGGATCCTGTATCCCCCGAACCGGTAGCTGCTAGTGCTGACTTCACTTCGGGTAAAGCACCTGTCGATGATGCGCCTGTCCCTGTCTGTAATCTGATCCGCGTCTCCTCCTGAATCATGGCTGAGATAGCCTCCTCGAGACTAGGGATCGCTGGCTGGGCGAGGAGTAAGGCTGTTCTCTGTGTGAATGCTGCAGTCAGTCCCTTAAGGAATTTCATCGTCCTCTCCTGCAGACACACCTGTCTCTCCTTGCACTTTGGGTCCCCGCAGCTTGCCCGTTTGGAATGGTGATCATAATCCAGCCAGAGGCGTTCCAACTCCGTAGCGTACTCCTGCACCGTCTTCTCGCCTTGTACGGTGTCGTCGATCTCCCCTTTTATCTGGAAGATCCGTAGATTGTTACCTATGCCATTATAGGTTCTTCTCAATTTCTCCCATACGTCTTTCACCATCTCAATGCCATCTACTGTGGAAGCAATAGACTGGACTAAGGAGTTGAGAAGCCAGATATAAATCACCATATGAGTGGATTTCCACTCGTCGCGTCCTGTCGAGCCCTCTTCCGGCTCTGTCTTCTCGCCTGTCAAGAATCCCTCCAGGTTCTTACCTGCAAGGGTTCTTCTCACCCGCCGTGACCAACTCAAATAGGTGGCTGGTCCATCCAACTTCAGATCGATGGAGGGTAGTTCTAACTTTGGCGGTGCTCGTGTCGTGCTTTCACCAGCCGACACCTTTATCAACTTCAGCAATGTCGCCACATCGTCAGCATCCAGCTTCTTGAGAATCTCCTCCATCGATGCTTCTTCTCGATCACTTCACACTTGCTCCACGACTCACGCTCGTCCTTGCCGTCCTCTCCTAAATCCGAATATGTCTGATTTCATCGGATCTAGGGATTATAGGCATCTCCTTGAGATTGATCTCAAGAACGAGCGTGAATCTTGTACCCGCAATAGCGGTACAATGAATCCTGCAGCCGTAAAAACGGTACAGAAACGAGCGTGAATCTTGTACCCGCAATAGCGGTACAATGAATCCTGCAGCCGTAAAAACGGCAGCAGCAGCAGCAGTTGCAGCCGCAACAGCGGCACAGCAACGGCAGCAGCGCGGCAGCGGCGGCGGCGGCGCGGCAGCTGCAGCAGCAGCGGGGCGGCGCTGCGGCGGCGGCGGCGCGGCAGCAGCTGCAGCGGCAGCGGGCGGCAGCAGCTGCAGCGGCAGCGGGCGGCAGCGGCGGCGTAGAAGGGGGATTAGGGTTAGGGTTTGTGTGGAGGAGGGGTCTCTAACGGTATGCTAAGCAATTTTAGGCTCTGATACCATGTTGAGACTTGAAGTGATTTTATTGAATGGAGTAACAACATATATATAGGAGAGGCTAGCCTCCTCTCCTATCATTCTAGCCAATGTGGGACTAAAGCCCAATAACACTATATATATATATATCAACAGTTTGCATCTGTGGAAGTCATGTACAAAGACGGTTGAGACTTGGAGACTGGTTGCATTTTGTTGTTGTTGTTGTTGTGCTTTTAACATGAAAGATGAGGATCTCTTCGAGTTGAAGATTGGACGTCAAAGTAGTGCAGGATGGCCAAAAAATAACAATATGATGAGTTTGTTCCTTGGTAAAATGCAGGAGACCGATTTGACTTTATCGCTATCATTTTATTCTCTTGCTTTGATTTGAAAATCCTTACACTTCTTCTCTCGTGATTGACTTAAAGGGTTATACTATATTTCGTCATTTGTGGTGTTAGAAATCTTTGTTTTAGTAGCCGGATCTAATTGTCTCTGGTTTCATGCTAAGATTTCTAAGTTCTCCCTGAATAATCCAAGTTCACCATTAGATTTCTAGCACTGGACTTCCATCAAATTGATAAACTAGTAGATATTGCGTAGCTCAGAGGATGTTGCTTCTGGTGGATTCGAAAGCTTTTGAGCACATAGTTGAGACCTTATCACTATATTTGGTGGTGGCCATATTTGGTGGAGAGCCCATATGAAATAAAAACAGAGCATTTCCCATGCTGATCCTTAATGTCTCTTGGGGATGACCTTTTGGGGTGTTATTTTTTGTTGTGTGCTTTGTTTCCTATTAGGCCCAAGTTGGCAACTGAATACTATTATGGGAAACTAGGAAATTAGTAGAAAGTCCTCATATTTAACTTTTTATGGTGTTTTGTGCTTGGAAACAAATTTTAGAAATTTTATGCCACATCAAAACAAAAAACAAAAAACAAAACAGAAACAGAAAACAGAAAACAGAAAACAAAAAACAAAAAACAAAAAACAAAAGAAAAAAGAAAAACAAAACAAAACAAAAACCTGAAGTAGGGACTCGTTTAGTTTCTGCCCAAAAGGTTGAAACTCATGGGAAACTAGAGGGTCAGCATTTATTTTTGTTTATTACTTGAGAAGGTGATGTAAACTAATTAATGTCGTCCGCATCTACAATTTTTAGTATTAGACTCATGAAGCAAACTTGCAATGTTTTAAGTTTGGAAACCATTCTTTCTAGTTTCTTGAGACTCCAAAACTAAGTTTCCAACTTCGAAACAGTTCCCAGTTGCCGCCAAACGGGGACATAGTCAGAGGGTGGAATTGTAGCAATTTAGCATTTTCCCTTTATGCTTTCTTTTGAACCTGCATCTCACTTTTGTAGTGTTCTATTGTAAATTTCTCATACTAGACTGGCTTTTTCCGGTCTTTCACCAAAACAGAGAAAACAGATAACATTTGCAGAGAGCTATGTAGCGTGCAAAGTCTATAAAACTATAATAGTGGAGCTTCTAAAGTTGTTTCTTGCTGAAAGACCCAAACTTTAGCTTGTTTCTTTGCTTTGATAAAAGATGTTTTGCTCTTTTCTTTTATGGAAGAGCTCTAGTGAGCTTGTTTCTTTGTTTTACTAAGCTGTTGGCATGATTATCTCCGCAACTAGCTATAAGGATTAACAATTTCATCAATGTGGCAGGAATTATTAGGCTTACTTCTAGAAAGGCCCTTCAACCATAGGTCCCTAACTCCCTATGCCAATTTTAAATCCATTTGTTAGGAATTAATTATTCGCTATTTATGGGGTTATTACCCTTTCGTTTGTAACTCCTTTGAATGTGAGGAAAGGAATTAGCAAGACGAGCTTACTCAGATGGTGGGTGGTGCTATAAGCTGCTTGTATGATTTCTTAGTCTTGGTTCGGACGATTGAAGGCTATAGTTTCCGAGTCTTGCTCCGGAAGCATACTATACAAAAACAATTTTGTTTTAGTATCTGTAATTCTCATACGCCTTTAAACTTATGTTGTAGGATTTAACAATTATCACTTTTTCAAATATTTGGATTTGGGAAATTTTGTGTGTAAAATTTACTTGAAAACATGATACTTTGGTAGATGGACAGTCGACCAATCTTGATTCTTGTTGTTTTAGAAGGATGTTCTGGAAGCATTTCAGTAGGAAACATGGGGTTTCTTCCTACTTGATTTCGAATCATCTTTAGATTGATAATATTTATCACATGCAATGCAGGATCAAATCTACAACATCCGAATCCCCAGATGGAATCCCAAGCAAGCCAATCCCAGGAGAAACGCCCACCTCAGGCGACCGATCCAGCTCTGTCCTCGTGCCGAAAGAAGAAGTCGGAGAGTGCCAGCTTCTTGGCCGACGTGAGGGATCACATTGACGAGTTCATTCATGCTTCTATGGATGAACACAAAACCTGCTTTCAGAAAACCATCAAGAAGGTCAGAGGAAGTTTTATCTACCAGTTCCTGTTTCTTGGGTTTTGTGTTTACGAGACGACTCGAATCGTGTATTTCTCCTAAGACGTTATCGTCTTTCTGTGTGTCAGATGTTTGGAATGTCGAAGGTGGTCGCCGAGAGGACATCGGCATCGGCAGCCAAAGAAGTAGAAGTTGAAAGCGTTCTGCCCCTTCAGACTACCGTGTCCCGGTAGAGTTATGAAAGCGTGATCAGTTAGTCGCTTTCTTTATTTCCTTTTCTGCAGGTTCCTGGTTTCTAAATAATTAGGCATTTTGCTGGTTTGTTTTAAGTCGGTCGATGTTACCAAATCTGGATATTCTGCATCATTTGTCGAAAGATGTATGCTTGAGAAATATACAGATCATAAATATAGAGTACTTTGGTTGCTTGCTTCACTCATATTTTACCTGTCATTATATATGTTTGCTGCTTCATTGAGGTCAGAGTTATAGCATCTTTGAGGAGATTAATGGTTGATTTATTTATTTATTTTATGGGCTAGGAGTTAGATTTGTAGGGAAATATTGGAATTGGTTTGCTGCATGTAACCAGAATTTAGCCATTGTATGGATCAAATAGACAAAACTGGTTGGATCTCAACACCACAAATTATATGATTAATTTGAACTTGAAAGCCTCAACTATTTTAGTTTTTCCACTTTATGCTTAAAACTTTTTTTTTATACAACTTGATTTTTTTTTAACTTAATACCTAAAACAAAAACAAAAAAAGATGTCTCACCCATCTTCACCTCCACAACTACTCCGGCTGTCTCCTCCTCCCCAACCTCTCCCTCCCCTCAACCCCCACCCCACCCCAACCCACAAGCATGCATGCGCACCTAGCGGCAACAACAACGGCAAAAGCAGCAGGAGCAGTAGAGGGGGGGGGGGGGGGGGGGGGGGGGGGGGGGGGGGGGGAGAGGGAGAGAGCGAGAGAGGTGGGGGGTGAACATGGGTATTTTGGTTCATTTTTCTTAGGGTATGAAGTTGTAGCAAAAAAGTTTATGTATCAAGTGAAAAAGTGAAATAGTTGAAGGTATCAAGTTGAGATTAAGCTAAATTGCAACTTGATACCTTCAACTATTCAAAATTTTTAAATTGATACCCTCAACTTTGATAAGCATTAATTTAATACTTTCTTTCCTAATGGTGTTAAACGGAGATGAAAATGACAAAAATGTCTTTGCCCTATTCTCTGCCCCAGTCTCTCTTTGGCAAACCTCCCTCTCTCCGACGTCGGTGCCGACAGTCGGAAGGGAGGGGGCAGCGCAGCAGCAGAGCGTGGCGCGAGGGGTCGCAAGAACGGGGGTGCGCGGGCGATGCCGGGGGGGTGGGGTGGGGGGTCCGGCAGCTGCCGGAGGGATAGGGTGGGGAGGGGGGGGGGGGGGGGGGGGAGGGGAAGGATGGGGGTAGTTTATGAATATATATTTTTAACGCAATTTTTAGCTGAAGGGTACCAAGTTAAAAATATTAGCTGAGGACGGGTATTAAGTTAGTATCTACCAAAGTTGAGGGTATCAACTTGAAAATTTTGAATAGTTGAGGGTATTAAGTTATGATTTAGCCTTGAAATTAAATCCAAATTATAATAGTGTTTTTTTTAGAGGGTGTCCACTTCTTAATGGTGCTTGGATGCATACATTATAATAGTGCTTGTGTGTTGTCTATATTATCTTTGCCTACAGTAAAATAAAATCGCTGGGTTATGTGGCATGTTTTGTTAGTCCCTTGGCGAACAATCGATAGAAAAACACGATTTCAGAAACTATTGTAAAGACAATGTTTCCAGCAACAACACCCTAAAGAAGGTGATGTTGTATTACGAGAATCTAAAAAGATTATTTCGTAATATTTCTCGAATGCAACAGAACCGTATAACTTCTAAAGAGAAGCGACGGTATTCTCGAAGGCAACAGAGGAAGAAAAAAGCCTGCTTGGGTGAAAGATCACCGGCGCTCAAAGCTATATCCGCCTTACGGACAAGCCTCCAGGAACCAGCAAGTTCGAAGAGAACTTTAGAACGCTGGCCAAAAATGTCGACGACTCCTCGGAATAGCAGCAGCACTTCTCTCTCTCTCTGAAAATTCTCTGATTATTTTCTGTAACCCTGGAGAGAGGAGATTCTGCTGATATTATAGGCACGAGGTGGGCTTTTCAAATTCTGAACGCACGCCCTGGATTAATGCCAGATCCGGATTTTCTGGATCTGAGCTATTTCCGGATCTGAGCCCACAAGACCCGCGGATGTTACATAATTTGAACGGCCCACTCGACCCGCTCGACCCGTACGACCCGTACGCTCCGTACGCTCCGTACGCCTCGCACGCCACGCAGGGCCGCGCAGAGGCTCGCGCACGAGCGCAACTAAAGCGCACAATACGCCTTGCGACGAGCTGTCGTGCTAAGTGCAAAGTGTCATCAAAAAGCCACAATAAGCCTCAAAAGCCCATTAGCCCAAGCCCAAGCCCGAGTCCGAGCCCGAGTCCGAGTCCGAGTCGCTAAGCCCCTTCGGGGCTTAGCTCCAATAGATTTAAATCTATTTTCATTTGGCCAAAAGTTGGTTTCTTATTCTCACCTCTATGTAAAATCCTCCCACATGGCACCCTCCATTGGGCCTCAACCCATGTGCATCTCTCTATTCCTTCATAAGTAATATATAGAGATACATATTGGTGTGATTTTCCGATGTGGGACTATCTTTTAACAATAGAGTGCTGTGAACACACAACTCATAGAATAAAACACCAACAATCCCCCACATATCTCTATATATATGAGTTAAGCGTTCCACATAATAACTGTCCATTATGCATTAGGATAGATGTCGCTGACGACTTGAATCTTCCCGCATGGGTTGAACAACAGTATGATACAAGAATGGACTACGCCTTGAATTCTGTACCACAGCTGTAATTTTTCCCACTCACATAATGTAGTTATCTGTGCTTCTGGCTGCACATTAAAGGCCTTGTGCCAGCCTGGATTTCAATGTATGTATTTTGGGCGTCTATAAATTTACCCTCAAGAGACGGCCTATTTCTCTTTCCATACATTATAGGTGAGTTCTTTATAAAGAGTCATGGCATGAAGCATTGCGCTCCTTTGCGGTGCTACGCCGCTATGACATGGCTCAACGCCGAGGCTTTACCCCACCAGGGTACCTCATCGTAGTGTCATACTACTGTAGCATGAGGTCACAATCCTCTTTGTAGTGCCAAACTACTCAGCATGAAGCCTTGCGCTTCCGTGCGGTGTTACGCCGCTATGACATGGCTTGCAAAGCCGAGGATTTACCCTTTCTGGTACCTCTTCGTGGTGTCATGCCACTGTAACATGAGGATACTGTCCTCTTTGTAGTGCTGTCTACACCTCTTTATGATTATGCAACATTAGGCTACCTGCCTATATGCGGTGCTACTCCGCCTGTGACTTGGCTAACAAAGCCGAGGCATTACCCCTACCTGGGAACCTCATGGTGGAGTCACCCCACTGTAGCATGGAGTTGTAACACTCCTTTGTGGTTGTTGCGCCACCATGCTTCCTGTAAAGCATAACAGACCTTCACTCAGTCTGAGAACTCATTAAGGCATTATGACATCCTTTCCACAGGATCAATTTTCCGTAAAAAATTCATAGTAGACAACAGTGGTTCTGGGTCCGAAACCTTTACATGTTCCGCAGAACAAGTACCCACTGTTAACTAATATTTTTTCAGTCAATAGTCCTCCCTTGAATCAAAAAATTAGATATCTGGTAGATTTCTCTTTGAACCAATAACATAAAATTTATTGATAGGATTATAATGACACAATATTAGAATGCCTTCAAACCCATCTTCCTTGCTGTGTCCTCGACCAGCTGTCGTTTGAGGCCTTTCGTGAACGGATCCGCCAGGTTCTCCTGACTCCGAACATCGATCACTGCAATGACGCCTCGTTTGATGAGATCGTTCACTGCTCTGTGCTTTAACCGCATAGTCCTCTTCTTTCCGTTAAAGAGTTCATTTGATGCTACTGCTGCTGCCGCCTGGTTGTCACAGTATATCGGGATTGCCGGTATCTGAGCTCCAACCACTGGAAGATCATACATGAGCTCCTGAAGCCACTATGCTTCATCTGCAGCAGCATCCAATGCAAAGAATTCAGATTCCATGGAGGAGCGAGATAACATTGTCTGCTTCTTCGATTTCCACGATATAGCAGCTCCGCCCAAAGCGAATATGAATCCACCTGTCGAATACTCGCTCTCCACCTCTGAACACCAGCTAGCATCACTGAAGCCTTCCACTACTGACGGATCTCCGCTGTAGTATAGTGCAAATGTCTGAGTCTTTTTTAGATATCTCATAACACGCTTCACAGCGTTCCAGTGTTCAACGCCTGGGTTGCTAGTGAACCGACTCAGCATTCCCACCGCAAAAGCTATGTCAGGCCTTGTGGCAGTAGTAGCGTACATCAAGCTTCCGATGACGCTAGCATACTCCAACTGCCTGATGCTTTTCCTCGAATTTGGCTCCAGCTTCTGATCACTCCGGTACGGTGTATCAATTATAGGAAGATCTTGATACCCGTAGCGAGTGAGCATCTTCTCAATATAATGAGATTGTGACAGCGCTATTCCAGTACCTGTCCGGATGATCTTGAGCCCCAAGATTACGTCGGCATCCCCCAAGTCCTTCATACTGAACTTGGTCGAGAGGAATTTCTTTGTCTCTGTGACGCAGTCTAAATCCGTACCTAGGATTAGCATGTCGTCCACGTAAAGACAAACGATTACTCCTCTTCCGTCAGCAAACTTCGTATAGACACACTTGTCTGTTTCACTGACCCTGTAGCCATTTGACCTTATCACCTTGTCAAACTTCTCATACCACATTTTGGGAGCTTGTTTCAAACCATACAGAGACTTCATCAACTTGCAGACTTTGTCTTCCAGACCTTTGACGACAAAACCTTCTGGTTGTTGCATGTAGATCTCTTCGGTCAGTTCGCTATTAAGGAATGCCGTTTTCACATCCATCTGATGTATCACCAGCTTGTGTATTGCTGCTAGAGCAATTAACAATCTGATGGTTGTCATCCGAGCTACTGGAGCATAAGTGTCAAAGTAGTCGATCCCCTGCTTCTGAGCAAACCCCTTGGCCACTAGCCTGGCCTTGAACTTGTCAATGGTTCCATCTGCTTTCATCTTCTTCTTGAAGATCCATTTGCATCCGATGGGTCTTGCTCCTTCTGGCAGGTAAACTAACACCCATGTGTTGTTGGAGGTGATTGAGCCAATCTTGTTGTCTATCGCCTCCTTCCAGAATACAGCATCTCTGGTCTTCATCGCCTCATCATAGGTAAGCGGATCTGCTTCCACATGATAGGTGACGAAGTCATCTCCGAAGTCTTTCGGCCTCCTTACTCGCTTAGTTGACGGCTCAGCGAGTTCTGGTTCAACTGGTGTCTCTTCGACAATAGCTTCTTCTTGGACTACTGGTTCGATAAGGACTTCTGTCTGCTTTGCACTCTCATCATTCTCCGGAAGATCCGCGAGAACAATATTTTTGTGCCTTGCAAACTTGTCTTCAAAATATTCAGCATCGCGAGATTCAATGATATGATTTGATTCTATATCAAGGAATCTCCGAGCGTCACTCTTCTCGGCATAACCCAAGAAGATAGCCTTAGTAGTCCTAGTCCCCAGCTTCTGAATCTTCAGATCTGGGAGCTTCATATAAGCCAGACACCCCCACACTCGAATGACATTCAAGTTAGGTCTGACTTTGAACCAGAGTTCATGAGGGATTATATCCGAAGTTGCATACGGTACTCTATTGAGAATGAAAGTAGCCGTTAATGCAGCTTCTCCCCAGAAGCTCTTTGGAAGACCCGCAGTCAACAGCATAGAGTTCATCATCTCTGTCAACGTTCTGTTCTTCCTTTCTGCTACTCCGTTGGATTGAGGAGAGTACGGAGCCGTCGTCTCATTTATGATTCCATGTTCTTTACAGAATGATGAGAAATCATGAGACCGATACTCCCCGCCTCGATCACTCCTTAGCCTTTTGAGTTGTTGTCCAGTTTGCCGTTCAGCCTTGGCCCTGAACTCCTTGAACTTCTCGAATGCTTCGTCTTTAGACTTGAGCAAGTAGACAAAAGCATACTTTGAGAAGTCGTCGATGAAAGTAATAAAATACTTCATCCCGGCTTTTGTAGAGAATTGCTTGAAATCACAGATATCTGAGTGAACCAACTCCAGAAGATCTGTGCTTCGATGGACCCTGTGAAAGGATTTCCTTGTGATCTTCGTCTGAGCACACACTTCACATTTCTCTACCTTACCCCCACACTTGGAGATAAGTCCTAGGCTAGACATTTTGTTAATTCTTTTACAATGAACATGTCCTAGCCTATTATGCCACAACTCAAAAGAATAGTTCAAAGTAGAAATAGCATTAATATCATTTTTCTGGGTTACAACAAACTGAATTTTGTACATTCCTTCAGTCTGGAAAGCTTTTTCGAAGAATGTACCCTTCTTGGACATCACCATCTGGCCAGCATTGATGTCCATCCTCAAGCCTGCGTTACAAAGCAGGCTCCTAGAGATCAGGTTCTTAGCAATTGCAGGAACATGCTTCACTCCTTGAAGCGTCAGAGTGTTCCCCGATGTAAGTTTCAGCTCCACCGTCCCGATCCCCAGTACTTCAGCTTGTGCCTGGTTTGCCATTAAGACTTTCTCGGAAGTTGGCTCATATGACTCGAACCATTCCTTGTCTGAGCAGACATGACATGTCGCACCAGTGTCTATCCACCAGTCCGAGTCAACTCCCGCATTTGCAACCTGTGCTATCATTGCAACCAGATTAGTAACCAAAGAAACCTTACTAGGCTCACCTTTTTCTGGTTCCTTGCAGTCACTTTTGTAGTGGCCCTTCTTGCCACATTTGAAACAAGTCACATGGGACTTGGATTTCTGATTCTTGAATGAAGGACTCTTCACTTTCAGATTAGTGAAGTCATTCTTC
The DNA here is from genome assembly GCA_029216955.1 of Iris pallida. Classification (NCBI taxonomy): domain Eukaryota; kingdom Viridiplantae; phylum Streptophyta; class Magnoliopsida; order Asparagales; family Iridaceae; genus Iris; species Iris pallida. Next base: position 27,479,561 of record JANAVB010015600.1, read on the forward strand.
TTCTTATGAGGAGAAGCCGCCTGCTTCCCCTTGTACTCTCTGGTTTGGACCAGATTTGCTTTCGCCAGTTGTTTGGACAGAGAATCCATCTTCTGTTGAGAGCGCATCTCGTCCTCAACATGGATCTCTTGCAGGAGATCTTCCATACATATGTCCAGCTTCTTGCGGTGCATCCTTGCATAGAAGTTGCTCCACCCCGCAGAAAGTTTAGAGACGATTCCTCCAACGACAAACTTGTCGACAAGAGGCATCTTCTCGTCATCTAATTTTTGGCGCAGCTTCAGAAACTCCTTTACTTGGGGCAGCATAGCCTTCTCATCTTCGAAGATCCACTTGTGGTATCTTTCAACCAAGAAGATCTTGGACCGATTCTCGTCATCTTCGTACAATTTCCCCAAGGAGTCCCAAATCTCTTTGGCAGAATTCTTCTTGGAATAAGACTCTGCCAGAGAGTCTTCCATGCTATTGAGAATCAACAGTTTACAGATACTGTTTTCTCTAATCCATTTTGCCTGCTTGGACTTAGCAGCGGCAATAACTTCTGCGGTTCCGGTTGTTGGAACGACCGGTTCTTCCTCATTCAGCACGTGATCAACTTCCACGAGTTGAATGTTTAATGTTACTTTCCGTTTCCAGATTTGGAAATGTTCGCCGTCAAATTTCTCCAACTTGTTAAAGTCGGTATTGACGAGCGATGCACGTGAGTTATCCATCTTTTCGATATAGCTTTGAGATTGTTAGTCCCTTGGCGAACAATCGATGGAAAAACACGATTTCAGAAACTATTGTAAAGACAATGTTTCCAGCAACAACACCCTAAAGAAGGTGATGTTGTATTACGAGAATCTAAAAAGATTATTTCGTAATATTTCTCGAAGGCAACAGAACCGTATAACTTCTAAAGAGAAGCGACGGTATTCTCGAAGGCAACAGAGGAAGAAAAAAGCCTGCTGGGGTGAAAGATCACCGGCGCTCAAAGCTATATCCGCCTTACGGACAAGCCTCCAGGAACCAGCAAGTTCGAAGAGAACTTTAGAACGCTGGCCAAAAATGTCGACGACTCCTCGGAATAGCAGCAGCACTTCTCTCTCTCTCTGGAAATTCTCTGCAACTAAAGCGCACAATGCGCCTTGCGACGAGCTGTCGTGCAAAGTGCAAAGTGCCATCAAAAAGCCACAATAAGCCTCAAAAGCCCATTAGCCCATTAGCCCATTAGCCCAAGCCCAAGCCCAAGCCCGAGTCGCTAAGCCCCTTCGGGGCTTAGCTCCAATAGATTTAAATCTATTTTCATTTGGCCAAAAGTTGGTTTCTTATTCTCACCTCTATGTAAAATCCTCCCACATGGCACCCTCCATTGGGCCTCAACCCATGTGCATCTCTCTATTCCTTCATAAGTAATATATAGAGATACATATTGGTGTGATTTTCCGATGTGGGACTATCTTTTAACAATAGAGTGTTGTGAACACACAACTCATAGAATAAAACACCAACATGTTTATACTACTTCCATCAGGTCGACTATAATCAAATTATTGATTCTGACGCTTGTATACAAGTCCAAACACACGTAACAAGAAAAAGTTTCTTTTTTCAGTTCTAATAATTCTCCTAAAATCTGAATTTTTTTTTTTAATTTTATTTAAAAGTGCTGGATGAGAGGGAGTGACTCACAATCCTCTGGAATAGCATATGCTGTTTTATCACATTTCTAATATTTGAATTTCAGGTCGACGCTTGCGAGTTGGTTTACAGAGACTTTGAGACTTTAAGGGTATGCTTGGATTGATGGTTAAGAGAGTTAAGTGAGAAAAAGTTAAATGTAGGAGAAATAAAATTATACTTAGTTTGAGGGTGGAGGTTTAGGAAGAAGGGTTATAGAGGGTTAAGTGAGAGTTTATTTCACCATCTTTTGTCCATTTTTTAAACCTTCCAAATTGGAGGGTTAACGAGGGAGATTGGGAGGTTTTTGTTTAAAAAGTCATAAACATCCCTTATTTGTTCTATAAAATATCATAATTTTTTTTCCTTTTTTTTCTTGTTTTCAACATGTTGTTCCGTACCTTCATAATTTGTGAAGATATTTTGACAAATTCTAATTAAAATTTCAATCAAATTTAAGTTTATGACATATGTAATAAGGTTATTTTGGTAACTATTATAATTTTATTAATCCTCCTCTCACTCAAAACCTCCAATTCATGCAAGAGTTATTAAACCCACCCCCCCCCCCCCCCCCCCCCCCCCCCCCCCCCCCCCCAAAACTTAACTCTCATTCCAATCCAAACAAGATTTTATGTATTGACTCTACTTTCCCTCACTTAACTTTTTCTCATTTAACCTCACTTAACTCTGCATATATTTTTTTCACCTCAATCCAAGCAGACCCTAAGGAATGATGGGATACCCTTCCAAACCTTTTAGGAGTTTTACTAGGACTGTAAGATGGAGAAAACAGTCCGTTGTTCATACGAGTTCGGTTCGATAAATAGATCGACCGCGGACCATTTGATTGAATTAAGGACTTGGATATTGATATTTTTTTGGATCCGTGTCATATTATGACAAGAATGTCATCGAAATTAGGGAGCTTATAGCCACCAACAAGTATGGCTTCTTCTTCTTTTTTCTTCTGTTTTTCACCAACAAGTATGGCTTGTTTAGTTTACAATCTCATATCAGCATCCGAGTTAAGTTATGTTATATTATATACTAGTGGATAATCCGTGCCATAATGGCACGAACACGAATCCGGCCTTTTCGACGTAGGCGTGCAGGCACCGGGCCAGCGCTAGGGAGTTCCGGACGGAGACGCGGCCTCCGAACCCAGCCTTCTCGACGTAGGCGTGCAGGCACCGGACCAGCGCCAGGGACTCGAGCCCGGCGGAGGCGGACACGGCAAAAACCACGGTGGCGGCGTTCGGGGCGGCGTGGGACCTCATGGAGGCGAAGACGCGGAGGACCGTCGCGGGGCATCCGAGGGCGGCGAGGCCCGAGAGGGCGCAGTCCAGGAGACGACGTCCCTGTGCGGCATTCTGTCGAACACCCGCAGGACGTGGTCGGCGGAGCCGCGTCGGGAGTAGGCGGTGAGCAGGACGGTCTGCACGAAGGGGTCGGGCCAGAATCCGAGGAGGAGGGCGTGTGCGTGGAGCGACTTGGTGGCGACGGCGGCGGTGGTGGTGTTGAGCAAGGAAGAGAAGGTGTGGGAGTCGGGAGGGACGCGGCGGCGAGCATTTGGGAATAGATGGAGAGTGGGTCGGCGGAGATGGCGATGGCGGTGTTGAAGGAGAAGGAGTTGGGGTTGGTAATGACGGAGAAGAGGGAGGCGACGAAGGAAGGGTCGGCGTCGACGGCGCGGTGGAGGAGGCTGCTTGCGACGAAAGGGTTGCGGAAGAGGCCGACGATGACGACGTGGACGAGGATGGAGCGGAGGCGGCGGAGGGAGGGACGATGCAAGAGGAGCTGGAGGCAGGGGTGCCGTTAGAACAACCGGTTGCTCCGCACCCAACATGGGACCTCGAGGAGCAATTTAGTCCTTTCATCATCGTTGAACCAAAGCACATGGGTCGGACCGAAAATCCAGTGTGCTTTATATTATAGACTAGTGGATAACCCGTGCCATAATGGCACGGACACGAATCAGACCTTCTCGACGTAAGCGTGCAAGCATCGGGCCAGCGCCAGGGTGTTCCAAACGGAGACGCAGCCTCCGAACCCGACCTTCTCGACATAGGCGTGCAGGTACCGAGCCAACGCCAGGGACCCGAGCCCAGCGGAGGCCAAAATGTTGTCCCCTAAAACATTTTTGACTGTTAGAAAGTTATGACAGTTCAAATAATGTCAAAAATTTAGTTACATAGGCCTAACCAAAATTTTGACAATATTTGTCTCCATTTTGAAGATTCGAAACTAAGTTTTGAGATATCAAAAATAGAACAAGACTACCTACAAATAAACTATACAAAATACATGAATAAAGATCAGCAAATTCAATGCAAATTCAATTTGAGAGAGATGAATTAACATGAGAGCTAGGAAGAGTATATGTTTATATTAACAAGAGAGCACATTAGTTTCCATTTGTTCCTCCTTGTCACCAGTAAGGGCATTCCCCCAACACCTCCTCTTCGTAACACGTCACACTAAACAAGACACGAACCAGCAGCAACGACAAACATAACAGCAGTAGATCAAAAACGAAACGAAATTAACGACAACAGTAACCCTAACGATCAAAAAAACACCGTCCCAGAACTAACGAACCCGCCACCGAAACCCTAACCCTAGCCTTCTCAGTTCCTCCAGTTCCCATCCCGACCTCCACCGCCGCCGTATCCACCCTCCGAACCACCTCCATATCCACCGCCGCCGCCGTAGCCTCCACCTCCGCCTCCATAACGATCACCGCCTCCTCCGCCTCGGCTATAGCCGCCACCACCTCCGCCCTCACGGCGCTGACCGTAGCCTCCACCGCCGCTGCCACCATAGCCTCCTCCGCCGCTGCCACCATAGCCTCCTCCGCCGCTGCTACGGAAGCCTCCGCCTCCGCCTCCGCCGGATCCGCGAGACTGGGCCTCGTTAACCGTGATGTTCCTCCCGTCGAGGTCCTGGCCATTCATCCCCTCGATGGCGTCCCTCATAGACTGCTCGCTGGAGAAGGTCACAAATCCGAACCCCCTCGACCTCCCGGTCTCCCGATCGTTGATGATCTGTCCAATCCAAAACAAAAACAAAAACAAGTAAATCCATCAGATCCATAGATCTATAGTTTTAGGGTTTCAACAGCTAAAATCATAACTCAAAAGATCAATAGGGCTGGCATCAACATCTAGGGTTAGAGTTTCGGACCACAAATCCATCAGAACCCATAGATCTAATCAGAACTCATCAGCTCAATAGAGCTGGGGCATCAACTTAGGGTTAGGGTTTTGGATCAGAAATCCAACAGACCAACAGATGTAGAAGGGCTTATCCATCAAATCAGAATCCAAACGGATCAACGGAGCTAGCGTCTAAATTAGGTTAAGACTTTGGATCAGAAAATTCACCATATCCACAGATCTAGGGCTAGAATTAGGGTTTTTCCATCAGATATACAGATCTACGGCTAGAATTAGGGTTTTTTTCAATCAGATCTACAGAGCTAGGGAGCGAATTAGGGTTTTGATGGGATCAGGCCCGCACCTTGGCGTCGGTGACCTGGCCGAAGGAGCTGAACGCCTTCTCGAGCGAGTGGCTGTCGGTGGCCCATGCCAGCCCGCCGACGAAGCAGCGGTACTCGGCGTCGGAAGAAGCCATTGGAGAAGGAGAAGTAGCGGGAAAATAAAACCCTACAATTGGAAAGAGAAGGAAAGAGGGGGAAGATAACCCGCCTCTGTGAGAGCACGAGTAAACCCTAGGGTTGGCAAACCCTAATTTATAGCAGGAGGGAGAAGGGGCGGTGAGGTTACCGGACGGGTATGGTCACCGCCTGTCACGCCTCCATCTTATCCTCCCCGTGTCTGTGGGCCGGGTGGTGCCGGAAATGCTCAGAGACTATTGTGTGTATCTTTCTTGTTTTGCGATTTAGTCCCTAATTAAATTCTTTAATGCATGTAAATCAGCAATATATAATATTTTCTCTTATTTAATATAAATCATTCTCTAATTTTAATCATAGAGGCCTCAACTAGGGGTGTGCACAAACCAACCAAACCGAACAAGTCAAACCGAACCAAACCAAATCGGTCGGTTTTGAACCGAACCGAAGACCCAATTGATTTGGTTCGATTGAAAATTTAGAAAAAATCGACCGGTTCGATTCGGTCAGCGGTTTGGCCATTCAAAAAACCGAATAAAATCGAACCGAACCAACCCATAAGTAACAGTGCTATTTTAGGATTTTAAGCATTTAGGTTCAGGGTCTTCAGTCGGTCCATTTATTTATTTTTTCATACGAAACTGAAAGAGGAGGCGACTGCTCCTATTCCAACTCATCTCTCTCTCTCTCTCTCTCTCTCTCTCTCTCTCTTCGTTTAGGGTTTAGGGTCTCCCTAACTCCTCCTCCCAATTTCAGTCTCCGTCGGGCGTCGGCTAGCCTCCGTAGTCCTCACCTCACCGGGACACCCTCGAATCTCCAATCTCCTTCGAATCGACTTCAAACTCCCTAACTGGTAAGGACTAAATATAGATCTAGTATATATGATGTAGGGTTAGGGTTTATTTTCTTCAAATTTTCTTCTGCTAGTTGCTTCTTCTATATGCTTCTATCGGCTAACTAGTAATTAGGAAATATGCAATGTGCAATTGTGCAGAATAGTAGAATACTACTTTGATTAGTTGTATTTACTCTTGCATTCGTGCTATTTTGCAACTAAATACATTGTCTGTGCTGAGTTGTTTTATGCTATTTACTCTTGCATTTCAGAAATATGCAATGTGCAATTTTAGCAATATGCAATGTGTAGACTGTATGTGGATGTGGCTCATTGTGCTATATGCAATTGTGCATTAATACATTTTTTAATTGTCATCAAAACCGATCAGTCGAGTCGAGCCGAGCCAAACCGAACCAAGTCGGTCAGTTTCAAAACCGAACCGACTAGTTGGTTGGTTTGGTTCGGCTGTGATTTTTTTCAAACCGACTAACTTCGGTTCGACTTCGATTGGGATCAAATAGGTCGGCCACCGACCGATGCACATCCCTAGCCTCAACCACTTGGGTCATGTTTGGATTATATACTTTTATGTGGGAATCTGTTGTGTTTCAAACCTTATGGGAGAGCTAAAAAAGTTGTCATTATTTGCACATTTGTTTTGCATATTTACTTGCAAATAAATTTTATAGGGATTGTTTGGATGTTAACGAGGTAAAATTGAGAATTCTGAGTCTTATTTTTTGAGCAATCACTATTTTGATATGCCAATGTGCTCACCAATCTTAGGTTAACCCAAATTTGATAATTATTGTCTTTTTTAATTCCAATTGCCTTCTATATTTTTGGTGTGTTTTCTTTTTTGTTGAAACATCGACTTGAATCAAGGATCTTTTGCTGCGCCCCTCTTCCTAGGACACTGGATCCTGGAGTCCCTCGATTAGGGTTTTCCATGCTTGTCACCATTAATGGTGCCAAGGGAGCAGTAAAACTAAGTAGAGAGGAAGAAGAAGATCAAGAAAGCTACTGTAGCTAAATTCAATTGCTGAGAAAAGTAGTTACAATTTGCCTGCCATTCTTGGCTAAGGTTTCAGTATTTATACAGTTATTAGTTGGCTGAGTCAAGAGCTGACTATGATGACAACTAATCAGTTAGTTGCTGAGTCACACATGCTGACTATGATGACAAACTAACTAACTCTTTGTTTACATGTCTGAGCCTGATACAATTTTTTGCTACACAGGTGCTTGTAGACTGACATCTTCTTCACATCTTTGGCTTGGCTGCTTCTTCTCTTTTGCTCAGTTGCTTGGCTCAGTTGCTTCTTCATAGGATCCAAGCCTTGAGATTGGGATCCTAGCAATACCTCCCACCCTAATTTGACCTTGCCTCAAGGTCAAAGTGAGGGAATGTTCGAATGAACTCTGCATAGGGCATCCATGTTGGTGTATCCCCATCTTTCCATTGCACTAAGAGATCCACTGTTGCTCTGTTTCCTCTCTTTACTATTCTTCTGTCCATCACCCAGTCTAGCTCTAAAATTGCTTCTGTCAAGGTGCTGGGGAGATCAGTTTGCACAAGCACTCTCCTTTTCACATGTTTTTTAAGTTGAGAAACATGGAATACAGGATGTATCTGTGACTCTTGAGGAAGATCCAATTTGTAAGCTACAAGGCCAATCTTCTCTAGCACTTGGTAAGGACCATAGTATTTAGGAGAGAGTTTTTGAGGTCTTCTATGGGCCACTGAAACTTGTCTGTAAGGCTAAAGTTTAAGGAATACTAAGTCCCCTACTTCAAAAGACCTCTCAGTTCTGTGCAGATCTTCAAACTTCTTCATCCTGTCCTTGGCCATCACTAAGTTGTCCTTGAGCAGCTGTAGGGCAGTATCTTTATTAGCTAGTGTTGCAGCAACGTCTCTGTCTTGGACTTGACCAGGCAGATAAGTCAAAAGACTTGGAGGGGCTCTCCCATACACAGCTTCAAAGGGAGTAGTTTTAGTAGCAGTGTGCCAATTGGTATTAAACCAATATTCAGCCCATGGCAGTAGCTTACTCCACTCTCGAGGCTTGTGACTACAAAAACATCTCAAATAGGCTTCAACACATTTGTTTGACACCTCTGTTTGGCCATCAGATTGAGGGTGATAGGCAGTGGAGTAATGCAGTTGGGTGCCTTGCAGTTTGAACAGCTCTCTCCAAAAGTTACTTGTGATGAGAGGGTCCCTATCACTGACTATTGTTGTGGGCATCCCATGTAGCTTAAAAACTCCTTCCACAAAGATCTGAGCCACCATTGATGCAGTGAAAGGATGGTTCAATACAAACAAATGCAAGTACTTTGTTAATCTATCCACCACAACTAATATAGTAGATTTATGATTACTCATAGGTAAGCCCTCTATGAAATCCATGGAGATATCCTCCCATATTCTCTCAGGTACAGGCAGTGGTTGTAATAAACCAGCAGGGGATGAGTTCTCAGATTTATTTCTTTGGCAAACCTCACAAGCCTTAACATACTCCTTGACATCCTTCTTCATGCCCTTCCAGTAACAGACTCTTCTCAACCTCTGAAGTGTTTTTAAGGTTCCAGAATGCCCAACGGTCAATAAGTCATGATGTTCTTTAAGCATAGTGGTAGCAAACTCTGACTGAGGATCAACTAATAGTCTGTTCTTGTAGTATAGTAACCCATTGCTCAATGTATACTTGTCAGGATTTAACTCCCCTTTCTTCCATTTGTGCAACTGAGCTTGATAATACAGAGAATTTGCCATTTGCTCTTTGAATTGAATTATCCAATCTGCAGTAACCATGGTGATGGCTGAATTTTGCACTCTGGAAAGGCTATCTGCTGCAGTGTTGTCCTTCCCCTTCTTGTACTCCACCCTATATTGGTAACCATGCAACTTCATTAGCCACTTATATTGAGCCTCTGTATAAACCCTTTGTTCTAACAGGAATTTCAAAGATTTGTGATCAGTTCTTATTAGGAACCTCCTTCCCCACAGATACTGATTCCATTTTTAACTGCTAATAAGATGGCTAACATTTCTTTTTCATATGTAGAAAGAATTTTGGATCTTCCTTTCAATTCTTGACTGAGAAATGCAATGGGTCTTCCCTCTTGCATGAGTACTGCCCCAATTCCATTACCAGATGCATCACACTCCAATACAAACTCATTTTCAAAGTTTGGCATTCTCAAAACTGGGGGTTGGGTTAACACCAGTTTCAGCTTTTCAAAGGCATCCTGAGCTTGTGCACTCAACTGAAATGAGTCCTTCTTAAGTAAATTGGTTAGAGGAGCAGCTATGCTTCCATACCCATGGATAAATCTTCTGTAGTAACCTGTCAGACCTAAGAATCCCCTTAGTTCTCTGACAGTGTGAGGGGGAGGCCAATATTGAACGACTGCCTTGATCTTTTCATTATCCACTTCTATACCTTTTCCAGAAATGACATGACCCAGGTAGCCTACCTGTTTCTGCATGAATGAACACTTGCTTCTTTTGATTTTGAGGTGATTTCCCTTCAGTTTTTCAAACACAGCTTGCAAATGAGAGTAGTGTTCTTCCTCATTCCTGCTGTATATTAGTATATCATCAAAAAACACAAGTACAAACTGTCTCAAATATGGCCTAAATACCTCATTCATCATAGCTTGAAATGTGGAGGGGGCATTGGTAAGGCCAAAATGTAGGAACCCTAGAGGGGGGTGAATAGGGTCAAGCTAACTAATCAAGCACTTAGCACAAGCTAATTGGCAATTTGAAAATATAAGTGCAAGAGAAGAAGCAAACACAATACCGACACCCGATATATCCTGGTATCCTCCTAAGAGGCAGTCCAGTCCCGGAACTCTCTCCGGCTTTAATCCACTATTTGAGCAAATAGTTACACACGAGTTTGGATCCGAAGAACTTGCCAACTTCTTACACAAGAGCTTTAATCCGAAGGGCTCTCCGACTTCAACCGAGAGTTTGGATACGAAGACTCCCCAACTTCAACCGAGAGTTTGGATACGAAGACTCTCCAACTTCAACCTTTCACAATAGATTTTGATCTCCTTATACAATAGGATGAAGATCTCACTTTTCAACTCAATAACTCTAACACAATTTGTAGATGGCAAATGAAGGCTTTGTAGAGTTGTATGTGGATAAGCTTTGGTGGTTTGGAAATTTTTAGGCTCAAAGCATCAACCTTGAATGAAGGGGTTCAAGGCTATTTATAACCAAAGCATTGAAAAGAGCCAAAGGCAACTTTTCAGTCACGAACCGGCATACCGCCGGTATGATCCGGCATACCGGCGGTATACCGATCTGGGATTGCAACGGCTAGAAATATAGCCGTTGGGATCATTAATGGCTGAAAATCCGACCGTTGGAATTTCAACGTTTCAGAAGCGGTATACCGTCGGTATGGACCGGTATGCCGGCGGTATGCCGGTTTTGTAAACAGAAACTTTCTGTGAACAAAAACCGGTATACCGTCGGTATACGTCGGTATACCGTCGGTATGCCGTTTTCCACCAAAAATGATCCTGGGCTTATTTCTGCCCTAGCTTTCGATTTTGCCATCCATTTCTTGTGTTTACAATTATTCCTAAGACTCATTACAGACTCCAGATATACTTAGGCAGGTGCAGGCTTCTTCAGAGTCTTGAAATGATGATGGCATGGCTTGGCTTCTTTCTTTGATAGGTGCTGGCTTTTTCCCTTGGCGGCAGCTGTCCAAAGATATCCAGTTTATAAAAACTGAATACCTTTCGGGGGCTTCGCCCCCGAACCCCCGACGAGGGGCGCTGCCCCCTCGACCCCCGTCCGCTGACCGGGCAGCGGAACCCCCGGTGCGTGGCTCCAGAGATGTCGTCGGGTGGTTCAGAGAAATCTTGTGGGATCCGTCGTCTTTGGCCCACCATGATTTCTTCATTGCATATGTCCACATTGATCTTGCTTATTGCTTTTCTGCATGTACATGTTAGACGAACAAAGCAATATACATAGTAGCAAGTATGATAAATTAAAGCACATTAGGACTATGCAAAGTTTAAGTATAAGTGCTAAGGTGATGGCATATATGTTAGTGATATCATAATGATTAAACTTAATTGAATGACCACAATCAAAAATATAGTTTTGAATTTGGCAACCCAATTAAATTTAAGATAGATAAGCTCATAGCACTAAGATGTAAACCAATGGGCACATATCACCAAAGATATAAGTATAAGTAGAAATGCTATAGTGATAGTATGAAGATTAGTGATAATGAAATGCTAAACTTAACAGATTAACCATATTCAAAAATATGATACAATCATTGGGCCAACACAAAAGGCATTACCAAGAATTCATAGTGACCTTCATGTATTCTAAAAACAGTTTTAAACACATCCTCCTCCTTCATTCTAACTTGGTGGTACCCAGATCTTAGGTCCAGCTTTGTGAAGAGTGTGGAACCATACAATTCATCAAAAAGTTCATCAATGAAAGGTATAGGAAACTTACCTTTAACAGTGTTTTGGTTCAATGATCTGTAGTCAATGCACATCCTCCAACTCCCATATCTCTTCTTAACCAAGATCACTGGAGAAGAATAGCAGCTGTTACTGGGTCTAATAATTCCAGATTTCAATATTTCTTTGACCTGTTTTTCAATTTCATTTTTGTATAGGTAAGGATGCCTATATGGCTTGCTGCACACAGGAGAAGCTCCAGGAATTAATGGGATTTGATGGTCATAACTCCTGCTAGGGGGTAGACCAGTAGGCTCCTCAAACAACTCTTTATACTGATCTAACAGGTCATTCACTTCTGGATTCTTTTCTGAGCTTGTTTCCTGCAGATTTTCTGGAATTATCTCCTGAGAACACAGCTGTATGATGAAGACCTGTGGACTGCTCCTCAAATCTTTGGCTGCAGGTTCTAGGAGTTGGTTACCACTGCTTCTAATGCCTTTGAACTGTTGGATTTGTCCCTGTTTCTTGAACTGCATAGTTAGCTCCTGGAAATTCCATACAATATCCCCCAATGTACTCAACCAGTTTGCTCCCAAGACTATTTGACACCCTGAGATAGGCAGTTGTAAGAGATCATCCATTATCTTCTTACCTTGACACTCTATCACCACCCCATTATGCAGGCCTTGGCTTTTCAATTTTTCCCCATTTGCTACTAAAACTTCAAAGGGTTTGTTACTGCAGAGAGGTAGGTTCAGCCTTTCTTCAAATTTTGTATCAATGAAACTGTGGGTAGACCCAGAATCCACTAGTATGGTTACTGGCTTGTTTTGCAGAGTCCCTCTTAGTCTCATAGTTGATTGATGCAAAGTTCCTGAAAGAGCTTGCAGGGAAATGGCAGATGCACTCTCTTCCCCTTCCACTGGTTCATTTGGTTCATCTTGAGGGTTCATGTACTGTTCCTCTTCATCTGCTATTAGCATGTATATTTTTTTTTTGTCTTTGCACTTGTGCCCCCTAACCCATTTTTTATCACAGAGAAAACACAAGCCCAAATTTTTCCTCCTTAGCAGTTCATTTGGTGATACAGTAGGTGTTGCTCCTCCAGTCAAGGTTTGTTGACTTCCAGTGTGGGAGCTTGGATAGAAGCTCTTCTTTGTCTGATCAAAAGAATTTGGGGTTGTTCCCCCTGCAACAGAACCTGCCTTACTCTGGTAACTGTAGTTTCTGGGATTTTTCTTTATTGCATACTACTTGGCCTCATGAAGCTGTGCCAATTCCATAGTTTCTAATAGATTGGTGGGTTTTCAGATCTGGACTTCATATCTCAATTCATCCTTCAAGCCTCCTAAGTAATGACTGATCAGAGACTTTTCAGACATTCCCTGAATTCTATTAGACATTTTCTGGAACTTAAGATCATAATCTTGGACAGTAGATTCTTGTTTAAGCAGTTTGAGATCTATTAAGTAATCTGTGAATTGTGGGGGTCCAAATTGGTTCCTGATTGCCTTGCAGAACTCATTCCAGGTCATGGACTCTCCTCCCACCTTCCTTATCCAGTTGAACCAATAGGCAGCAAGCCCTTTCAATTGGACAGAACATGATCTCAACCTATCCCATTCTGGCACTCCATAGTAAGTGAAATAATTTTCCACCCTCATTAGCCATTCTTCAACATCAATTTCACCATTAAATTCTGGAAATTTTAATCTCAACATAGGTGAATTTCCCATTTGGCTATTGTTATGGTTACCACGCAGGCCTCCTCCCTGGCCAGAGTTAATGTGTCCAAACCCTGGTGCATTTATGAAATTAGCATTTGGTGTGGTGAAATCCCCAGGTGGATGAAATATGGGGCTCAATCCAGCATTGGTTGTACTGAAATTCCCAGGTGCATGAAACATGGGATTCATTCCTGATGGGGTGCTAAAGGTGTTCATCGAACCTAAAGCACTGGTGTTAAATGATTGCATATATGATGGACACAAAGGAGAAGGTGTCGGACACAAAGAAGGTGGAGGTCCCAATGTCATGTGTGGGATATTATGCATTTCCCCCATTTGTGGAAGACTTTGGGGAATTTCAAACCCTCTTCTTGATCTAGATATCTCCTCCATGAATTTCTCCATTTTATCATTCAGAGTTCGAATTGTACCTTCCATGGCTTGAGTCGCCTCTCTCCTTCAAGGTGATGCTGATTCTCCGGTGGCCCCTGCGCCGAGCCATGGCTACTCCCTCCGCTTCCTGCGGTGGATCTTGCCGGTTCGACCAGCTCTGATACCAATTGATGCGCCCCTCTTCCTAGGACACTGGATCCTGGAGTCCCTCGATTAGGGTTTTCCATGCTTGTCACCATTAATGGTGCCAAGGGAGCAGTAAAACTAAGTAGAGAGGAAGAAGAAGATCAAGAAAGCTACCGTAGCTAAATTCAATTGCTGAGAAAAGTAGTTACAATTTGCCTGCCATTCTTGGCTAAGGTTTCAGTATTTATACAGTTATTAGTTGGCTGAGTCAAGAGCTGACTGTGATGACAACTAATCAGTTAGTTGCTGAGTCACACATGCTGACTATGATGACAAACTAACTAACTCTTTGTTTACATGTCTGAGCCTGATACAATTTGTTGCTACACAGGTGCTTGTAGACTGACATCTTCTTCACCTCTTTGGCTTGGCTGCTTCTTCTCTTTTGCTCAGTTGCTTGGCTCAGTTGCTTCTTCATAGGATCCAAGCCTTGAGATTGGGATCCTAGCATCTTTCTTATATTTTATATCTGTTCCAACTGATTGGTCTCCTCGATTGGCAAGAGATAGGCTTATATCTCATTTGGTTCGCAGAATTACGATCTTGTAAAAGAGAAGTCATTTTTCTTTTCCATATTTGGATGCCGAAGAAAATGAGTAGGAAAGAAAATTGATTTCCAAAAGAAAAATATGCAATCCCCAACCCCCCTCCCCCACCCCTATTTGCTTTTTCTTCCATTTTTTCGGACTTTTTCAAACACCGAAAAGAAAATTTGATCAAAATTATAATTTTACAAAGGAAAAAAAGAACAAAGAACTGATTTTCTTTCCTTATTTTCCACGAACCAAAGTAGGTATTAGATTAAAATTATAGTTATGAATATAAAAATGACTTCCAATAGAACTAGTTAAGAAATTGTATATATTTTCGTATAAACATCTAAGAAATTTATGTAATAAAAGTATATAAAGTATATATATAGGGATTAAAATGCATATTTTGTTCAATCGAGTCTTCCGATCTGGATTCAGGGTGTTACATGGGCCGATTTGGCCCGAACCCGCCCGAGCCCGCAGCAAGCCCGGCCCGGTTCAGCCCGCTCCTAGCCCGGCCCGAGCCCGCCCACTAGTGCATCCGGTCCGGGCTGGGTTCACCCGCCCGAGCCCAAGCCCGCCCGGTCCAGACCGGTTTTTTTTTTTTCATTCAACGTTAGGCCCGATTCAGCCCGGCCCGGTCAGGCCCGCCCAGGTCCGGTCCGGCCGGCTGAACCGAATTTTCCAAAAAAAAAAAATTGAATCATTGTTCCCCTTTTACCAAAATACCCCCATTTTGTGACTGTTTTATGACCGTTATAGGGGGTGTTTTGGTCTTTTTGACCAAAATGACCAAAAACCCTTTACAACAACTCTATTTTGAGGGTATGGGGGTCATTTGGCTTCCAAAAAATTCTATAAATTGGCCATGAAATTTTTATTTCAAACACAAACAATTCCATCCTTCTCAAAAAAAAATTCCAAATCACAAGAATATTTCAAGAAAGTTGTGCTCTAAGTTCCGACGATCTACGACTTCCCGATCAAGCAATTTCGGCGATCTACGACTTCCTCTTTCTAATTGTTTTTTTATTTACATTTACGAAATAGTTTTCCTTCCTCCATCTCTCTAGTTTTTTGCCAAAAAACTAATTTCTTATTTTTTTTTCCGATATCCTCCTCCATATTTATAATCCTTTATATATTTTTATTTGTCTTTTTAAAATGGTCGGACGAGGTTCAAACTAAGCTAATGATGTTTTTAAAATTTACAATTCTTTTTTGAGAAAAATCTTATTCCTGACGATTTAGTTGGTTCCCCTCCTGAAATTGGTAGCAATGTACCAAATGTTGTAAAGAGAAAGCAAGAAGCAAAAGTTTGGGACTTTTTTATTCTTCTTAATGAAACTAAACCTGATGGCTCACTTGTTTTAGATCAAAAAGTTGAAGCAGTTCCGTACAGGGTCCAATACAAGAAATGTTTCCGTATATACAAATGGAAGAGGGGAGGTGGCACGGGCACACTCTCAAGACACTACGATACTTGCTACGGTCCAAGCTCAATTTCGGCGACCCAAACTCATATAAGTTTTGGAGGTACTGCGGCTTCTTCGGTGGGTACGTTTTCCTATTCAGCTGCCCGTCATAAAACTGAATTTACTAAATATATTATTGTTGATGAACTTCCATTTACTTCGGGTGAAAGTGGATCTTTATATGATTATGCCACAATTGCTTTAAATCCATGTTTTAATAAAGTTACTAGAGGCGCTGCTAGAAAAGAGGATATTAGACTCTTTAAAGAAATAAGACTTGCTTTAAAAGAAACGTTTTCGCATGCTAATAAACTAGCTATTACTTCTGATGTGTGGACAAGTAAACAAAACTATGCTTATATTTGTATCACAGCACACTATATAGATTCATTGTGGATGTTGCAAAAGTGCATCGTCTGTTTAAAAACTTTAGAATTTCCACACACGGGCTCCGCAATTGCCACTTGTATTTCAAAACACTTGCGTGACTTTGATATTCACAACAAGATTCAATCTGTATCTTTTGATAATGCTAGTAATAATACTGCTGCTATAAATTCATTGTCTTTACTATTTCAACCTATTTGGAAGGTAGATTATTGTTGTAGGGCCTAAAAATCAAGTTGCGCCATGAACCCACTAACCAGTGATCAAGTTGCACCCTAAAAATCAGGTTGCGCCACTGATATGAAGCTCATAGAATGAACTGCGCCGCTGAACAGGTTGCGCCATATATCAGATTGCGCCCAGTCTTATTGCGCCAAAATCTACGTGGCGTCTGACATTTAATAGCCATCGTTACCTGACAACACTGACAACTGACAACACAGTGAACGAGAAAAATCTCTTCGAATCCCGTAAATTGTGCTGCTCGAGGGGAGTTGGTTGACAACTGTCCTGTACACTTTGTAAGTTGCGCTTAGGCGCAATCCAGACAAAATCTTTAGTTGCGCCTAGGCGCAATATGAATGACTTCTGCTCAAAAGCTGCCACGTGTCTAGGCGCGGCTCAATCAGGCACAATTTTACTCATTAACTGAAGTTCACGCAATCTGCCAAAGTTGAGACAATCTTCATTTCTAAAGCAGGATGACGTGGCGCACATGCCACTAATCTCTCAAGACGTGTCTACTATCCTGTACACGACCACGCGCATCTCAATCACATAATGCCACGCGTCTAAATACAGTTAGTACACGACTTATAACCGAATGAAAGTTGACACAACAGGAGGTTGGCGCAACACAGTATGGCGCAATCCAGCTTCACGCACATCAGAATAACTGTTAAAACAGCTATTTCCTGAACTCTATAAATAGAGTTTCCAATCATTGTGAAAGCATCACATACATACGCATAGAGATCAAGAATTATTGCAAAAATTGCTGCTGCATTCTCTAGAGGCTACAGTCTTCAAGTTCACATAGTCCAAGGGATATTGTGATCGTCTTCTGATCAGATTCCTACAGTTGTACTTCTCCAGAATTCATTGTACTTTGTACTATTCTTTTACAAGTTTGGAATAAACTTTTTATTTTTGCAAACAAAATGACGACTCTGCTGGGGACGACTTTCTCCTCCGACGAGTAGGTGATAACTCAATGTGATACTGCGTCGATCGGCAAGACGCAGAAGACTCTGGTTGTTCAAGTCAACCAGACAGCCTACGAGAATATGATTAATACCAAGAGCAACAAGCGCACTGTGGCTATTGCCAAGAACGGGACTGTATGGACTCCTAAGTCTCCTGCAGTTGCTGTTGCACAGGCGCAACTTGAATGCTCAGTGGCTAAGGCGCAATCCACCCCAGTGGCTCCGGCACAGCCTGCTTCTGTTGCCAGGGCACAGTCCACTCTTCCTGCTGCCCGTGCGCAGTCCATTACTTCCTTTGCTGCCAACACACAATCTGTTCAAGTTGTGGCTAAGGCGTAGTCTACCCATGTCGCTGCCAAGGCACAACCAGTAGCCTATATTGCTAGGGTGCAACCAGTAGCCCATAGCACTGTGGCACAACCCAAGCAATCAGTTGTTCAGGCGCAGTCTGCTGTTCTGGCGCAACTCAAAGGAACTAGTCTTTTGGCTATTCCCTCTTCTAATTCTCAAGTTCTGAACTTGGAGAATCAATGTTCTAGTGCCAATACTAGACAGAACAAAGGAAAGAGTCCTTTGACATTTCCTCAATGGATGCAATCTGTGCCTAAAATGGTCTCACAACAGAACAAAGGGGAACGCTTCTTAGCTAACCCTCTACAAAATAAAGGAAAGCATCCTTTGGTCCTTTCTCAAACTTCCTGGTCTATGACTCAGAGGAAGACATATCAGATTCTATTCCTTTAAACAGAGGTCTTCGGATCTCTGATATCGGAAAGAATACTGGTCAAAGAGGTATCTTACCTACCCCTATGGGGTCTGGTCAAGACCTTCCATCTTGCAAATTTCAAGATCTAAGCAAGGAAAATTAAGAGTATCACAAACAGAGACACCTGGAGCAGAATTTTCTGATTTACGCGCTTATCTCAATAGGTGTCAACCAGTATCAACTTTGGTAAAATGTAAGAACCCTATGCTAAAGGCCAATCTATACCAGAAGCCAAAGTTTGAAAAGAAGGACCCAACTTATGCTAATGAGTTGAGTACATCTTTGTACACTCAGGGAACAAATGTGGTGGCCCATGCAGGTCAGTGTCGTAATTAGTGCGATCTCTTAATGGTGCTCGACTTAGGGTACTAATTACGAGCCAGCAATTAGGACGTAGGACCTAGGACATGATAGGAGTTCTCAATCACACCTAGGAAAATTTTTGATCTTTTGATTATCATGATTATTCACCTTGTATTAATTAACTGTCCTTCTTTGATAATCTACTCATGTGCCATATTGATCTCTTGTTTCAATTCGTCTCCAGGATGACGAAGACGCACCCGCAGGCTACTGGATCGAGTAGCTTGCCTGAGAGATCTGACCAGGCCGAGGAGGAGGTTCATGAGACTGCCTCCAGTGATTCTACTATTCCAGAGACCCCGACAGTTGCACAGGGAGGTCTACCACCTCCACCCAGAGGGTTACGACCGTTGTTCCAGAGATACTGCCGCCACCACCACCGATACCGACGGATACACATCATATGTTCCTTCTCCTTCAGCAGATGATGGAGACACAGCGGGCCCAGGCAGAGGCGTCGCAACGCCAGTCGGAGGCGTCACACCGTCAGATCGAGATGTTGAGACAGAGTATGGAGAACTCGCATCAGCTTGTACTGGCAGCAGTGGAGAGAGTGGCACCGGGTACGATGCAGGGCCCTACTGGCCAGCAACCGTACCAGCAGCAGTCCAGGCCGGGAACAGTATTAGACTTTAGGAAGATGAGCTCCAGGGACTTCACAGGCACAGAGGGCATCCTTTATGCAGACGATTGGCTAGAGGATGTGCAACGGAGCATGGAGCTGGCAGAGCTTCCTAGAGCACTTTGGGTTTCGATCGCAGCCAGCCGATTCTTCGACATTGTGCTGACATGGTACCGTACGGATCCTCGTGCGTCGGTGAGAGGGCTGACATGGAAGAACTTCCGGAGGCTCTTCAAGGAGAAGTCTTCCCGGACGTGGCTCTTACAGCATTGGAGGGCCAGTTCGTGGGTCTAGTGCAGGGGAGCTCGTCGGTGGACGAGTATGCAGCTGAGTTCTTCCGCCTTAGCAGGTTTGCTCCCGATATGATCCAGGATGAGGGGCAGAAGGCTCACAAGTTCTGCAGGGGACTTATTCATGCAGTACGCACCCGCACCTCGGGTCGCCGTGACGCGATGTTCGATCAGATATTGATGGACGCGCAGATTGCAGAGGAGGACTTCGGCCTCAAGCCGAAGAGGAGCGAAGATACTATGGGGGCGAGTTCCAGTACGAGACCGGCCAAGCGCCCCCACATTCCGCAGCAGCAGCAGAGGCCGTTTCAGCAGCAGCCTCTGTTGCAGATTTAGCAGGCAACGGCACGTGCCCAGCAGCATCAGGGTCAGGGCCAGAGGCAGGCCCAGCAGTGTGCTTTCTGCGAAAAGACGGGGCACAGCAGAGACGTATGCCGGAGGAGGTTAGGCGCTTGCCTATTCTGCGGAGGGACCGACCACCAGCTGAAGGGCTGCCCTGCTCGGGCAGCCAAGGGAGGCCAGGACATGGTGCAGCCGGCTAGAGGACCAGCGGTTCAGCAGAGGGGTCCTCCACTTCAGACCCAGCAACAGCGTTTTGTCCAGCACCAGAGGGGAGCACCCGCGGGCAGGGTGTTCGCTTTGGCAGCAGAGGAGGAGGCAGAGCCCGTGGGAGATGTTGTAGCAGGTCATGTTCTTCTAGATTCCTTCTCTGCTTTCGCCTTGTTTGATTCTGGGGCGACCCATAGTTTTGTGTCTGTTTCTTTTGCTCTGAGACACAATATTATTGCTGAATATATGGGTAGGACTTGCAAGATTATGACCGGAGGAGGCATTATCCTGGTTAATAATATTTGCAAGGGGCGGAGAGTCACTCTGAGAGGCCGGAACTTGAGTACGTGTCTGCTCGTAATGCCCCTACCGAGGTACGATATGGTACTTGGTATGGATTGGTTGAGCATGCACCATGCTAGCATTGATTGCAGAGGAGACAGAGTTCTTTTTAGGACGCCGGGAGAGCCAGAGATCGAGTTTGCTCGAGGAGCAGCGGAGTCAGAGGCTGGATTCTGTGGAGCTTTGTTGGCGGGGCATGATTTGCCACATCCGTTGATTGCTGAGTTCTCGGATGTCTTTTCCGAGAAGTTGCCATGGATGCCGCCAGACAGGGACATTGAGTTCTCCATAGACTTGGTGTCGGGCGTCGATCCCATTTCACAGCATGTCTATAGGGTGAACAACAGCGAGTTGATAGAGCTGAAGAAGCAAGTCGACGAGCTGCAGGACAAGGGATTCATCAGATCCAGTTCTTCGTCCTGGGGAGCGCCAGTCCTGTTCGTGCCGAAGAAGGACGGTACGTCCCGCATGTGCATTGATTACCGGGCGCTCAACAACCTCACTATCAAGAATAGGTACCCTTTGCCGAGGATCGACGACTTGTTCGATCAGCTGAGTGGGGCAAAGGTCTTTTCGATGATAGATTTGAGGTCCAGGTATCACCAGCTGAAGGTGAGGCGGGATGACATTCCCAAGACGGCATTTCGGACTTGGTACGGCCAGTACGAGTTTACAGTAATGCCATTTGGGTTGACCAATGCTTCCGCGGTGTTCATGAACTTGATGAACAAGGTATTCCATCAGTACCTTGACAAGTTCGTAGTGGTCTTCATAGACGATATCTTGATCTATTCGAAGATGCAGGAGGAGCATGAGGAGCACTTGAGAGTTGTGTTAGAGACTCTGAGGAGGGAGAAACTCTACGGGAAGCTTTCGAAGTGTGAGTTCTTCTTAGACCAGGTGGAGTTCCTAGGTCATGTTGTGACCGAGCACGGGATTTCAGTAGACCAGAGGAAGATTTTGGCAGTGGAGTCTTGGTCTACGCCCAGTTCAGTTGCCAAGGTTCAGAGCTTTCTGGGTTTGGCTGGCTATTACCGGAAGTTCGTCCAGGACTTCTCGCGGATTGCAGAGCCGATGACTAGACTCACCAGAAAGGACGTGGAGTTCGTCTGGACTGTTGAGTGTCAGGCTGCATTCGATGAGCTGAAGAGGAGGTTGACTTCAGCTCCGATCCTGACTTTGCCATCTGGGTCAGGAGGGTTCTCGATCTTCAGCGATGCTTCCGGGAAGGGTTTAGGGTGTGTTCTTCAGCAGCACGGGAAGGTGATTGCCTATGCATCCAGGCAGTTGCGTCCTCATGAGAAGAACTATCCTACTCATGATCTGGAGTTGGCCGCGGTTATTTTTGCTTTGAAGTTATGGAAGCATTACCTGTACGGAGAGCGAGTTGAGATCTTTACAGATCACAAGAGCTTGAAATACGTGTTCACCCAGAAGGAGTTGAACATGCGGCAGAGGCGGTGGTTAGAGCTGATGAAGGACTTCGATATATCCTTGTAGTACCATCCGGGGAAGGCCAACGTAGTTGCAGATGCCTTGAGCAGGTATCCAGTTGCTATGTTCTTGACGACAGATCGTCATTTGTTGGCCGACCTGGATAGTTTGGGTATCGAGGTCATCATTCCGGGCATGGAGATCCAGATGTGGGGTTTGCAGATTCAGTCTGAGCTGATGGATAGAGTCAGGTCAGCGCAGTATGATGATGATGCCCTGAGGAGCATCAGGGAGCAGGTGAGGATGGGCTTGCTTGACGATTTCTCTGAAGCCGAAGACGGGTCGTTGTGGCACGGTACTAGGTCGTGCGTTCCGCGTGGAGAGCTTCGGGAGGAGGTTCTTCAGGAGGCGCATCGCTCTCAGTATTCTATGCATCCTGGAGCCAACAAGATGTATAGGGACCTGAGAGAGCACGTGTGGTGGTATGGCATGAAGCGCGAGGTAGCTCAGTTTGTATCTCGTTGTCTTGTGTGTCAGTAGGTGAAGGCCGAGAGGCAGAGACCAGGTGGATTACTACAGCCGCTACCTATTCCCGAGTGGAAGTGGGAGCATATCACCATGGACTTTGTATCTGGACTTCCACGGTCGCCAGGAGGAAAGGACGCGGTTTGGGTCATAGTTGATAGATTGACCAAATCGGCCCACTTTTTGCCTTTCAAAGTGGGTTTGTCTACGGAGAGGCTGGCTGAGCTGTATGTTCGTCAGATCGTGAGATTGTACGGAGTTCCGGTGAGCATAGTTTCAGATCGGGATAGCCGATTCACTTTCCACTTCTGGAGGAGTTTGCAGGCTAGCTTGGGCACCTCGCTCAAGTTTAGTACTGCTTATCATCCTCAGACAGACGGGCAGTCGGAGAGGACCATCCAAACCTTGGAGTATATGCTCCGTACATGTGTGCTAGATCTCGGGGGTTCTTGGGAGGACCATCTTCACCTGGTAGAGTTTGCTTACAACAACAGCTACCAGGCCAGTATAGAGATGTCACCATTTGAGGCTCTATATGGACAGAGATGTCGTACTCCTTTGTCTTGGGACGATGTCGACGAGCGGGCGCTTCTTGGGCCGGAGATGGTTGTGGATGCGGCCGAGAAGGTCAGATTGATTAGAGACAGACTTCGGGTGGCTCAGGATAGGCAGCGGCATTGGGCCGATAGTCACCGGAGACCGTTAGAGTTCGAGGTTAGTTTCAGTTCTTATCGTGTTTGTTGTGATTGTTTGCTAGTTATGTGTTGAGTTTTTGTCTTGTGTCTAGGTTGGTGACATGGTATTTCTGAGGATATCCCCGACACGTGGCACTATTCGCTTTGGCGGCGGTGGGAAGCTCAGTCCGCGCTACATCGGACCTTTCACCATCTTAGAGAGGATTGGTGCAGTAGCCTACCGACTGGACTTGCCTACTAGGCTCGAGGGAGTGGACAACGTGTTTCATGTATCTCAGCTGAGGCGGTACATGGCAGATCCTAGCCATGTATTGGACCATTCAGCGATACAGGTGGGACCTACTCTCAGCTATCCAGAACAGCCGGTGGAGATTCTGGATCGCAGGGAGAAGGTGCTCCGGAACTAGGTCATACCCTTGGTTCGGGTTGCATGGAGACATCACTCTCCAGGTGAGTCTACCTGGGAGAGGGAGGATGACATGCGGGAGCATTTCTCTTATCTTTTCGCGCCCTGAGGTATAAATTTATTTTCCTTTATTTTCTGTTTGTGATTTTCTGTGCTTGTTGTCTTCAATTTCGAGGACGAAATTTTTTTAAGGTGGATAGACTTGTCACCCTCACTTTTCCCAGTTAGGAGTAAAATGATAATTTTCCATTTTATAATATTTTTGGGAATTTTATTTCATGAATATTATTATTTAATTATTATAGGAGTCGGTTTCGAATTTTATCGCATTCCGAGTTAATTCGGGACCCCGGTGAATTTCGACTTGAGCCGTAATTAGCATGTTATCTAACCATGGCCCACCACACTAAACTTTTAGGTTTAGGAGTTTGGACTAGTCCCCCATGAGTAATTAAGTTTAATTATAATTTTTATTTATTTTTAGCAACTTCCGAAACCTATTTTGGATTTAATTAGCATTAGGCTTGGGGAGGGGCAAACTTGTAAATACAAGTGCCCCTACCCATGCCCCTTGGCCGGCCATGTAGGTTCACCCCCCTCTTTCTTCTCCACTAAGCAACTCTTTCTCTCTCTCTCTTTCAAATTCAATTCCTTTCAAGCTTTTTCTTCCTCCAACCAAACCTAATCTAGGTATGATTTTAATTCTCGATTTATTACTCATTTGCATTCATTTCCCTCACAATAAATGGAGAGGAGAAGATTCTCCACCATTTGCCCATAAATTTGTAGGATTTTCCTAGAAAAATAGGTTAAGGATTTATTATGGTTTAATCCTTTTTGAGAGTGGTATATATATATATATATATATATATATATATATATATATATATATATATATATATATATATATATATATATATATATATATATATATATATATACATGTGTATTTATGTGTGTGTATTATTATAAGTATTGTGTGTGTGTGTAAGGGAGATTGGAGTGGTGGTGTTATGGAGAGTGTGTGTGCTTGTGTGAGTGTGTGTGAGAGGGTGGTGTGTGTGTTTGAGTGTGTTTGTGCCTATATATATATATATATATATATATATATATATATATATATATATATATATATATATATATATATAGGCATGTGTGTGTATGATATATATAGGCATGTGTATATATATATATATATATATATATACACACACATGCCTATATATATATATATACACATGCCTATATATATCATACACACACATGCCTATATATATATATATATATATATATATATATATATATATATATATATATATATATATATATATATATATATATATATATATATATATATAGGCATGTGTGCACACATGCCTATATATATATATATACACACATGCCTATATATATCATACACACACATGCCTATATATATATATATATATATATATATATATATATATATATATATATATATATATATATATATATATATATATATATATATATAGACAAGTGTGTGTGTGTTTATATATATAGATAGATAGGTGAGTGTTGTGTGTGTGTGTATATATATATATATATATATATATATATATATATATATATATATATATATATATATGGAGAGATAGGAGGGAAGAAGAGGAAGAGATGAAGAAGAAGATGAAACAGCAGCAGCAGCAGCTACAGCTGCTGTAGCAGCAGCACCAGCTGCAGGAGCAGCAGCAGCCCTGGCAGCAGCTGCTGCCAGGTTCACCCCCCCCCTTTTGAGCCTTAGCACCTATAAACCCCCCCCCCCCCCTTTTGTATATATATATATATATATATATATATATATATATATATATATATATATATATATATATATATATATATATATATATACGTAGAGAAGATTAGAAGAAGTTTAAGGAATTAGAAGTTAGAAAAGAATTAGAAGTTAGAAGGAAAGAATTAGAAGAAGTTAGAAGAATAGGAAGAAAAGTGAGAAATAGGAAATAGAGGGGATCGAGTTAGAGGGCGAAACGGAGCTCGGAGTATCAGAACGAGTTGAAACTTGGCGTGGGGCAAGAATACGTGAATTAGATTTTGCGGGTAGGCTCTCGAGTGGAAATCGGGGTTGTAGGGTGCCGGTATCGCGCCGTACCATTGCGTATCTTAAAATATTCAAGATACCGGCAATAGGCCGCAAGATGGACTAGACGTCCACTTTACCTGGATATCTTGGTAGGTAATATATG
This sequence comes from Iris pallida, assembly GCA_029216955.1. Taxonomy (NCBI): domain Eukaryota; kingdom Viridiplantae; phylum Streptophyta; class Magnoliopsida; order Asparagales; family Iridaceae; genus Iris; species Iris pallida. Next base: position 27,505,305 of record JANAVB010015600.1, read on the forward strand.
TATAGGCTAGTACCTTACTACCCTAGGGAGCTCGGGTCAAAATACCAGGCGTAGGTAGGCTAACTTGATAATTGCCTAAGTTAGAATTTTACCCTTTTTAAAGGTAAAATAGGATATTGGCCTACGGCCAAGATTTGAGTTTCGAAGTCCAAGATGGACTTGGATATGGGTTGTGGAGGTTGGTAATAGTTAGAAATAGTCGTCTAGACCTAGTCTTGACCTCGGTTGACCACGGTTGACATTTTAGACCAAAAGTCAACTATGGGTCAACACTTTACCCAATTTAGTCCCAAATTCTATTAGACTTGTGTAGTTGACCGAAAGTCAACTATTAGTCAACATTTGACTAGTTTGACCTAGAGTTGACCTAGAGTTGACCAGGGTTGACCAGTTGACCAAAAGTCAACTGTAGGCCAACTCTTGATCCCGTTTGACTTTCTTCGACTTGTTTTGACCTGTGATGACTGGTATGACCAAGGGTTGACTTGGTCTGGCTTAGATTGACTTGATATAACTTGATTTGACCTAGATTGACTTGACAGGACTTAGTGTGACTCAGTGAGACCTAGTTTGACCTAGATTGCATATCATTCATTGTGAATCATTCTTAAACTTGTTTAAACCTAAATTAACATACAATATCTCATCTTTAGGTCTCTGATTTTCCACTCTGAGCATTGATATACCCTACAGCTCAGGACAGCAGGCGAGTACATTCACTGATAGTTTTTATTGTCTTGATATTTGCTATATCCGATTCAGTCGTAGTGTCTTACTTGATTCTCAGACACGATAGTTCACGAACTAGTATTGTCGGATTCCTGTCATGAGATGTCATTCCTGGATTTCTTGTGATACGGATACTTGTTGGTCTTGATTCTTGTACTTGTATTGACGTCGATTCCTGAAGAGGACTTGCTCCCCTCTTAGGGAATTCCGCGTCATGACGTGCTATGTCCGGATCCGTATACTATTCGAGGAATGGAGAATATTATAGATAGTGTGATCAATGCCCACCTTGAGTTACTACTTGTATCATAGCTATACCCTCACCTCACGATGGGTATAGCCTGACCTGTGCTACTACTTGCTCCATAGCTTACCATCCCGACCGGACCGAGTCCACGTACTTGTAGCCGGTCGACTGGAAGCCTGATTCTTGACCCATACCGATCATATTAGGCTATAATATTTGAGGCACATTTTATATTTACTTTTCTGTCATATATTCTGTTCTGTTCTACATTCAGTACTTTCTCACCATGCATGATATACAGTTACTCACATGCTCTACATGCCTTTACATTATATCTTGATTGGAGACTAAGTTCTGCTCAGGAGAAGAGTTATAACCCCGGTCCTTGTTTGGTTTAAGGGTTGTAACTCGGCTTCCGAACGGTTCCCAAGTCTTCATATATCTTTGTCTTGTAGTTCATTATACTGTCTCTTATAGAACTTGTTAATTCACATGGAACTGTTGTTAGTGTTTGTACTTGCTCATTTTCCTGACAGGATACCGGTATGATATATTACAGATGACTCTGAGGCGGACTGCTCGACCTATTATGGGCTCGAGTTAGATGGAGTAGCCTTGGATCGTGGCCTTATAGTAGAGCCACTAGATTTTGTACTTCCAGAGTAGTGTAGGTTAGGTAGGTTTGACTGGACTGCGATCCAGCTTGCTTTATCAGACTGTAGTTTCTATATTATATTTTGATACCCTGTGATGTTGTATATATCTGGGCTTGTATTGGACTCTGGACTTATTTACTCTTTCATCTATCATATGTCTTTCCTTCTGAGCTATCTACCTTAGTTTTATTCTGTGATTGAGACTGTATTGTTATGTCACCTCCATTCGGAGAGTATATACTGTACATGTACATTTATACTGTTAGTCGTAGTATTTTACAGACGTTATATACAGCGTTCTACCGCCGATACTGCGGCGTAGGCTGGACGTACCCACGTGCTCGTGCGCCTCATAAGGGTGCGGGTCGTGACAACAAAATATCTGAAGAATAGGAGACATGTTCCTAACATCATTAAGGAATATGTTCCTCCGACTTCTTCTCATCCTGTAGTTGTAACTGATCTTCGGCAACGTCTTACACAAAGACGGGAGATTACAGAGATGTCTCCCTCACCTCCAAATCATGCTTCAGATCGCCATTTCCTTCACGAAGTCGTCATCAACTGTTGTTGCCAATCGGCTCGACGATCTGTCTTCGATCGTCTGAACTATGCTCCAACTCCTGAACATATAATAGAAGACGAAGAAGAGCTATTATATGCTTCTATCAACATGACTTCTCAAAGCACTGGGGTGGAAAACGTCCAAGACGTAATGCATCCCGTAATCCCAGTCAACAATACTTAGATCGGATTCATGCATCTAGTGAAGGTGTCTTTCAATACACTAGATCAAGAAATCGACATTTGAACCAAGGTGTCTTTAATCAAGAAGATCTCCCCATCACTCATGTAGGAGAGGACACTTTTTTAGAGTTTGATGCAGATAGTGAAAGTTCTGAACAGACTATCTCATCAATAGCAGCATGAGAAGTGACGGCATATACCATTACGGAAGATCAAGATGCCTCTACTTCAACTAGTCAAGAGCAACGAATTGTTGCATTAGAGGACAAATTGAAGACCATGGCAGAAATGGTTGCTAGCATGCACATTATAATCGTAGCTCAACATACTGTGCCACCGATTGTATAACCTGCTATGAATCCTGAGCTTCTAGCATCCTCTGTACCAGTTAATCTGGGGGTACCAACCCCTCACATTGCTTATGTGCCAATTCAAGCTGATTCCAGTCAGTCTGGTGCTGGGGGTGGTAATTACTACGCTGTTCCTCCTCCTAATACTTCTATCCAACCCATCAATTCTCAAACATCAGGGGAAGCTAATGAAGCTGTAAAACTATTACGCACTCAGTTTGAGGCCTTCAAGCAGAAGGATGGCCTACAAAGACTGGGCATAAAGCAACCGTATCCTACAGAATGGAAGAAAGTTACATTCCCTCCTAAATACAAGCTTCCCATCATTATGTTGTTTTATGGCAGCACCTCTCCAAGTCAGTACATCAATCACTTTGAGGTGATGACTGATCAATTACAGCCAAATGATGCTCTCCTTACCAGAGTGTTCGTCGGTTGTTTAGCCGATGCAGCATATGACTGGTATCATAGCTTGCCTGATGGCTACATCACTTCTTTTGCTGGTTTCAAGTAAATGTTCTTGGAACGGTTTTACGAGGGAGTCAATGACATGACGATGTCTGCCCTCATTAAGATTAAACAGAGGCACAATAAATCCACGGAGAGTTTTATTGAAAGATTTTGCCGAGACGCACTCAAAATGCCTTTAAGAACTCCATCTGTTGTAACAATAGACACTTACAAATCAAACTTGTTGTCTATTATCAGTATGTAGACAGAATCTACACAATTCCAGGATTGACCTTCTTTTATTGTAAATGCAAAGGCGGCGAAGATTAGTGCCGAAAAGTTCAAGCAGTTAGGAGTTCAAATGACTCATCCTAACCAAGATGAACATTCCACACTCGGGGGTAATAATCGCAAGAATAAAGAAACACTGGCCATCAATCTCAAGGGGAAGGAGTCTTTGGCTGTCAACGTGACTCAGACAGCACCCACTCCATCAGCACCACTACAGAAGACAACTCGTCCAAAGGAAGAATATTCTTTCGATGAAGGTGATACTTTAAGCATCTTCGATTGCTTGATCAAAAGCAATAAGCTTCAATTTCCAGAGGCAAAACGGCCAGAAGAAGTGGGTAAAACCGATCACCCTAAATACTGTGTTTATCACAGATTTATAGGGCATCCAACCAGAGCATGTTATGTGCTCAAGGGCAAAATCCAGGAGTTGGTCAATTCTGTAGCAATTACTCTTCAGCAGGACGAGAAAATGGTGACTGCTAATGTGGTTTCTCTACAATTCGGTGACTTTTCACCACAATTTTTACAAGATGGTGTTGTCCCCATTTCAAGGACTACTCTTGAGATCGTGAATCTCCCATCTCCTCAAAATGAAGGTCTTGTTCCACTTCAACTGACAGAGGAGAGATCATGTGGATTCATCCAGATCTGTTAGCAGAGTTTGAAATGCCTTCCTCTTCTAAGCAAAAGAAGCACACCAAATCCAAATCTAAAAGCTGCAACATGGTATCCTTTGAACCAGTAATAGAAGAAGAAATTTTAATGGACACTAGATCTGGAAAACCCTATCTTCGGGAATATCCCAAAAATCAAGAGAATCCTGTTCCATCTCCTGATGATGCTCCTACATCATCTTCTCCTGGCGAGAGTATACTATCTATATCCCCGCCGGTAGTCGAACCATCTCCTCCTAAACTAACATCAGCAGACAAGGGAAAGCAACCTGTTCGCTTTGACAAAGTACTGAAGAAGTCCTCATCTCTTGGACTTGAAAAGCCTTACAATTTTGACATATTGGCTCAATTGGCTAATACTCCAGCAAGATTATCAATCTTTGAACTCTTACGTCTCTCAAAAGAAACTCGAGAGACGTTAAGCGAAGCCTTGATGCAGGCTGACGCTTATCTTACTCTTCTCAAGAAGCCTGAAAAGGAGCCAGTCAGCTGTGAACGTTGTCATAGTGTAATCGAACTAATGCCCAATATTACTTTTACACAAGATGACATGTTATTAGAAGATAATCGTCATGATCGTCCTCTCTATTTCACGGGGTATGTGGACACCATGAAAGTCGATCGCATTCTGATTGACCCAGGATCCGCACTTAGCATCATGCCGAAGTCTTTACTAGATGCTTTAAAGATCTCAGTGCATAAACTTTCTACAACTATCACTACCATCTTGGGGTTCAATCAAGGAAGAAGTGAACCTTTGGAGAAGATACGCCTAAAACTTCAAATTGGTAATCTTCGTACAAAGGTAACTTTCTATGTTATTGACAATCATGGCTCATACAACGCTTTGTTGGGAAGGCCATTTCTCCATGAACACAATATTGTACCCTCTACGCTCCACCAATGTTTCAAATATGTGGATGGTAATAGAGAAATCCAAAAAGAGGTTGCAGATCTGAATCCTTTCAAAGAAGTTGAAGCATACTGCAACGATTCTCGTATGTACAAAGAGGAATTCATGAAGGTGGTATTGGCAATGGACACAGATGAAGAACAGAAAAGTGTACCGAATGATACTCTGGTGATTCTGGTCAAAGGACGCACCTCATGTCCTCAATCTTCCAAACCACTGACTATTTATCTTCCATCCCATGAGAAGTGGCCTAAGGGTGATAGTCAAAAACAAAGGAAGCTCGCCTCTTCTGAGCCGCTTGTAATCGATCTTCGTCATAAGAAGCCCCCTCCTCCTTCTCATTTTTCTTCTCCTCCTCTTGTCATCAATCTGACTAAGCCTGCTAAGGCTAAAATTCCAGTTGTAAATGATGGTGTAAAAATCAATAAAGAATCTCCTTTGCAATATACTGATGTCTCTTACTATACTCAGTGTTATTTGGATATGCTAGATAGCTTTAAACCACTTACAATAGAAGTCGTATCATCTTTGCGAAATATGGTATCACTGGATTCAATACAAGAGTTTTACTTATTAGTATCGTCTCGAAAGAAAGATAAAAAGCCTATATTCTTCAACAAAAGAGAGGAACCAAAAATCATGCTCTATAACGATAATACAGATGATTCAGGAAGGCTACAATTACGCCGCTATAGTCCACAATCTAAAGCAATCATTCGTAAAATGGGCTATGATTTCAAAACAGGCATCAACAACGGTAAAGGAAGGCGAACTCCTCTTCATATTGCTGTTCCAATAGAAAAATCACAACAATACCACAGTAAAACGAAACGGGGACTAGGTTATGCTTCACCACTCCCAACTCCAGAACCTTCTGAATCTGATGAAGAAGAATGATCTAACTCTTCTGATTCTATTTCATGGGATTCTGACACCAGCATTGGTCATGTTCATAGGGTGATAGTATCTTCTAATATGGTGTCTGCCGAATTTTCGGAAGATGATGAAGATGACATCGAAGAAGCTCCTGAAGTGGACCCTTGGGCGCAAAAGATGGACAATCAGTAGGAACTTCGTTTTGAACAACGAAAAACACCTACTGAGGATCAACTAGTCCAGATCAATATTGGAGAGAAGGGCATACCATGACCAATCTTTATTAGCAAAAATCTTCCAGAGTATGATAAACAAGAATTAATTCACCTTATTCGTCAATATATTGATGTCTTCGCCTGGAGTTATGAAGATATACCGGGATTAGATCCTCAAATTGCAACTCACAAGCTTAATATCTTATCGAATGCCAAGCCGGTCAAACAACAACAACGACGATTCAAGCCTGAAATGATGGATGCAATTGATGATGAATTCAAAAAGCTTATAGCTTGCGGTTTTATCAGAGAAGAACAACATCCTGACTGGGTAGCCAACGTCGTCCCAGTCATGAAGAAGACCGGAAAGGTTCGAGTTTGCATAGACTTTCGGGATCTCAATGATGCTTGCCCTAAAGACGAATTTCCTCTCCCAATTACTGATGTCATGATCGACAATACATGTGGATTCGAACGAATTTCTTTCATGGATGGGTTTTCTGGATATAATCAAATCCGGATGAATCCTGAAGATGAGAAACATACTTTGTTTCGTACACCTCGTGGAGTGTACTGTTATACTGTCATGCCGTTTGGTCTGAAGAACGCAGGTGCAACCTACCAGCGGGCTATGAGTACTATTTTTTGCGATCATCTGCGAAAGACTGTCGAATGCTGTGTTGACGATATTGCTGTCAAAAGTCGTCTCAAAGAAGATCACATTCAAGATTTAAGAACTATCTTCAATCTAATGCGCCATCATCAACTCAAAATGAACCCCACCAAGTCTTTCTTGGGTGTCTCTAGTGGTAAGTTTCTCGACTTCGTCATTACCTCTAAGGGTATACACGTTGATCCCGAGAAGATAAAAGCCATTCAAGAGATGCATCCTCTACGCAACCTAAAAGAGCTACGAGGATTCCAAGGTCGACTTGCGTACATCAGGCGGTTCATTTCGAATTTATCTGGACGTTGCAGACCATTTACTCAATTAATGAAGAAAGGTGTATCTTTCGTTTGGACGGAAGAATGTCAACGAGCATTTGACGACATAAAGCGGTATTTAATGAGTCTATCGGTTCTTGTACCACCGATCTCAGGAATACCTTTCTTAATGTATGTCCGGGCAATGGATCATTCGTTAGGAGCTTTGCTGGCTCAAAAGAACAAGGAAGGTCATAAACAAGCCATCTACTATCTTAGCCGAACGATGATTGGAGCTGAACATCGATATAGTCCGGTGGAGAAGGAATGTTTAGCCTTAATGTTTGCTGTTCAAAAGACAAGACATTACATCATAGGCCAAACTATTTATGTCATATCCCGAGTCAATCCTCTTCGAGTCTTAATGAAGAAGCCAAGTACACTCAATTCTAGGCTTGCCACATGGGCCATATTACTAGCACAATATGATATGGTTTATGTTCCTCAAAAGTTTGTGAAGGGCCAAGCACTTGCTGACTTTTTAGCAGCTCATCCTGTCCCTGAGACATCTAAACTCTATGGTGAAATTCCTGATGAAACATTGGAATCAAATATGATCTCAGAAGAATTTCCTACCTGGAGGTTGTTCTTTGATGGAGCTTCAAGAATTGGACCTGGAGGTACCCTTGTGGCTGGAGTGGGAATTATTCTTGTTTCACCCGATGGATTAGCTATTCAAAGGGCTTATTCTTTAGACAAGTCGTGCTCTAACAATGTCACAGAATACATTGCCTTGCTCATCGGACTCCAATCAGCCAAACAACTGGATATCAAATATCTCGAAGTATATGGCGACTCTAAGCTGATTGTTAATCAGGTTAGAGGCATATATGAAGTCCTCCATCAAGATCTGGTACCATACCATGAAGTAGCAATCAGAATAGCTTCTTCGTTCAAAGGTTTCTTTATTGAACATGTACGTCGCGCATGCAATACAAAAGCTGATGCCTTAGCTAACCTAGCTTCGGTATTGGCAGTTCCAGTTAAAAGATAATAGATGGTTGTTATCTCTAATAGAGAACTATTTTGTGTCGAAAGCAACAACAACATTGAATTCAGCAATCTAACTGAAGTCAATATCACTTGCGAGGACTGGAGAGCACCTTTCATTGATTTTGCAGTATATGACATCTTGCCAGAAGATCCTAAGGAAGCTACAAGTATCCATCGCCGATCGCTTCGATTCTATTATAATCACACTACTAAAACTCTCTATCGAAGAACTTTTGATGGATTACTCTTGAGGTGTCTCGCTGGTAATGAAGTAAAGCAAATATTACGTGAAGCTCATGATGGTGTTTGTGGAGCACATCAGCCTGGTCTTAAACTACAGGATCGTATTCGACGTATGGGCTACTACTGGCCCTCTATGGTATCAGATGCTATTGACTATGCAAGAAAATGTCGTGCATGTCAAATTCATGTAGATTTCATCCATTAACCGTCGGAATTTTTTCATCCGACTGCTGCCTCATGGCCTTTCGAAGCTTGGGACATGGATATAATTGGCCCTATCAATCCTCCTTCATCTAAAGGGCATCGGTTCATTTTGGCTATAACCGATTATTTTTCTAAGTGGGCAGAAGCCATACCTTTGGCTGAAGTTAAAACGAGTAGTGTCATCAACTTCATCAAACATCATGTGATATACAGATTTGGTGTCCCCCGCTGAATCATATATGATAATGGGCCACAATTTATCAGCCAGAAGTTTAATAGGTTCTGTAATGACAACAGAATCAATAATGTCGCCTCTACGGCCTATAATCCTGCGGCTAACGGGTTGGCTGAAGCATTCAACAAGACCATTATCAAACTTCTCAAAAAGTTTGTCTCTATCAACAAATGTAATTGGAGTGATAAACTTGGAGAATGTCTATGGGCATATCGCACTACTGTCCATAATCCCACAGGTTGCACACCTTTTTTTCTAGTATATGGATGTGAAGCTGTTCTGCCTCTGGAAATTCAGATTCCATAATTGAGAATCGCCATTGCTAACGAGCTTACTACAGATAATAATGATCGTCTTCGGCTTCAGGAATTGGAGGCGCTCGACGAGAAAAGGTTATTAGCTCAACAGCACATCGAACTTTATCAATCCCAGATTTCAAAAGCTTTCAATCGCAAAGTCAGAGGCGAACATTTCAGGAAGGCGAGTTAGTCATTACAGTCAGACGTCCTATGACTATGACACATATGAGCAAAGGCAAGTTCGAGGCAAAATAGGAAGGGCCGTATGTGGTAAACAAAGTTTTCTCAAATGGAGCCTATCAATTAACAGATATGGATGGCAGAGTTGCTATGATGCCTATCAATGGCAAGTTTCTCAAGAAATATTATGTATAAAGACAAAATATACTTTATTTCAAAAACATGATGTAAATAAAAGTTCATTTTATTCATAGAATTACATAAATATTAAGGACGGGGAGGAGGCCTTGATCCTTCATGATTAAATACATAGTTTGCCAACAGTTCAAACATCTCATTGTCTGAACTCACAAGAAACTTGCAGGCAGCCATCCTCAATGCCTCTTCTTCGACAGTCTTTCCAGGCTCCACTAGCTTGGAAATCAAGTCCTCTCCTGGTGCAGGAGCAGTTGAACCTTCACCCCCTTCTTTTTGAGGAGGCACTGGAGGCTCAGCAGGAGGCGTCTCGGTCTCTCCTTCAATCTTCTTAGTGAGCAAATCTTTGGAAGACATTTTGTACAGAAAGGAAAGAAAATGACGATATCTACGAAAGTTTTGTTCTATTTGTAGACAAAACAAGTAGACAGTCAACATCGAGAACCGATGCGACTTTTTGAAAGAAACCCAATTGTTCGTTCATTTATAACTGTTCGTTCATTTATAACTGTTCATTCATTTTCCTTTCTTCAAAAACCGACATGATGGTTCATTTATTTATTCTCTTCCTCGAAAGTTGCAGTAATTGTTCAGTGTCTTTATCTCGAGAATTGAAGTGACTGTTCACTTTTTCTAAATGAGAGTTCGCATTCTCTATACTTCTGAATTCTGTATTTACACTGGCAACTTGTCATCTCCACATTTCTCCTTAATTCTATTTTCATTATCACTACATCAAAATCAGATCATAAAAGAAGAGAAAATCATTCTTTATTCCTTCTTTAAAAACATAGATACATCTTAATGGAAATCTATTACATCTCGGATTTTCATTCTAAATATAATATAAATGTCTATTACATCTTTGGATCTTCTTATTTGTTGGTGTCAGTTCCTTGTCGTCTCGACCTGAAGCAACGAGCCAGACAATGGAATCAACTCTGGTCTTCTCTCTCAAAAATACGAGAGGAGAACCACAGAGTACAGCAGCCCAAAGATGAGCTGCTGTCAATACAACTGGTGGAGAGAAGATGGTCCGCCAGGGGAAATAGGAACGAGATCACCCTTGTGATACGATTCCTAATTCTACCACCATCCAACTCTCATGTGATACGATTCCTAATTCTGTCTCTCCACCATCCAACTCTCATGTGTATAGGCTCTTCCTACCATCTGAGGAAGACCCTTCTGGAACATGGAGAGTCCTGAGCTGTCTGATTTGAGTGTCAGAATCACATGAGCTGTCTGATGTGAGTGTCAGAAGAATGTTCTCCATAGCATCCAGGTCACCGATGCCAGTTTTGAAGAAGCCTGCCAACCGAACTTCTGCAAATATGAACAAAGAAAGAAAAGTCAGACCTATCAAAACTATGCACGCATCAACAGTGTGCACCGACTAACAGAAGCACATCAACAATGTGCGCCTATTCTCGGAAGCTCAGACGCATCAACAGTGTGCGCCTATTCTCAGAAACACAGGCGCATCTTAGCAGTATGCGCTGATAAACAGGCGCGTATCAAAACAGCATACTGATCAACAGGCACATATCAGCAGTGCGCGCCTCTGATTAAAGCTAAGTACTGGACCATAGTGCGCACCTATTATCAGAAATAGTTAGCGCATATCAACGAAGTCTACAACATATAGATCAGTATATATCTTCAAAAGTGGCACAAAAGAAAAAAATATATATATATACTATTGATCCTTTGTTGAGACTTACCAATTTCTGAAGGCACAGTAGCATCAGGACGAAGTGGCGCAAGTGAACTTACAAGTAGTAAAACCTTGTGTGAAATTATTTGTTTTGAGAAAGTATGAATGGCTCTTTCGTTTATGGATGTCCTTTTAAAGGGGTTAAAGATGAAACATGCGCGTCATTCTAGGAGCCTATTTTTGGAAAAGAACTAAACAATAGGTGATGGAAGCCATGTGATGACTGCCATGTGTCCCTCAACGAAACAGTAAGCGTTTGAATCAGCTGAAGGAACGCATCTACGTACACTATTTGAAATCATAGCCATACAATGTATCAAAAATTTTAGATTTCATAAAGGTTGGGTGGACCCCTACAGACAAGGACACAAAAAAGAGAATAAAAGTTGTTATACAAAAACATTATTCCTTTTTCTTGTCTTCATCGGCCTGACGAAGAGCGGCATCCAGTTCTTGCATGTTGCGGATTCCCGAGCGACGCATTAGATTGAGGAATCCCTCCGAATCGCCACGCTCTTCAGAGGATAGCCCACCACTCGAGCGATTAAAGACAGTTGGGGTTAACCCGAAGCAGTCTAGAAAGTTCGTCGCTCTCAGTGCTGGGTCAGCCTCCAACAAATAAGTCAAAGGCATGATGTCGGGTTTCACTTCAGGAGACTTGTATTTTGTGACAGCATTGACCTCCATCTCCTTCTTAGACGCCATCACAGAAGGGAAGAATAAAGTATGAAAATTAGCCCCTACATATATATCACTAAATTGACTCTTCATATTCCTCATGGGAAACTGAAAATCATCAATGAAACTCGGGAAGACGAAGAGGAGATTGAGTGTTTTCGAGAAAGAAATTTAATTGAGATGACTGCGGTTGACTGGCGCAACTTGACTCAGTCAAAACTTTTATAAATTCAAAGTATTTCAAAACTTTGAAATGGTTTTTAAGTTTTGAAAACTTTGAAGGGGGTCTTGTAGGGCCTAAAAATCAAGTTGTGCCATGAACCCACTAACCAGTGATCAAGTTGCGCCCTAAAAATCAGGTTGCGCCACTGATATGAAGCTCAGAGAATAAACTGCGCCGCTGAACATATTGCACCATATATCAGACTGCGTCCAGTCTTATTGCACCAAAATCTACGTGACATCTGACATTTAATAGCCATCATTATCTGACAACACTGACAACTGACAACACAGTGAACGAGGAAAATCTCTTCGAATCCCATGAATTGTGCTGCTCGAGGGGAGTTGGTTGACAGATGTCCTGTACACTTTGTAAGTTGCGCTTAGGCGCAATTCAGACAAAATCTTTAGTTGCGCCTAGGCACAATCTGAATGACTTCTGCTCAAAAGCTTCCACGTGTCTAGGCGCGGCTCAATCAGGCGCAGTTTTACTCATTGACTGAAGTTCGCGCAATCTGCCAAAGTTGAGAGAATCTTCATTTCTAAAGCAGGATGACGTGGTGCACATTCCACTAATCTCTCAAGACGTGTCTACTATCCTGTACACGACCACGCGCATCTCAATCACATGATGCCACGCGTCTAAATACAGTTAGTACACGACTTATAACCGAATGAAAGTTGGCGCAACAGGAGGTTGGCGCAACCCAGTATGGAGCAATCCAGCTTCACGCACATCAGAATGACTGCTAAAACAGTTATTTCCTGAACTCTATAAATAGAGTTTCCAATCATTGTGAAAGCATCACATACATACGCCCAAAGGTCAAGAACTCTTGCAAAAATTACCGCTGCATTCTCCAATGGCTACAGTCTTCAAGTTCACATAGTCCAAGGGATAAAGTGATCGTCTTCTGATCAGATTCCTACAGTTGTACTTTCCCAGAATTCATTGTACTTTGTACCATTCTTTTACAAGTTTGGAATATACTTTTTGTTTTTGCAAACAATTGTATATTAGGTGTGCTTGTCATATTATTAACTTAGTTGTAAAAGAATGTCTTAAATTTTTAGTACACATTTAGAAACTCTCAGAAATTGTTTACACAGCTTGAACACGTCTCCAAGTAGGCAACAAGCTTTTAAAAACACATGTACACATTTTAGTATTCGTTTTATAAGATTTGTTAAGGATGTTCCACATAGATGGAATTCGACATATTTAATGTTGAAATCCACACTTCCGTTTAAGGATGCTATTACATATTTTTGTAACATGGATCATAATTTTGAATATCCAATAACTGAAGATGATTGGATAGTTGCTACTTTTATATGTGAATTTTTAGAAATTTTTTACAAGGCTACATGCACTCTTTCTGCTGTATATTATCTTACTTCTTGTTTAGCTTTACGAGAACTTTTTAACATGTCTTGCTTGTTTTCTAAATATAGAAATGTTCCAAATTTTGACTATGTTGTCAAGAGAATGAAAGCTAAATTTACTAAATATTGGGGTGATGTACATCTTTTATATTGTTTGTCTATCATTTTTGATCCTACCATCAAATTAGATGGTGTAGAAGTTTTGTTAGATGGCTATGCAGATAACATGGAACTTAATCTTATGGATTTGAAATTGGAAGTAAAGGTAGTTTTAGAAAGATTAGTACTACTTTATGAAGATAATGTTGTGCCGACCCGACCCACTTGGTACAAGTAGTAGCTCTGGCGTAGAGGACCACGCCCTTCGTTTATTAAGAAGGAAGAAACAAAGACAATCTTTCCAACCCACTCAAGAGTTGTCTTTGTATTTAAGTTCTTATGAAGAAGAATAGGAATCTTCAAATCACTTCACCATTTTAGAATGGTGGAAAAAATACGACAAAAGATTTCATATACTTTCTTTAATTGCACGTGATCTACTAATGGTGCCGGTGTCCACGGTAGCATCGGAGTCTTATTTTAGTGCAGGATCAAGGATGTTGAGCCTAAAGAGGAGCCGGTTGATGCCGGATATCTTGGAAGATTGTGTTTGCGTTCAAGATTGGATTTTAGCAGAAAAAGAACCCAAAACAAGAGAGATGAAGCTTATAACATCAATGAGCTGGACCTCGGATCGCTTGGATTGGGTGAAGCTTCTGCAACCGATGAAGAGGAGCAAGAAGAATGACTCAAGTCTAAGGTATGACCCTCCAAAAAAATATTCAAACTTTCAAACTTCAAAAAAAAACTTTAAAAACTTTAAACTTTAAAAAAAAATTTTAAAAATTTTAAACTTTAAAAACTTTTAAACTTAAAGAAAAACTTTATTAAAAACTTCAAAAACTTTCAAACTTTAAACTTATATCTTAAAAATACTTTAAAAGTACTTTAAACTTAAAACTTAAATCTTAAACTTTAAACTTTAAACTTAAAAAACTTTCAAAAAATACTCTAAACTTTAAAACTTTAAACTTAAAAATAAAAACTTTAAAACTTAACATATAACTTTAAAAGTACAACTTAAAAAAACTTTAAACCGGATAAAACTTTAAACTTAACATATAACTTAAAAAAAAACTTAAAAACTTAAAAAAAATACACAAAAACTTAAAAACAAAATTCTTTAACTCTGCCTATGACAAGCAAAGCTTGTCTTGTCGGTCCCAAGCCCGGATAAAAGAGGAAAAAAAAAATTAATTAAAAAATAAAGTTAAAAAGATTAAAATAAAAAAATCAAAAGAAAATAAAAGTTAAAAGAAAATGTGAAAATAAAAAAAAAATTGAAAAAACAAACTTAAACCGGATCGGCCCGAACCCGGCCCGCCCAAGCCCGTCCACGACCCTGACCGGACCGGCCCAGCCCTACCCAGACCGGGTCACTGGGCCGGACTGGGTCTTCTGAAGTTAAATCGGGCCGGACCAAGCCCGTCCCGCTAGTTGAACCGGTCAGGACTAGGTCCGGACCAAGCCTGGTCGGACCGGGTTTTCGTGGGCGCGGGCCGGTCCGGTTCAGCCCAAACGACACCTTGAGTCTGGATATGTTAATATTTGGATCCGGCCCAGTCCCGAGACATTATTTAGTACATGTCATGTGAAAAGGGTTACTCCGCACGTGACCAAGAGGTGAGAGTTGGCTGGAGAATATCTTGCAAAAATATCCCGGGAACGAAATGACGCTTTTGCCCCTACGGCAAGCTTCTAGTTTTTTTTTTTTTGAAATCCCACGCACACACACAATTGGGGGACTCGAACCTTGCCGGTCCCTCCGGATGTCCGCTCTAATACCACTAGGCTTACTAAAAATATACTAGGAAAAGCCGAAAGCGTACTAAAAATATACTTAGGAATAGCGAACCTTTTCAAATGGCCGGACGGCTTTTGCTTGATTAAAAAAATTATTAATATTGAATATTCTTAATCAGATCCAGTGGCAAAAGTCTGATGTGGCCGATATTAGCAGCTTGTAGCAGCCGATATACCGGTGCCGATCCCCAGACTAATATGTTATTTTGGTACCATTACCGTAAGAAAAAATAAATTTTGACAAATGCAGGTCTCATATAATATACAATATTAGAGTTTGGATGTTCAAATTGTCCGACATTAGAGTCTGAATCTCAGTATAGCTCAAAATTGGTACATAACAGTAAAAATGAAATCCAAACACTAATTCCGAATAATTTGGAGAGTCAAATTCTAATATTACATATTATATGAGACCATATTACTAAATAACATTTTTTTGTTATTTCGAAAAAAAAAGTTTTTGTTGGATAGCATAATTTGTTTATTTTAAGAACATGATTGTGTATTTTTATTGGACCCTGAATTTTAACTTTTGGTTTCGTTTTTTTCATTATACCCTGAATGTATAAGGGCAACAACCAACACATGCTGAAAATGAGAGTATATGTGGGCTACTGCGTGTAAGCTGATTTGGAGCAAGCACTTGAAAGCTTAATAACATCTAAACGAAGCAACTTGTTGGAAGATTAGACGGTTGGTCAAAAAAGAGAGAACATTATTAGAGTCTTATATAACATAAGAGAAAATTTCATCTGGGAAGATAGAATTTAACAAATTTGACTGGCGTCGGACATTAAAAAATTTTTAAAAAAAGTTCTGGCGCCAGTGTCATTGGCGCTAGACTTGTGTTTAAAAAAAAAAAATTGGTCGCCAGTGTGACTGGTGCCAGGTTTTCTGTCTTCTTCTTTTTTCACGTATAATGTTGGTTTTTGTTTGGTTTGTTTGGTTTTTTTTTAGTTTAATTTGGTTTATCTTTTATTGTGATTTAATATATTAGTTAACTTGATATTATCTATATTACACTATAGATAATAACAAAATATATATAGATAATATACATATAGATTTTAATTTGCATATAGATATCTATATGTATATTATCTATAATATTTTGTTATTATTATTATTATTATTATTATTATTATTATTATTATTATTATTATTATTATATATTAATTTGTATAATGATTAATATGGATAATAACAAAATCTAGTAGTCAATGTACAAATAAATATGAAATATAGATAATAACAAATAATATATACAAACTAATATATATAAATAAATATATACAAATTAATGTGATTTAATCTATTAGTTATCTGTATAATGATTAAAAGAAATTTGGTTTTTTAGTTTGATTTGGTTTATCTTTTAATGTGATTTAATCTATTAGTTAATTTGATATTATCTATATTATACTATGGATAATAACAAAATTTATATAGATAATATACATATAGATATTAATTTGTATATAGATAGATATGTATATTATCTATTATAATTTGTTATTATCTATATTTCATATTTATTTGTACATTGACTAATAGATTTTGTTATTGTCTATCTTAATCATTGTACAAATTAATATTTATAATAACAAATTAATATATATATAGATATCTATAATAATAAATAAATATATAATAATAATAACAATTATTATAGATAATATACATGTAGATATCTATATATAAATTAAAATCTATATGTATATTATCTATATATACTTTGTTATTATCCATAGTGTAATATAGATAATATCAAATTAACTAATAGATTAAATCACATTAAAAGATAAACCAAATTAAACTAAACAAACTAAACAAAAACCAACATTCTACGTGACAAAAAAAAAAAGAAAAAAAACCTGGCGCCAGTCACACTGGCGCCCATTTTTTTTTAACCCACAAGTTTGACGCCAGTGACACTGGCGCCAAGAATTTTTTTAACATGTTTTAACGCCAGGGCTACTGGCACCATATCCTCTTTTAAAAAAAAATTCATAAACATGACCTCTTTTACGCAAATTTGTTAAATTTCATCCTCCAAGATGAAATTTTTCAATAACATAATGAAGGAATGCCTTCAATGGACTTGGCCTGTGTGAATGACAAAGTATTGACAACTAGCTAAACGATTCCGGATAAGTTGAGAAATCTTTCTTTCTCAATAAATGGAATAAGTTAAGTATCAAGGACTCACATCCAGAAGCGGTACTTTTATTTTCTAAAAAACGAAATTATAAATTAGACATGCCAGCCTCTTTTCTTTGCTTTTGACGATCAACACGTGTTTCTGTACATCAGTTGACATTACCATCACCATAACTGCCTCCACCGCAGCCACTCATGGACTATCACCTTCTTTGGCCAGATCTTTAACCCGTTCAGAAAATCAGTTCATTGTGTTAGTCCCGGGGCTTGATCAAAGATGGTAGACTCGATGTCGAGATCAGAGGTTCAACAAACGTTTACCTTCTGATATTTCTCGAGATCCAAGAGGAACACTATAATATGAATCTGATTACAAAAGCAACAATAATCAGAAAATAAATCTCACGTTCTTCCTCGCAATCGCAGTTGCTGACGGACAGAACTGAGGTACAACTCAGATGAAGAAAGAAGAAAGAAGAAAGAAGAAAGAAGAAAGAAGAAGAGGAAAGGTTCTTGCTGGGGTGATTAAGATCACCGTTGCTCAAAGCAAGATTCGCCCCTCCACGATCTGCTTCCAGGAACCAGCAAGTTCACGAAGAACTTCTGGAACGCTCGTAAGTCAATATTTGAGACTTGAACGGGCTTCCTGGACTTTACAGACTCCCTTAACTCTCTTCTTGGTGCATCTTTCAAAGGAGGCCAAGGGGCTCTATTTATAGAGTGGAGTTGAGACTTCAACTCTTCTCATATCCGTTGTGGGACTAAAATACCAATACTCAAAAATAGAGTTTGATATTTTAGATCATCCCACAATCAGCATAGAAGTGTGCCAGTCCACGCCTACCCCCTGAACACTCCCGTGCATGCACGAGACATCCTGGAGTCCGTGTCCGAGTCCGAGTCTGCACAACAAAAATTAACTTGCATCCTTGTTAGATTTAATCCTTTTTCCTTCTAGAAAAATACTCCCATATGGCACAAACTTGTGCCCCACTACACCTCATGTGCACACCTCAACACAAGCAATGCATTATATTGAGATAATCACCATTTGGTGTAGCCAATGTGGGACTATCTTTTCTAGTCCAAAGGCAAAAACACCAACAATCCCCCACATATCTCAATATATGGGTTGAGCGTTCCCCACAGTGACTGTCCGTCATGCATTAGGAGAGATGTCGCTACGACTTGAATCTTCCCGCATAGGTTAAATAATAGCATGATACAAGAATGGACTAAGTCTTGAATTCTGCACCATAACTGCAATTCTTCCTACTCACATAATGATATCAACTGTACTTCTGGCTGCACATTGAAGGCCTTGTTCCAGCCTGGTTTCAGTGTATAATTTTTGGGCGTCTACAAGTTTACCCTCAAGAGACGGCCTGATATCTCTGTCCATACACTATAGGTAAGTTCTTTATAAAGAGTCATGGCATGAAGCATTGCGCTTCTTTGCGGTGCTACGCCGCTATAACATGGCTTAAAGCCGAGGCTTTATCCCATCTTGGTACCTCATCGTAGTGTCATACTACTGTAGCATGAGGTCACAGGCCTCTTTGTAGTGCCAAACTACCCAGCATGAAGTCTTGCGCTTCCGTGCGGTGTTATGCCTCTATGACATGGCTCGCAAAGCCGAGGCTTTACCCTACCTGGTACCTCTCCGTGGTGTCATGCCACTGTAACATGAGGACATCGTCCTCTTTGTAGTGCTGTCTACCTCTCTTTATTACGATTATCATACAGCATTAGGCTACCTGCCTATTTGCGGTGCTACTCCGCTGTGACTTAGCTTGCAAAGCCGAGGCATTACCCCTACCTGGGAACCTCATGGTGGAGTCACCCCACTGTAGCATGGAGTTACACTCCTTGTAGTGCTGCGCTACCGTGCTTCCTGTAAAGTACTCCAGGCATTCACTCTGCATGAGAACTCATTAAGGCATTTAAGCCAACCTTTCCACAAGATCCGTTTTCCGCAGAAAACAATAGTAGACAATAGTGATTGTAGGTCCGTAACCTCTCCATGTCACATAGGACAAGTATCCACCGTTCCTGATATTCTTCTGGTTAATAGTCCTCCCTTGAACCAAAAGCTAGATGCCTAGTAGATTTTTCTTTGAACTAATAACATAAAACTTTATGGTAGGAATGTAATAACACAATATCAGAATGCCTTCAAGCCCATTTTACAAGCTGTGTCATCGACCAGCTGGCGCTTGAGGCCCTTGGTGAACGGATCCGCCAGGTTCTCCTGACTCCGAACATCAATCACTGCAATGACACCTCTTTTGATGAGATCATTCACTGCCATGTGCTTCAACCGCACAGTTCTTTTCTTCCCGTTGAAGGGATCATTCGATGCCACCGCTGCAGTCGCCTGGTTGTCGCAGTATATCGGAATTGTCGGTATCTGCGCCCCAACCACTGGAAGATCATACATGAGCTCTCGAAGCCACCCTGCTTCATCTGCTACGGTATCAAGTACAAAGAACTCAGATTCCATAGATGATCGCGAGAGCACAGTCTTCTTCTTCGACTTCCACGATATAGCAGCTCCACCCATTGTGAATATGAATCCACCTGTGGACCTCTCGCTCTCTAATTTTGAGCACCAACTGGCATCACTGAAGCCTTCCACTACCGGCGGATCTCCGCTGTAGTGCAGTGTATATGTCTGAGTCTTCTTGAGATATCTTATAACCCGTTTCACAGATTTCCAGTACTCAATGCCTGGATTGCTCGTGAAACGACTCAACATTCCCACGGCGAAAGCTATGTCAGGCCTTGTGGCAGTAGTGGCATACATCAAACTCCCGATTATGCTTGCATACTCCAGCTGCCTGACGCTTTCTTTCGAGTTTGGCTCCAGCTTCTGATCACCCCGGTACGGCGTATTAATTAAAGGAAGATCATGATACCCGTATCGAGTGAGCATCTTCTCAATGTAATGAGATTGTGACAGAGCTAATCCAGTGTCTGTCCAGATGATCTTGAGTCCCAAGATAACATCAGCATCTCCCAAGTCCTTCATACTGAACTTCGTCGAGAGGAACTTCTTTATCTCTGTGACACAGCTTATATCCGTACCTAGGATTAGCATGTCGTCCACGTATAGACAAACGATGACTCATCTTCCGTCAGCAAACTTCGTATAGACACACTTGTCTGTTTCACTGACCCTGTAGCCATTTGACCTTATGACTTTGTCAAACTTCTCATGCCATATTTTGGGAGCTTGTCTTAAATCGTACAGAGATTTTACCAACTTTCAGACTTTGTCTTCAAGACCTTTGACGATAAATCCTTCTGGCTGTTGCATGTAGATCTCTTCGGTCAGCTCGCCATTCAGGAATGCCATTTTCACATTGTAATGCCCGAAATCCGTAATGCATATTTTATACGTATTCGTATTTCTGACCTGGATTTTTCATTTTCCTGAATTATTTATTTCAGTTATCCTTGAATTAGTTGTAGCTTAATTATCATTATGTAATTCCTGAGCTCATTTCTAATTATGTCTCTTGGTTAATTTTGGAGATAGCCTGTATTATATTTTGTCTCGGCTTGGCTTGGTTTTATGTGGAAGAGATTTGGTTCGGTTTACCTGGCTTGGTTTAATTGTATCGGCTTGGTTTGGTTTAATTGCATTGGATCCATTTAACCCTATTCTATTCCCTCACTGCCACCGTACCTACCTACCACCACCACCATAAATTCCATCATCTTTCTCTCTCCCCCCTCATTTTACTCCACAGCAGCCGAGAGAGAGAGAGAGCCCCTCCCCCTCTTCTTCTTTCCTCTTCCACAGCCGAGAACCCTAACCCATTAGGCAAGTGCTTTTTGGCCACCACATGAGAACCCCTTTTATTTGTCCATTAGATAGATTAGTTCACCATGAACAACATTAGAACTTGGAGTTTCTGGATTTGAAGCATGGATCTCCTTAGATCTAAACTTTCATGAATCTCAGTTTTCCTCGAATTTATTTCATAAACTTTGATTTTTGGCGTCTTTGAGGTTTCCATGTTGAGGAGAATCAAGTTTTACACAACTTTGGTTTTTGCAAAACCTGATTTCGTTTTCAATTGAAAGAGTTATGGATTTTTGCAAGTTTTTGGGGTGGGTGTTCTTCCTCTCGGACAGAGGTAGGAGAAGAACACAGCCTTTCCCTCCTGTTGGCCACGCGGCTCCCGCGTACGGCCTTGGCGTAGAGCTCCTGCGTAGTGTTGCTTGCGTAGAGCCCTTGCTTAGGGTCTTCTGCGTATTGCACCCTGCGTATTGCACTCTGCGTAGCCTCCCCTGCGTAGTGCCCCTCTACGCAGCCAGCACGTGGCCTCCTCTCCCTTGTCCCCATCATGAGCCTTTGAGCCTCTACACGCACGCCCACGCGCGTGGGGCCCGCTGTTTTGGTTTTCGCGCAACATAGCCCCTCGTATGCTGGCTTGCGTACTGCTCCCTTGCGTATGGCCTGCGTATAGCCCCTGCGTATGCTGGCCTGCGTACTGTGCATTGCGTATGCTGGCTTGCGTACTGCTCCCTTGCGTATGGCCTGCGTATAGCCCCTGCGTATGCTGGCCCGCGTACTGTGCATTGCGTATGCTGGCTTGCGTACTGCTCCCTTGCGTATGGCCTGCGTATAGCCCCTGCGTATGCTGGCCTGCGTACTGTGCATTGCGTATGCTGGCTTGCGTACTGCTCCCTTGCGTATGGCCTGCGTATAGCCCCTGCGTATGCTGGCCTGCGTACTGTGCATTGCGTATGGCTTGCGTACTGCTCCCTTGCGTATGGCCTGCGTATAGCCCCTGCGTATGCTGGCCTGCGTACAGGACCTCTGGTGCCCGTTTGACCTTCAAAGCCCTCTCGTTTTATTATGAATTGGAGCTTCTGATATTTTGTAACTCACAACACTACCTGGCCCGACTTGATACACTTTGGACACAACTTGGAGTTGATTTCCGTATTAATGGTCTTGGCTTATTTCTGGCTGGTTCCTTATGAATTGCAGATTTTAGCTTATCTTTTATAACTATCACCTGTAACCTGTAGTTCATCTTGCAATCTAGTAATCCTTAATATTAGTAACTTGTAACTTGTAACCTGTTAATCTTCAACCTGTACTTGTAACTGGATATTTGTAGCTTACACTTGTATTTTCACACTGTATCTGCATACGAACCAACCAGACCTGGGCATGAAGTTCCTTTGACTTGACTTGATCATGGCCCGTAGCGGCACACTCCTGACTTGCAACATGATCTGACCAGATAACCTGACATGACTTGCTGACCTGATAGCATGATAACTTGAGCTGCTGAGGCAGGCTCCTTGACTAGTATAACTTGTCTTGACACCGTGGGTGTTCTTCGGTTGCTTGTTTTAAACCACCAGTCTTGTCTTGCATCATGTCTAGGACATGAATTCCTGATTTCCCACGGTCAGGGATTCATAATGGAAATGGACTAAGATTAATAACTAGCTTAATTCACTAGTCATGACGAGATGTTCCTCAGCTACAGGCGATCCCGTTACCTCGACAACAATCGTTTGGACTTGTAGCCTGCCGACGAGTAGGGCGCATTTCCAGCACACTGTCAAGTGGGGCATCCTCAAGCTATTTGTAATGATAACAAGAACATGATCTCTCTCTCTCTATTGTCACTATTCGCCTGGGTAACCTGGATAGCTGCAGGGCTTGTGGCGGAGATACATCTCACTGCATTGTTAGTAATTAGGCTTGGGATAACCCTAGTTAGTTAATGTAGCAAGCCGTAGGCTATGATTGGCCGTGTATTATTGGATGGTGTCCAGCCTTGTCTGGTCTGGTCTAGGACCAGCCCTGATGGGTCCAGCTCTTGATCGTTCCAGTCTCTAGAACTTGAATGCTTGACTTGCACTGGATGTGATTGCAAGATTTCTTCTCTGTCACTGTAGTGTAACTCTCTTGTATGACTGTCCTCTAAGCAATAACTGGTCAGTGACTATGTGCTGTTCAGGTTTCCTGGTACGGTACATTTGTCCTTACCGTGTTTATTGTGTAGATGGCACTTATCTATGTTATAGCTTCCTGTATATGATTGTTATCTTCAAGCAATAGACTGGTTAGTGACTATGTACTGTTCAGGTGAAGGGTTACAGTGGTAACCTGGCTACCTGGTACGGTACATTTGTCCTTACCGTGTTTATTGTGTAGATGGCACTTATCTATGTTATAGCTTCCTGTATATGATTGTTATCTTCAAGCAATAGACTGGTTAGTGACTATGTGCTGTTCAGGTTTCCTGGTACGGTACATTTGTCATTCCTTGTTTATTGCCCGGATAGCATTTATTTCTTATTTTTCATGCATCTTATCTGCCATGTTCTCCGGTATTATTATTATTTTCTAATCAAGTTACTTGTTTCCTTTTTCTGTGATCGGGATACGTGTATTGGTACCGCACAAATCTCGATATGCTTTTACTTATTTCGCTGCTTTTGTTTGCTAATGATTTGCTGGTTTTAGTCCTTAAGTGGAGTCTCCTTTGTGGCACTTGCTCTTTCTGGGGTCTGACCCAGCTGGTTTTGTATGGCCAGATACCGGAGCAGCAGCAAGGGATCTACCTGTCTTCCAGCCAGATGGTGACCGCCAGGCGTGACCAAGGCTTCGAGTGGGTTTCTTTTGTTCGCCCACTTTATTGTAAATTCATATTATTTTGAGGCGTTTAGCCGACGAGCACGTGTTAGCTCGATTGCAACTTGTATTTATTATCTGCCTACGGGCTGTAACGTGATTGACATGCCCCGGGGGTTGATCATGTATGACTTAACTCTGAGCTAGTCTTTACATTTTGTTACGACTAGTTTTCATGATCATCTTATATGTAATGTTTGGGATGCCTTACAATTGTATATTTGGTGATCTGTTATCTTGTAACTTATTTTACTTGTTGAGATTGAGACAATAGGCCATTTGGACCGTAAGAGACTGTTGGTTTGTAGAATACCCTCACATGCTAGACAGCCGTGATCGTATAGCGGGATGGTTGCCGTCCCAGTATACGTAGCTGGCTGTTCACGTTCTCGTTCGTCCGTATTCCGGGAGCGGGGCGCGACAGTTTTAGTGGTGGCCCATGCAGGTCTTGTCAAACAAGAAATGTGAGGGTTTACCGGTAGATGTCTCAATCTGTACTCTCCTTTGATCTCCACTTGTATCTTTATATCTCCTTGAACTCTTGACTTGATAACATGCTTGTATCATTGAATCATCCTGGTCCTTTCCTTAATTTTCCTGATGTTCCTGCTGACCAGCCAGAGAGAGTTCAGCCAGTAGTCCAGCAGCAGTCAGAAGACGAAGCTCAGTCGTCAGCAGCAGCTTCCCAAGCCATGCCTCCTGTAGAGCCAGAATTCCCAGTCCAGCCAGATCAGCTAGCAGGGTCAGAAGATGGAGTCTTGGTAGGACTCATCCGTGAGTTGCTTGTATCTCAGAACCGCCAAGATGATGCCTTGCAGCAGGCAGTACAAGATACTCTGAGTGGAAGTGGTCGGAATAGTGCAGTCAACAGATTCAAGCGCCTGAACCCTCCCTTCTTCAACGGTACTGAAGATGCGATGGCTGCCGATGCTTGGCTACAGGATATAGAGATTATTCTTGAAGCAGCAAAGACTCCAGAAGACGAGAAGGTAGCAGTGGTGCGCCTTCAGTTATTGGATCTAGCCCGCAATTGGTGGGCTGTGCAAGCAGTGGGATTGGCAACACCTGTTCCTTGGGCAGTGTTCAGCGAGAAGTTCCAGATCAAGTATTATGATGCAGTGGCTCGATATGGCTTGCAGACCAAGTTTTGCAACCTGAAACAAGGAGGAAGGACGGTCGACGGATATGCGGCCGAGTTTTCGAGACTTAGTCGGTTTGCTCCCACTTTGGTGGCGACCGAGTTCGACAGAGCACAGAGGTTCCAACAGGGACTTCACTTGGAGATCATATTGGCCGTGGAGCAGTTCGAACATCAGACCTATGATGCTGTTTTGCGAGCAGCAAGGAGGTACGAGTACACTTCCCAGAGGATAGCAGACAGAACCGGAGGACGAAGGCGGTCCCACAGTCAGATGAACCGATCTTCAGCTCCAGCCCCAGCAGCCAGGGCCTTGACCATTGAAACTCCGAGGCGAGCAGCTTCAGTTACGTCGGATCAGTACTCAACCCCGACGTACCCTCAGCAGGAACAGAAGCAAGACCAGTCTTCCTCAGTGGGCTGTTCTTATTGTGGTAAGCCTGGGCATGTAGTAGCAGAGTGTCGCAAGGCTCTGGGATTGTGTTTGTTGTGTGGAGCACCAGACTATAGAGTGGGGTCCTGTCCATTCAGAGTTGATCCAGTATCCGCAGTATCTAGTCCTTCAGTTTTGGGACCCGTACCAGTGCCAGCACCAGTTCCCCAGCAACAGCCGTTCCCGTTCCCAGGACCCTTACCGACCCAAGCCCAAGCTTTCCAGCAACAGAATCCGCAGCAGTTTGCCCTGGCCCGAGCTCAGGTTCAGCATCGTCGGAGAGGTAGTCGTGCTCTGTTTATCTTGCTTTCTCACCGTCGTTACCAAGGGCACATGACCTATTTCATGTAACCTAATTACGACGGCTTGTTCTGGACCCGAGTTGTATCCTGATCATTCGAAAGGGTTATTTGGTTATTGGTACCAACCTTTAATCTTTTCGAATGAGGGAAGGCCCGTGTTCATATTTGATCAGGGAGAGATTCCTCAAGCGCAAGGCTACCAGTTAGTCCGTGTTGCTTGAGTTCTATCACTCTTTGGAGGAGTCAAACGTGGGAGTGTAAGGATGGCATCCGAACACGTATCCCAATCGGTTTTGGCTCGTAAGGTGTGATTTTCTCATACCTTGCACGTCGAATCCTTGCTTGTATGTATGATTGTATGATTGCTTGACAGCGTAGATAGCTTGTGCTAGTGTAGCTCGTCCCGACATCTCTGGCATCTTGATTAAATTTCGAGGACGGAATTCTTTTAAGGTGGGTAGAGATGTAATGCCCGAAATCCGTAATGCATATTTTATACGTATTCGTATTTCTGACCTGGATTTTTCATTTTCCTGAATTATTTATTTCAGTTATCCTTGAATTAGTTGTAGCTTAATTATCATTATGTAATTCCTGAGCTCATTTCTAATTATGTCTCTTGGTTAATTTTGGAGATAGCCTGTATTATATTTTGTCTCGGCTTGGCTTGGTTTTATGTGGAAGAGATTTGGTTCGGTTTACCTGGCTTGGTTTAATTGTATCGGCTTGGTTTGGTTTAATTGCATTGGATCCATTTAACCCTATTCTATTCCCTCACTGCCACCGTACCTACCTACCACCACCACCATAAATTCCATCATCTTTCTCTCTCCCCCCTCATTTTACTCCACAGCAGCCGAGAGAGAGAGAGCCCCTCCCCCTCTTCTTCTTTCCTCTTCCACAGCCGAGAACCCTAACCCATTAGGCAAGTGCTTTTTGGCCACCACATGAGAACCCCTTTTATTTGTCCATTAGATAGATTAGTTCACCATGAACAACATTAGAACTTGGAGTTTCTGGATTTGAAGCATGGATCTCCTTAGATCTAAACTTTCATGAATCTCAGTTTTCCTCGAATTTATTTCATAAACTTTGATTTTTGGCGTCTTTGAGGTTTCCATGTTGAGGAGAATCAAGTTTTACACAACTTTGGTTTTTGCAAAACCTGATTTCGTTTTCAATTGAAAGAGTTATGGATTTTTGCAAGTTTTTGGGGTGGGTGTTCTTCCTCTCGGACAGAGGTAGGAGAAGAACACAGCCTTTCCCTCCTGTTGGCCACGCGGCTCCCGCGTACGGCCTTGGCGTAGAGCTCCTGCGTAGTGTTGCTTGCGTAGAGCCCTTGCTTAGGGTCTTCTGCGTATTGCACCCTGCGTATTGCACTCTGCGTAGCCTCCCCTGCGTAGTGCCCCTCTACGCAGCCAGCACGTGGCCTCCTCTCCCTTGTCCCCATCATGAGCCTTTGAGCCTCTACACGCACGCCCACGCGCGTGGGGCCCGCTGTTTTGGTTTTCGCGCAACATAGCCCCTCGTATGCTGGCTTGCGTACTGCTCCCTTGCGTATGGCCTGCGTATAGCCCCTGCGTATGCTGGCCTGCGTACTGTGCATTGCGTATGCTGGCTTGCGTACTGCTCCCTTGCGTATGGCCTGCGTATAGCCCCTGCGTATGCTGGCCCGCGTACTGTGCATTGCGTATGCTGGCTTGCGTACTGCTCCCTTGCGTATGGCCTGCGTATAGCCCCTGCGTATGCTGGCCTGCGTACTGTGCATTGCGTATGCTGGCTTGCGTACTGCTCCCTTGCGTATGGCCTGCGTATAGCCCCTGCGTATGCTGGCCTGCGTACTGTGCATTGCGTATGGCTTGCGTACTGCTCCCTTGCGTATGGCCTGCGTATAGCCCCTGCGTATGCTGGCCTGCGTACAGGACCTCTGGTGCCCGTTTGACCTTCAAAGCCCTCTCGTTTTATTATGAATTGGAGCTTCTGATATTTTGTAACTCACAACACTACCTGGCCCGACTTGATACACTTTGGACACAACTTGGAGTTGATTTCCGTATTAATGGTCTTGGCTTATTTCTGGCTGGTTCCTTATGAATTGCAGATTTTAGCTTATCTTTTATAACTATCACCTGTAACCTGTAGTTCATCTTGCAATCTAGTAATCCTTAATATTAGTAACTTGTAACTTGTAACCTGTTAATCTTCAACCTGTACTTGTAACTGGATATTTGTAGCTTACACTTGTATTTTCACACTGTATCTGCATACGAACCAACCAGACCTGGGCATGAAGTTCCTTTGACTTGACTTGATCATGGCCCGTAGCGGCGCACTCCTGACTTGCAACATGATCTGACCAGATAACCTGACATGACTTGCTGACCTGATAGCATGATAACTTGAGCTGCTGAGGCAGGCTCCTTGACTAGTATAACTTGTCTTGACACCGTGGGTGTTCTTCGGTTGCTTGTTTTAAACCACCAGTCTTGTCTTGCATCATGTCTAGGACATGAATTCCTGATTTCCCACGGTCAGGGATTCATAATGGAAATGGACTAAGATTAATAACTAGCTTAATTCACTAGTCATGACGAGATGTTCCTCAGCTACAGGCGATCCCGTTACCTCGGCAACAATCGTTTGGACTTGTAGCCTGCCGACGAGTAGGACGCATTTCCAGCACACTGTCAAGTGGGGCATCCTCAAGCTATTTGTAATGATAACAAGAACATGATCTCTCTCTCTCTATTGTCACTATTCGCCTGGGTAACCTGGATAGCTGCAGGGCTTGTGGCGGAGATACATCTCACTGCATTGTTAGTAATTAGGCTTGGGATAACCCTAGTTAGTTAATGTAGCAAGCCGTAGGCTATGATTGGCCGTGTATTATTGGATGGTGTCCAGCCTTGTCTGGTCTGGTCTAGGACCAGCCCTGATGGGTCCAGCTCTTGATCGTTCCAGTCTCTAGAACTTGAATGCTTGACTTGCACTGGATGTGATTGCAAGATTTCTTCTCTGTCACTGTAGTGTAACTCTCTTGTATGACTGTCCTCTAAGCAATAACTGGTCAGTGACTATGTGCTGTTCAGGTTTCCTGGTACGGTACATTTGTCCTTACCGTGTTTATTGTGTAGATGGCACTTATCTATGTTATAGCTTCCTGTATATGATTGTTATCTTCAAGCAATAGACTGGTTAGTGACTATGTACTGTTCAGGTGAAGGGTTACAGTGGTAACCTGGCTACCTGGTACGGTACATTTGTCCTTACCGTGTTTATTGTGTAGATGGCACTTATCTATGTTATAGCTTCCTGTATATGATTGTTATCTTCAAGCAATAGACTGGTTAGTGACTATGTGCTGTTCAGGTTTCCTGGTACGGTACATTTGTCCTTCCTTGTTTATTGCCCGGATAGCATTTATTTCTTATTTTTCATGCATCTTATCTGCCATGTTCTCCGGTATTATTATTATTTTCTAATCAAGTTACTTGTTTCCTTTTTCTGTGATCGGGATACGTGCATTGGTACCGCACAAATCTCGATATGCTTTTACTTATTTCGCTGCTTTTGTTTGCTAATGATTTGCTGGTTTTAGTCCTTAAGTGGAGCCTCCTTTGTGGCACTTGCTCTTTCTGGGGTCTGACCCAGCTGGTTTTGTATGGCCAGATACCGGAGCAGCAGCAAGGGATCTACCTGTCTTCCAGCCAGATGGTGACCGCCAGGCGTGACCAAGGCTTCGAGTGGGTTTCTTTTGTTCGCCCACTTTATTGTAAATTCATATTATTTTGAGGCGTTTAGCCGACGAGCACGTGTTAGCTCGATTGCAACTTGTATTTATTATCTGCCTACGGGCTGTAACGTGATTGACATGCCCCGGGGGTTGATCATGTATGACTTAACTCTGAGCTAGTCTTTACATTTTGTTACGACTAGTTTTCATGATCATCTTATATGTAATGTTTGGGACGCCTTACAATTGTATATTTGGTGATCTGTTATCTTGTAACTTATTTTACTTGTTGAGATTGAGACAATAGGCCATTTGGACCGTAAGAGACTGTTGGTTTGTAGAATACCCTCACATGCTAGACAGCCGTGATCGTATAGCGGGATGGTTGCCGTCCCAGTATACGTAGCTGGCTGTTCACGTTCTCGTTCGTCCGTATTCCGGGAGCGGGGCGCGACACACATCCATCTGATGTATCACCATATTATGTATCGTTGCGAGAGCAATCAACATTCTGATGGTGGTCATCCAGGCTACTGGAGCATACGTGTCAAAGTAGTCGATCCCCTGCTTCTGAGAAAACTCCTTTGCCACTATCCTATCCTTGAACTTGTCAATGGTTCCATTAGCTTTCATCTTCTTCTGAAATCTACTTGCATCCGATAGGTTTTGCTCCTTCAGATAGATCAACCAACACCCAAGTGTTATTGAAGGTGATTGATTCAATTTTATTGTCTATCGCCTCCTTCCAGAAAATAGCATCTCTGGTCTTCAGTGCCTCATCATAGGGTAAACGGATCTGCCTCCACATGATAGGTGATGAAGTCATCTCCGAAGTTCTTCGGCCTCCTCGCTCGCTTTGACGACGGCTCAGCGAGTTCTGGTTCAATCGTTGTCTCCTCAGCAACAACTTCATCTTGGACAACTGGCTCATTAAAGATCTCAGTCTCCTTTGTACCTTCATCATTCTCCAGAATGTCCGTCAGAATAATGTTCTTGTGCCTTACAAACTTGTCTTCAAAATATTCAGCATCGCGAGATTCAATGATATGATTTGACTCAATATCAAGAAATCTTCGAGCATCACTCTTCTCGGCATATCCCAAGAAGACCGTCTTCGTAGTCCTTGTCCCCAGCTTCTGAATCTTCAGATCTGGGAGCTTCATATAAGCCAGAGACCCCCACACTCGAATACCATTCAAGTTAGATCTGAATTTGAATCAGAGTTCATGAGGAGTTACGTCCGAAGTTGCATACGGCACTCTATTTAGAATAAAAGTGGTCGTCAATGCAGCTTCTCCCCATTAGCAATTAGGAAGACCCGTAGTTAGCAGTATTGAGTTCATCATTTCTGTCAATGTTCTGTTCTTCCACTCCGCTAACCCGTTAGATTGAGAAGAATACGGAGCAGCAGTCTCATCGATGATTCTATATTCTTTGCAGAATGATACAAATTCATGAGACCTATACTCTACATCTCGATCACTTCTGAGTAGTTGTAGATCGGTTTAACGTTCAGCTTCAGCCCTGAAGTCTCTAAAACTACTCGAATGTTGCATCCTTCTACTTGAGAAGTCATGCGAACGTGCACTTCGAGAAACACTTCTAACCGGCCTCTGTGGAGAATTGATAAAAGTCATAGATATCTGAGTGTACTAACTCCAGATGATCAGTACTTTAGTTCAATCATCTGAGTAGCTTCCCAACAGTCGTGTATCTGCACAGACTTTAAACTCCTCCACCTTCCTACCCCCACATTCCGAAGATAAGGTCCCAGTAGGACAGCTTAAGTCTGCTTCTGTCATAGAATAACTCTTCATCGCCATCAGCAGAAGTTCGAACATTCTTTCAACACCGAACATCTTTTTGAAGCATGTTCCTTGCCAAAAAATTACCATATGGCTAGTAAGAATGTCCATCTTTCAAGTCTGTATCAGATAACAGACTTTCTGAGATCAGATCGTCGAAAAATCTCTGGTACGTGCAACACGTATTCCAGTGTCCTTGTCGGTGGTTAATAACCACTGTCTCGATCTTCAGAACTTCTGCTAGATATATGTTCGCCATCGAAACTTTTTTCATAACATGGCTCGTCCTTGGTGAACAGCTCCTTTGAGAGCACACGTGGTCAGATGCACTAGTGTCAGACCACTAGTCAGCTACCACGCTAGATAACTCAACCTGTGTAACAATAGCAACCAAGTTAAGTAATCAAAATAACCAAATTTAGCTATACCTGCTACTTTGGTTTGGGCTTGGATTTGTATTCACTCATATAGTGGCCATTCTTGTCACAGTTGAAGCAAGTCACGTGGGACTTGGACTTCTGTTGCTTGAACGAAGGACCGTTCACTTTTAGATTAGTGGGGTCCTTCTTCTTGTGATGAGAAGCCACATGCTTCCCCTTGAACTCTCTTGTCTGCACCAAGTTGGCCTTAGCCAGTTGTTTGGACAGAGAGTCCATCTTCTGTTGAGATCGCATTTCGTCCTCAACGTGGATCTCTTGTAGAAGATCTTCCAAGCTAATGTCTATCTTCTTTTGATGCATTTTAGCATAAAAGTTGCTCCAACCAGCAGGAAGTTTCGATACTATCCCTCCAACGACAAACTTGTCGACGAAGGACATCTTCTCGTCATCCAACTTGTGGCGCAACTTCAGGAATTCCTTCACTTGAGGTAGCATCGCCATCTCATCTTCGAAGAGCCACTTGTGGTACTTCTCGACGATGAAGATTTTGGACCTGTTCTTATCATCTTCATATAGCTTACCCAAAGAATCCCAGATCTCTTTGGCCTTCACCTTCTTGGAATATGACTCTGCCAGAGAGTCTTAGAATCAGCAGTTTACAGATGCTGTTTTCTCTCTTCCATTTGCTCTGTTTGACGAGTGCAGCAGCAATAGCATCGGCAGTTCCTCCTTCTAGAATCGTCGGTTCATCCTCAATCAACATATGGTCTACGTCCACGAGTTGAAGATTAAGGGTGACCTTCCTCTTCCAGATTTGGAAATGTTCTCCGTCGAATTTCTCCAACTTGTTAAAGCTGGTATCGATGAGAGAAGCACGAGAGTTCTCCATCTACAAGGATCTTGCTTTGAGATTGTTAGTCCCGGGGCTTGATCAAAGATGGTAGACTCGATGTCGAGATCAGAGGTTCAACAAACGTTTACCTTCTGATATTTCTCGAGATCCAAGAGGAACACTATAATATGAATCTGATTACAAAAACAACAATAATCAGAAAATAAATCTCACGTTCTTCCTCGCAATCGCAGTTGCTGACGGACATAACTGAGTTACAACTCAGATGAAGGAGAAGAAAAAAGAAAGAAGAAGAGGAAAGGTTCTTGCTGGGGTGATTAAGATCACCGTTGCTCAAAGCAAGATTCGCCCCACCACGATCTGCTTCCAGGCACCAGCAAGTTCACGAAGAACTTCTGGAACGCTCGTAAGTCAATATTTGATACTTGAATAGACTTCCTGGACTTTACAGACACCCTTAACTCTCTTCTTGGTGCATCTTTCAAAGGAGGCCAAGGGGTTCTATTTATAGAGTGGAGTTGAGACTTCACCTCTTCTCCTATCTGATGTGGGACTAAAATACCAATACTCAAAAATAGAGTTTGATATTTTAGATCATCCCACAATCAGCATAGAAGTGTGCTAGTCCACGCCTACCCCCTGAACATTCCCATACATACACGAGACATCCTGGAGTCCATGTCCGAGTCCGAGTCTGCACAACAAAAATCAACTTGCATCCTTGTTGGATTTAATCATTTTTCCTTCTAGAAAAATACTTCCATATGGCACAAATTTGTGCCCCACTACACCTCATGAGCACACCTTAACACAAGCAATGCATTATATTGAGATACTCACCATTTGGTGTAGCCAATGTGGGACTATCTTTTCTAGTCCAAAGGCAAAAACACCAACACATTGTGCATCCACCTTCAAACCACTAAAGGAAAGGCTAGACGTAGGAAGGGCGAGGTGTAGATGTCCAAAGGGGAATAATTTAGAATGTACAACCATAAATTCTCACTTAGCATTTATTATAGACTTCTTATATCTTGATGTTTATTCATTTGGCAAGTTATCATATATTTATTGATAGTAGCTTAGAACACATGGTATGAATGTAGGAGATGAACGTACATTTATATTTGGGCTAATTAGCGTTTGGATCCTGCATTTTATATTACATTAGTGTTTAGGTCTTGATTTGTCCAATTAGAAAATTTAGATCCTGAATTTATTTATTTTTCTTTCTTTCTTTCGATTATGCCCTTTCCAGATTAGTGTTTGTGGCATCTTTAGAATCTTGATGATGGCATCAACAATTGTCGTAGTTTAGTAGTTGGTTTCTTCTGCTTGTAAAATAATTTATATGTCTTTCATAATCTTGCTCTTCTATCTTCTTTTTATGTTTTATAATGTTTCTTTTGGAAATAAGATATAAATAAATTCCTTCAAAAGTCAGTGCAGCTATGTTGCACGGATACAAATACAACATAACACAAAATTGACACGCGACAGAGATATGGTACCACCATTTTGGCATGTTCTATTGTATTTCGGAGTGTGTTTAGTGTCTAGTACGTGTCCGACACAGACATGGTAATCATTTTGAAGTGGCAAAAAAATAAGAAACTATTATTTGAACCTTCTACATATCAAACTTGCTTTTCTAGGATGACTAGTTGCTATCAGCACACTGAGATCCTTGAATCCCTCTTCCACACTGATGAACTCCCAACACATCTAGATTATTCATTATTCAATATTAAACTGCTATTACCAAAATCTGAGAGTTACCTGGAACTGAGCCACATGTACATCTATAAACCTTATAACCTTAATTAAGGTCATGACAATTCAAATTATTAGAAATTATTTCATATATATAACTCAAGAAAGCAACAATAGAACTTCATTAAAATCAGCAGTCAAACCTAGTATACATTTTTTTTCCTATAAAGTATTTGCTGAACATAATGGGAGTAGCAGAAAGAAAAAAAAAGAAAAAAGAACAAGCATCGTGATTATCCCATAAACAAAATTTTCGTACAGTGGGAAGAAGTATAGAAAATTTGCAGAGAAAAAAAAGAAAGAAAGTTTGAAGAATTTGCGAAAAAAAGGACAAGACGTCATTGGAGTAGTTGGCATATGGGACTAGGAGCCAAAGGAAATGGCGCTCGGAGGGATTGGTGAGGTGCCAATTTCTTTGACACCTAGGAGTTGGACGTCAACTCCTTTGGCGCTCCTTTAATTAAAATAAGAACTATAGTTTCTAGCTGATGTCATCATCAAAGAAAAGAAAAGAAAACTTGAATGTGACGGACAAGTCAAAGCTTAAATACTAATCTGATATAAAATCCAGGGTCCAAACGCTAGTTAGTCCTTTATCTTTCTATAAGTAAATTGAATGTGATGGATCAATGGTTAGTGCATTTGTCATGAATATGTTTATTTATGCTTGTACAAGTTCATGTAAGCTCTATTTTTTTATATTCTTAAAGAAGATTTCGTCTGTAAAAGAAACTTGTTTATAGTTTGTAGTGTGTCGCCGCTAAATTTTACTTTAATATGTTGGAATTTTGTCATGTTTTAATATAATAACTATTTTTCTTCACATCTATTACAAAACTCTTACTGATTGCGGGAATGAGTTCTCTTTATGATAAATAAAAAAAATAGAGAGGGACAAACTTTAAGGGTGCATTTTGATTACAAGGTAAAAAATAAATTGATTCTACATAATTATTTTACTAGAAAAAAGTTCATGGAATTTTTTTACAGAATTGATTTGAGTGTTTGATTGTCAATATTTTTCATGAAAAATAGTTGTTTTTCATGAAAAATAGTTATTTTATATGAGAATTGATGTTTTCTATAGGCTGGACTAGTTTTATTTTCAGCATTTCGAAAGAAAATATGAAAAATGATAGTTTTTTGGAAAACAATTCTATGGAAAATATATGCTATCAAACACTACAATTAGTTGAAAAATTATGATGGAAATGCTTTCCAAGTAAAACAAACTCAATCAAACCCAGCCTGTGAGAATTGGGAGGAGGAGAGAAGATTGAAAAAAAAATCCTAGGGGAAATACGTCAACAGAGTTAGCATATTTAAAAAAAAAGTTTGAAAAACAACAACTCTATTGGCGTATTGTATATTTAATAATTATTGAGATGGCTGAGTTGGTTTAAGACATCAAATTAATATTCTTGTCCATAGGGACACAACTCCAAAAATTCAAATTTTGGATTTTTTTTTTCTTCTAGGTCCTGTAGTTGTGTTGGTTTGAAAGGAAGTAAAAAAAGAAAAACCAAATAATTTGTGTGTGTGTGTGTGTGTTGTGTGTGTGTGTGTCTATATATATATATATATATATATATATATATATATATATATATATATATATATATATTTGGAAAAAGGTAATTTCATTGATAGAGCGAAAAGAAAATACAATAACGGTCTAATTAGACCCGCTGTACAGCAATCAGTCTAAGATCATACTCAATATTGTTAAGTAATCCTACCATGGGAGTATGCAACCCCTCAAATATGTGGTTATTCCGCTCTTTCCAGAGATGCCATACACTCGCTTCCCCCATCCCGGCCTCCTACTCGTTTGGTCCCAATCCACCCCCTCACGGTCCCAATCCACCCCCTCACTTCCTTGGCAACCCCGCTCCTTTTTCCGGTGTTCCCGATATCCCCGCCTCCCTCTCTTGCTGGCCTGCAGCTCCACCCCGCCCCCAGCTCGCATACTCCGGCGGTCTCCAGGCTCCCCTCTCTTGGGTAGGGAGCTCCTTGGCAGGCTTCTCGAGGCAGCCAGCCTATTTCCCTCCCTCAATTCAAAATTTGAACGGGGATGGCATCACCTCGGTTTGGGAGCCCACCAGCTACGCTGGCCTCGGGTTCCCCAACCCCAGTACCTTTGGGTACAGCGCCAGGGGCTTTGCCCCCGAGGCGACCTCTTCTCTTTACGCGCCTCAGGGACAGCGTAATCCCCTACTTTCCCCCACTTTCTTCGGCGGGTCCCACCTTGCGCATGCAGCCCAGCGTAATCAAGCCCACTCCGATCTCTTGCATGGGACCCACCACCCCTCACTTGCCCCTCTTTACGCTGGCTCACCATCCCTTTACGCTGGCCCCTTATACGATGACTCTCCATCAGGGTCCCATAACGGGTCCTTCCCCCACCTCTATCCTCATCCCACCCACCTCACGTATTTCTACGCGGGCGCACCATCATCATCCTATCTTTCCGCTCCCACTGGGGAGCCCTCCGAACCCCTCGTGCCCCCTCCACCTGCCATCTCTCCCATTCCCTCCATTCCCCCTGTCCCCGGGTCCCAGCCTCCCCCTCAGGCTATCTCCCCCTTCGTCCCGACCCCCGTCGCAACCCCCTCCGAACCCCTCGTGCCTCCTCCACCTGCAGGGGCGGAGCCAGGATTTTGGAGTAGGGTGGGCTACCTAATAGTTATAAAGTTCTAACTATTAGGAAAGTTAGGTCGGGGGAATGGGGGAGCAGCACATTTTCTTTTGCTTGCCTTGCTATTTGCTAACATAAAAACTTTTGGACGAAAGAGACATAGTGGACTAAAGTCTCAGCTGAGTTGCTAACATAAAAAGTTAGGTCAGCTGACTTGGTAGCATAAAACCTAACATGAAAACTCAGCTGCTGGCCTTCTGAATTAGCCACTGGGCTAAGGTAACTGAGCTAAAGTCCTGGCCATCTGAATTAACTATAAAAAAATGAACAATTTTTTTTTTTGCACTGGGCTACAGCCCAGTGCTAGCAATGAGTCCCTCCGCCCCTGTCCACCTGCCATCTCTCCCTCTCCCATTCCCTCCTTCCCCCTGTCCCTGGGTCCCAGCCTCCCCCTCAGGCTACCCCCCTTCATCCCGACCCCCGTCGCACCCCCCGCGCCAGCGGCGTCGCAACCTCCCGGGCTTCCTCCACCCGAGGCTATCTCTCGCTCTTTCCCTCGTTTGCCGAAGATCAGCACCCGGCGAGCGTAGCCGCTGCCAACTGTCAGCTGGTGTCTTCTCTCCCCGCTTTCGATGTGCCCATCGATCAGCCCCCCTCCACCATCCCCGCCGCTGCTGTTTCCTCTGTCTCTCCCTCCCCGACCATCATCCCACCAGCTCCCCCTGCTACCCTGAGTCCCCTGCCCGATCAGAACC
This sequence comes from Iris pallida, assembly GCA_029216955.1. Classification (NCBI taxonomy): domain Eukaryota; kingdom Viridiplantae; phylum Streptophyta; class Magnoliopsida; order Asparagales; family Iridaceae; genus Iris; species Iris pallida. The sequence continues at coordinate 27,543,337 of JANAVB010015600.1, forward strand.
CCCCCGATCGACGTCCCCTCATCCTAGTGGAGCCCCAAGAGGATCCCCCCCCGCCGGAGTTGGCCATTGTTCCTATGCTGACAAGCTTCGTCCGGACCTAGCGATCTCGAAGGGCCTTCTATTCCCTGACATCCCCCTCCCAGACATCGAGTATCCTACGGACTCCCCGGTGCCGCGGGTCCCCTTTTTGACTCAGAATTGACCTCCCTGTCATCCTCATTCTCCCACACTTTCATTCTCAAATTCTCTACCGGATGCCCCAAACTCTCCAGGGTCCAAGAGACGATCGCCACGTGGAAACTATCGGCAGATTACCGAGTGGCCCCCCTCGATCCCAAACATATTCTTCTCCACCTCTCTTTCGACCCCGACCACAGGACAGTTTGGTCCAAAGGCACTTGCAAAGTTGACTCACACTAGATGAAAATCATTAAGTGGTCCCCAGGATTTAGTACCAAAGAAGACTCAGCACAGGTCGCTGCTTGGGTGACCCTACCCAATTTACCTTTCATCTGCTTTGCTCCGGCGGCTCTCAGACGCATCGCCAACTCGATCGGAACGTACGTGGCTACGGCTCCAGAAACGAGCAACCTCACCAAGGCCCACTATGCCAAAATATGCGTCGAGCTCGATCTTTCTTCCGAGCCTCCCAATTTCATCACCATCGAACTCGGGAAATCGTTCCACACCCAACAAATCCTCTATGATAACCATATTATGTTCTGCAATCATTGCCATTTGAGAGGTCACCTCCAGAAGTACTGCCACCGCCTTCACCCCGAACTCAAGCAGAAGAAAACCAGGAAAGTCAGTACACAAGCAGAGGGGAGTACTCCACTGCCACCCATTCTTCCTCTACCAAACTCGCACACTAGATTCGACTCCGGTATCGACGAATCAGACAAAAGCGAGCCTACCAGCAAAGCTTTGGTCCCCTTCGACCCCCATCCCCTCACGCTCTCTAACCAATTTGATGCTCTTGATTCGAATCAGGCGGATCCCCATTCGGAGTCAGAATATCACCCACATGATCCCACCCTCACCGAGTTAGCACCCAACCTTCCTATCACGGTAGCGGTCGACGATTCCACCGCCACCAGCGAGGAAGAGCAAATGCACACCATCAAAGACCAAATTGAAGAAGCCCTCGCGATCCTCGGACCCGATCAGGTCCGGAGAGGCCTACAGATCTAAGCCGCCGGCTGCCCTCTACAGCTCACACTCCAAGAGACAGAGATTTCCTTCGACTCCCTGGCCATTCCTTCCGAGGAGCACAATTGGGACTCCGCTGGGGAATTAGTTGACCCAGCGGACGACTCCATTCAGGACCACGTCGGGGACTCGACCGGCCATCAATCGGAGCCACACGACCAACCCCGCCGGGTTCCCCCCACCTCGACAAAAGCTGAAGCATCTACCTCATGTGTGATCCATGACCTTATTGGAAACACGGAGGCCAATACCATCCAAACCAGATCCGCTGCAAGGCGGAACAAAAATCTTAACCCCAACCATTTTAATGATTAACATCCTAGCCTGGAATGTTCGCGGCTTGGAGAACAAACCCACATTAAGGAGAGTTTCCACCCTGCGAAAAATCCACAATATCGACATCCTTATTATCCTCGAACCCAAAATCCTCACCAAAAGACTTAAATCCATCCAATTGCAGCTGAATCTCCCCACAGCCATAGCTGGCAGGCACGACATTTGGATCCTCGGCACTCAGGACGTCAACTTCGGCATCATCCAGGAAACCCGGCAGGCCCTCTCCTGCTGGTTGGACCACCCCTTGCTCCCTGAGCGAGCTATCATCTCGACGGTCCACGGCAGTTGCGATATCACTGAGCGGAAACTTCTGTGGAATGACCTCCTCGACATTCATCAGCACCATATCAACTCCCCTTGGCTCTGCATAGGAGACTTCAATGCGATTACCTGCAGAAAAGAGAAAATCGGCGGCCGTCCGCCCCCTTTGCCAGCCATGCAAGACTTCAACAACTTCATTTTCAATGCGCATATTACCTCCCTTCAATTTTCGGGCAATGCATTCACCTGGTGTAACATACAAGATGGGGATCGACGCCAATATTTTCGTCTCGACAGAGCCCTTACCAACGACCTTTGGCACGGCATGGGGATCACAACCAAGCTATCCCACCTCAATTCCTCCGAATCAGACCACACCCCACTGATGGTCGAAATCAATAGCAACAGCAACCCCCACAAAAAGAATTTTCAATTTCTCAAACTCTGGAGCGAGCACCCACAATTTTTGGGGATAGTCGCGGAAGCATGGAATAGTGAAGACTCACCCGATCCCCTTGTCCGGGTGAGCCAAAAGCTCAAGGCTACTAGGAAAGCCCTGTCCAACTGGAGCAAACTATCCTATGGGGACATTTTTCAAGCTGTGCGGATTGCTGAAGATGATGTCACCTGAGCAGAAGCCAGATTCGTTGCGGATCGCTCCCCGGTGGCCAGGATTGCCTTGAACCTTACCAACGCTATGCTCAAATTCAGGCTCAAAGTGGGGACCGACTTCTGGAAACAGAAAGCAAGGTTGAAATGGGATAATGACGAGGTCAAAAAATCGAAATACTTTCATGCTTGCGTCAACGGCCGAAGACGGAAACTCACGATCCACCATAATAAGGATGATGATGGAAACATCATCACCGACCAAAAGAGTATCCACGAAGCCGCTACGGAATTCTACTCTAAATTATTCTCCAAAGAGACTGTCCACAAAGACAACACCTTTCTAGATAAAATCCCCCGTCTCATTGACGACACCGACAACGCCCAGCTGGAGCGCCGCCCTACGGAACAGGAAGTGAAAGACGCGGTGTGGGCTCTGAACGAGCACAGCGCTCCCGGTCCCGATGGATTTTCGGGGGTCTTCTTCCGTACGTGCTGGGACATTATCAAGCAGGATATCATCGAAGCCGTAATTGCCTTCCTCGAAGGAGCTACCTACCCCAAAGCCATCTCCAGCGCAAACCTCATCCTCATTCCGAAAAAAGAAAACCCGGAGTCCTTTCGCGACTTTCGGCCTATCAGTCTGTGTACTTTCACTAATAAGATTATATCCAAGATCATCGCTACCAGAATGGCGAGCCTTCTCCCCAAGATCATCTCTAACGAGCAAAGTGGGTTTGTTCGTGGAAGGAACATCCAAGACAACATCATGCTAGCCCATGAGCTCATCACCTACATGAAATTTCCTGTTAGAGGAGGCAACATCGCCGTTAAGATTGACATGGAAAAAGCTTACGACAGACTGGACTGGCAATTTATGATATGGGTTTTCAGGGCTTTTGGATTCTCGGAAACTTGGACTAACACCGTGTGGAGATCCATCAGCAACTCATGGTTTTCCACAGTCATTAACGGCCAAGCAGAGGGCTTCTTCAAATCCAGCCGAGGGGTTAGGCAGGGCGACCATATATCATCCACTGTTTTCATCATCGCGGCTGACGCCCTCAGCAGGAACCTCAATAATATGATCAATGTCTCGTACTTCCAACAATATCACACGGCTAGCGGATGCCCTACTATCACCCACCTGGCTTTTGCTGATGACTTACTCGTCTTCTCTTCCGGAGACGAATGAGCGGTTCAGGTGGTCCACAATACCCTGCAGTGGTACTCTACTTGCTCAGGCCAGAAAATCAACCCATCCAAAAGCATCATCTATGCACACCATAATATCAACACCGAGCATGCCAGCAGGATTGCCAACTTAACTTCTTTCTCAGTTGATCATCCCCCATTCACCTATCTCGGATGTCCACTGGTGTACGGGAAATCCAATGCTAGAACCTTTGAGAAGCTAATCAATAGAATCAGGAACAAACTTGAAGGGTGGCACAATACCACTTTATCCTCTGGAGGCAAGATGATCCTCATCAATCACGTGCTCACATCCATCCCAATCCACACTATAGCCGCATGCTCTTCGCCAATGAAGGTCCTTACTTCGATCGAACAGATCTTTTGCAACTTCTTTTGGGGGCACTGCAATGGCCAAGATAAGCACCATTGGGCTAGTTGGGAATCCATGGCTCAGCCGACTGTGGCTGGGGGTCTGGGTTTCACCAAACTCATTCACATCGTCAAGGCTTTCTCGATGAAATTGTTGTGGCATCTTCAAGTTTTAATGTAGTATCTACCCCCTGGCCATACTCCTTATTCTGCCCATAAGGCTTACCCTCTCCTAGAACAACTATGCTGGTACCCTTAGCTATCCTACTGGTACCAGGTATAGCATCACAGAAATTTAGGGATAGGGACACACACCCTTGTGATTGGACCCAACTGTCGTGTCTTAGTGCTGTCAAGGACATCTAGAGAGCTCGGTTGATGTAGTAGAACCCAGTTGTCACTTCTCCAAAGGAAACCCATGTATCCTTCATATCACCCTCAAGGAGTTACCTGGATTATGCAGTGAAACCTATATTGTATTTGTCTCTTCAGTTGAATGAGGTACACGTGTTACCTCTGATACCAGGTTGCTACCCATAGGTGTTACTCCCGGGGCTTGATCAAAGATGAAAAACTGATGCAATCGAGATCTGAGATGTCACACAAAACTTTGCAGTGATCAAACTCAAGATCTACGATGGTACAAAAAAAAACCAAATAGCCAAATAACAATCTGAAGGAGGAAAATAGAGAAGAGAAGATCTCTCATTCTTTCTTGCAAACGTGTTGTAATTGGGACAGAACAAGTTACAATAATCTAGAGAGAGATGAGAAGAAGAACAATGCTGGGGTGTCAAAACACCGTTGCTTAAAGCAAGATTCGCCCCACACGATCTGCTTCCAGGAACCAGCAAGTTTGAAGAACTTGTGGAATGCTCGATGTCACCTCTGTTCTGACTCCTCGGATGGACTTGCAATGGCGACAGCAGCTCTCTCTCTCTCTTTTTCCTTTTCTGACTTCTAATTTTCGTGGTCGCCACAAAGGAGGCCAGAAGAGAGTATATATAGAGAGAGGGTAGAAACCCTAGCCGCCTCTTCAGTTATGGAAAGATTGAATCAAATCACTAAAAGATAGCAACGAATTAATTCTAATCCCACAAAGATAGGATCTGAATTAATTCAAATTCCACAAAGATATGAACGAAATTAATTCAAATCCCACAAAGATAGGATCTAAATTAATCGCATTGATTCATCCTTTCCATAACTGATTTGTAATCTGCACAGTCAGCGTAGCCCTCCATGCAGCAGCAGCAACAGCAGCCTGGCCGCATGGACCGCTTGGGCCGCATGGACCACATGAGCCGCATGGACCGCATGGACCGCATGAGCCGTATGGACCGCATGGACCGCATAAGCTGCATGAGCCGCATGGACCGCATGGCCGCATGAGACCGCATATGAGCCGCATGCCGCATAAGACCGCATGGCCGCATATGAGCCGCATGACTGCTGACGTGCTAAGTGCAAAGTGCGCCAACAAAACGCCACATTACGCCTCATGAGCCCATGAGCCCGAGCCCGAGCCCGAGCCCGAGTCCGAGTTCGATACCGAGTCTGAGTCTCTAAGCCCCGTTGGGGCTTAGCTCCAAATGGAATTTAATCCAAGAGAATGACAAAAGCATTAATGCTTAATCCTTGGAGCCTTATTCTTACCTCCTAGTAAAATCACCCACATGGTTCCCTCCTTAGGGTCACCACCCCATGTGCATCTCTCAACAACACACCCAAGTATATATGTTGAGATAACTCATTGTGCATTTTCGATGTGGGACTAAAATTTATAAGGCATATTGAGAGCAAGCTCTTTCCATGTAAAGAAAGCACTAACAATCTCCCACATATCACAACATATATATGTGTCCAGGGTTGAGCGTTACCTACAGTAACTGTCCATTTTGTATTAGGATAGATGTCGCCGACGACTTGAATCTTCCCGCATGGGTCAAATAACAATATGATACAAGAATGGACTACGCCTTAAATTCTGTACCACAATTGTAATTCTTCCCACTCACAAAGTGTAGTTACGTGTGCTTCTGGCTGCACATTAAAGGCCCTGTGCCAGCCTGGTTTCAGTGTATAATTTTAGGCGTCTACAAGTTTACCCTCAAGAGACGGCATGATATCTCTTTCCATACACTATAGGTGAGTTCTTTATTAAAGAGATATGGCATGAAGCCTTGCGCTTCCTTGCGGTGCTACGCCGCTATGACATGGCCTGAAGCCGAGGCATTACCCCTACCTGGGAACCTCATCGTAGTGTCATACTACTGTAGCATGAGGTCACAAGCCTCTTTGTAGTGCCAAACTACCAAGCATGAAGCCTAAGGCTTCCTTGCGGTGTTACGCCGCAACGACATGGCTTGCAATGCCGAGGCTTTACCCCTACCTGGGTACGTCATCGTGGTGTCGTGCCACTGTAACATGGGGCCATCCTCCCCTTTGTAGTGCTGTCTACAACTCTTTAATTACGTCATACAGCATTAGGCTACCTGCCTATTTGCGGTGCTACGCCGCTATGACTTGGCTTGTAAAGCCGAGGCATTACCCCTACCTGGGAACCTCATGGTGGAGTCACCCCACTGTAGCATGGAGTTTCACTCCTTGTAGTGCTGCTCTACCGTGCTTCCTGTAAAGCACACCAGGCATTCACTCTGCCTGAGAACTCATTAAGGCGTTTAAGCCAACCTTCCACAGGATCTGTTTTTTCTGCAGAAAATACATAGTAGACAACAGTGGTTATGGGTCCGTATCCCCTCCATGTTCCTGAGAACAAGTATCCACTGTTACCTGATAGTTTCCCAGTCAGTGATCCTCTCTTGAACCAAAAGTTAGATGCCTAGTAGATTTCTCTTTGAACTAATAGCATAAAACTTTATGGTAGGATTACAAAGATACACTATCAGAATGCCTTCAAGCCCATTTTACAAGCTGTGTCATCGACCAACTGGCGCTTGAGGCCCTTTGTGAACGGATCTGCCAGGTTCTCCTGACTCCGAACATCAACCATTGTAATTACACCTCTTTTGATAAGATCGTGTACTGCCCTGTGCTTCAACCGCACAGTCCTCTTTTTTCCGTTGAAGAGATCATTTGATGCCACCGTCACAGTCGCCTGGTTGTCACAGTATATCGAAATCGCCGATATCTGAGCCCCAACCACTGGAAGATTATACATGAACTCCCGAAGCCATTCTGCTTCATCTGCTACAGTTTCAAGTGCATAGAATTCAGACTCCATGGAGGAACGAGAGAGTATAGTCTGCTTGTTCGACTTCCACGATATAGAAGCTCCACCCAAGGAAAAGACATATCCACCTGTGGATCTTTCGCTTTCCACCTCTGAACACCAGCTAGCATCACTGAAGCCTTCCACTACTGTCGGATACCCGTTGTAGTGCAGTGCATATATCTGAGTCTTCTTGAGATATCTCATCACCCGCTTCACAGCTTTCCAGTGCTCAACCCCTGGGTTGCTTGTGAACCGACTCAGCATTCCCACGGCGAAAGCTATGTCAGGTCTTGTGGCAGTAGTTGCGTACATCAAACTTCCGATAACGCTAGAATACTCCAGCTGCCTGACGCTTTCCCTCGAGTTTGGCTTCAGCTTCTGATCACACCTGTATGGCATATCGATCCCTGGAAGATCCTTATACCCATAGCGTGTGAGCATCTTCTCAATGTAGTGAGATTGTGACAGCGCTACTCCAGTGTCTGTCCGGATGATCTTTATGCCCAAGATGACATCTGCATCCCCCAAGTCCTTCATACTGAACTTGGTTGAGAGGAACTTCTTTGTCTCTGTGACACAGCCTATATCCGTACCTAGGATTAGCATGTCGTCCACGTACAGACAAACGCTGACTCCTCTTCCATCAGTGAACTTTGTGTAAACACATTTGTCCGTCTCGCTGACTCTGTAGCCGTTTGACCTAATAACTTTGTCAAACTTCTCATGCCACATCTTGGGAGCTTGCTTCAAACCATATAATGATTTCACCAACTTGCAGACTTTGTCTTCAAGACCTTTGACGACAAATCTATCTGGCTGTTGCATATAAATCTCTTCGGCCAGCTCCCCATTCAGGAATGCTGTCTTTACATCCATCTGATGTATCACCAACTTATGTATAGCTGCTAGAGCGATTAACATCCTGATGGTGGTCATCCGAGCTACTGGAGCATACGTGTCAAAGTAGTCTATCCCCTGTTTCTGAAAAAATCCCTTGGCGACCAGCCTGGCCTTGAACTTGTCAATAGTTCCATCTGCCTTCATCTTCTTCTTGAAGATCCATTTACATCCAATAGGCTTTTCTCCTTCAGGTAGATCTACCAACACCCATGTGTTATTGGAGGTGATAGAGTCAAACTCGTCATTCACTGCCTCCTTCCAGAAGATAGCATCTCTGGTCTTCATCGCCTCATCATAGGTAAGCGGATCTGCTTCCACATGATAGGTGACAAAGTCATCTCCGAAATCTTTCGGTCTCCTCGCTCGCTTAGCTGACGGCTCTGCGAGTTCTGGTGCAAGAGTTGTTTCATCAACAACAGCTTCTTCTTGGACTACTGGCTCGTATGAGATTTCAGTCTCATTTGCATCTACATCATTTTCCGGAATGTCCGAAAGAACAATATTTTTGTCTTTTGTAAACTTGTCTTCAAAGAATTCAGCATCGCGAGATTCGATGATATGATTTGACTCAATATCAAGAAATCTCCTTGCATCACTCTTCTCGGCATTCCCCAAGAAGATCGCCTTCGTAGTCCTTGTCCCTAGCTTCTGAATCTTCAGATCTGGGAGCTTCACATACGCCAGACACCCCAACACTTGAATGACATTCAAGTTTGGTCTGACTTTGAACCAGAGTTCATGAGGAGTTACGTCCGAAGTTGCATATGGCACTCTATTCAGAATGAAAGTGGCCGTTAATGCAGCTTCTCCCCAGTAGCACTTTGGAAGACCTGCAGTGAGCATCATAGAATTCATTATTTCTGTTAATGTTCGGTTCTTCCTCTCTGCTACTCCGTTGGATTGAGGAGAATATGGAGCAGTAGTCTCGCATATGATTCCATGTTCTTTGCAGAACGATACGAATTCATGAGACCTGTACTCCCCACCTCGATCACTTCTTAACCTCTTGAGTTGTTGTCCAGTCTGCCGTTCAGCTTCGGCCCTGAACACTCTGAACTTCTCGAAAGCTTCGTCTTTGGACTTGAGCAAGTAGACGAACGCGTATTTTGAGAAGTCGTCGATGAAGGTTATGAAATACTTCATCCCGGCCTTCGTGGAAAAATGTTTGAAGTCACAGATATCGGAGTGCACCAGCTCCAGAAGATCTGTGCTTCGATTGACCCGATGAAAGGGTTTCCTTGTGATCTTCGTCTGAGCAAACACTTCACACTTCTCCACCTTACCCCCACATTTGGAGATAAGTCCTAGACTAGACATTTTGTTGATTCTTTTACAATGAACATGTCCTAGTCTATTATGCCACAACTCAAGAGAATAATCAGAAAATGCAACTGCATTAATGTCATCAAACTGGTTGACAAGCTGAGTTTTAAACATTCCTTCGGTTTGATAAGCCTTTTCGAAGTATGTTCCCTTCTTGGACATAACTATCTGACCAGCGTTGATGTCCATCCTCAAGCCTGCGTTGCAGAGCAGGCTCCCAGAGATCAGGTTCTTGGCAATCGCAGGAACATGCTTCACACCTTGAAGCGTCAGAGTGTTCCCAGAAGTGAGTTTCAGCTCCACAGTCCCAATCCCCAGAACTTCAGCTTGGGCCTGGTTCGCCATGACAACCTTCTCAGATATCGGCTGGTACGTTACGAACCATTCCTTGTCATAACAGACATGGCAAGTCGCACCAGTGTCTATCTACCAGTCAGAGTCAACCCCCACAGTTGTGACCTGTCCAATCATAGCAACAATGTTAGAAACCAATGAAACCTTATTAGGCTCACCTTTCTCTGATTGTTTAGGCTTAGATCTGCATTCACTCTTGTAGTGGCCTTTCTTGCCACAATTGTAACAAGTCACGTGGACTTAGTCTTCTGTTGCTTGAATGGAGGACCCTTCACTTTCAGATTAGTGAAGTCCTTCTTCTTGGGATGAGAAGCCGCCTGCTTCCCCTTGGGATCCCTCGTCTGCACAAGATTGGCTTTAGCCAACTGTTTGGACAGAGTGTCCACCTTCTGTTGAGAACGCATCTCGTCCTCAACATGGATCTCTTGAAGTAGATCTCCCAAGCTAATGTCTAGCTTCTTTCTGTGCATCCTTGCATAGAAGGTACTCCATCCAGCAGGAAGTTTCGAGACGATCCCTCCGACGACAAACTTGTCAGGAAGGGGCATCTCTTCGTCTTCCAGTTTCTGACGCAGCTTCAGAAATTCTTTCACCTGTGGCAACATGGACTTTTCGTCCTCAAAGAGCAATTTGTGATATGTTTCAACCACAAACATTTTGCTCCTGTTCTTGTCTTCTTCATACAGATTTTCCACAGACTCCCATATGTCTCTGGCAAGTTCCTTCTTCGAGTAGGATTCTGCCAGGGAGTCCTCCATAGCATTCAGGATGATAAGCCTACAGATGCTATTTTCCCTTCTCCATTTGGCCTGGAGTTTGGTAGCCGCGTTGATAGCGGTAGTAGATCCAGTGTCTGGAACAGAGGGTTCTTCCTCCAACAGAACATGATCAACGTCTTTCAGTTGAAGAGTTAGATAGACCTTCCTCTTCCAGACTTGATAGTGCTCTCCATCGAACTTTTCCAACTTGCAGAAGTCCGATTGGAGGAGCGAAGCATTAATGTTTTCCATCTATACGGATCTTGCTTTGAGATTGCTACTCCCGGGGCTTGATCAAAGATGAAAAACTGATGCAATCGAGATCTGAGATATCACACAAAACTTTGCAGTGATCAAACTCAAGATCTACGATGGTACAAAAAAAACCAAATAGCCAAATAACAATCTGAAGGAGGAAAATAGAGAAGAGAAGATCTCTCGTTCTTCCTTGCAAACGTGTTACAATTGGGATAGAACAAGTTACAATAATCTAGAGAGAGATGAGAAGAAGAACAATGCTGGGGTGTCAAAACACCGTTGCTCAAAGCAAGATTCGCCCCACACGATCTGCTTTCAGGAACCAGCAAGTTTGAAGAACTTGTGGAACGCTCAATGTCACCTCTGTTCTGACTCCTCGGATGGACTTGCAATGGCGGCAGCAGCTCTCTCTCTCTCTTTCTCCTTTTCTGACTTCTAATTTTCGTGGTCGCCACAAAGGAGGCCAGAAGAGAGTATATATAGAGAGAGGGTGGAAACCCTAGCCGCCTCTTCAGTTATGGAAAGATTGAATCAAATCACTAAAAGATAGCAACGAATTAATTCTAATCCCACAAAGATAGGATCTGAATTAATTCAAATCCCACAAAGATATGAACGAAATTAATTCAAATCCCACAAAGATAGGATCTGAATTAATCGCATTGATTCATCCTTTCCAAAACTGATTTGTAATCTGCACAGTCAGCGTAGCCCTCCATGCGGCAGCAGCAACAGCAGCCTGGTCGCATGGACCGCTTGGGCCGCATGGACCACATGAGCCGCATGAGCCGTATGGACCGCATGGACCGCATGAGCCGCATGGACCGCATGGACCGCATAAGTCGCATGAGCCGCATGAGATCGCATATGAGCCGCATGACTGCTGACGTGCTAAGTGCAAAGTGCGCCAACAAAACTCCACATTATGCCTCATGAGCCCATGAGCCCGAGCCCGAGCCCGAGTCCGAGTCGCTAAGCCCCGTTGGGGCTTAGCTCCAAATGGAATTTAATCCAAGAGAATGACAAAAGCATTAATGCTTAATCCTTGGAGCCTTATTCTTACCTCCTAGTAAAATCATCCACATGGTTCCCTCCTTAGGGTCACCACCCCATGTGCATCTCTCAACAACACACCCAAGTATATATGTTGAGATAACTCATGGTGCATTTCCGATGTGGGACTAAAATTTACAAGGCATGTTGAGAGCAAGCTCTCTCCATGTAAAGAAAGCATCAACAATAGGAATGCTTATTTGATATAGGGAAATATCTTTAGCTAATATCCTATTTAAGTTTTTCCTGCCAATATCCGAATGGATACACAGAACCCCCTTATGTCAGGCTTCTAAAGTATATGGAGGATAACCCATCTAGTAATATCCAAGGTTAATAAGGAGAGAAACCCCACCCCCAGGTAACTTCCTGTGTGTTAGTCATCCCCTTGGACTCAAGGATAGTTCTAGAACAGGGCTTAGGGGTACATGAAACTATATGTTAGTGCTTATTGAGTATGAAGTAAGCCTAACCTACAATTAACTACTGGATATTAACTCAGTAACATCTAAACAAAATCGAGTCTTCAATCGGCTCTTAAGGCTTGGATGATTCTCAAGTACTCCTGTTTCAAAAATTTGATACAAAAACTTATCCTTCAAGTCCCCAAGGAAACACAAGCCCAGCTAGGTTATGTCAGGTTTTGCTTGTCAATAGGCAACCTGATATTAGAATTGCACTTTCCTAGCACTCAAGTAGGATACCTAGTACTACTGACAGGAAATACTAGTTAGGCAGTGCTTCCCTAGGATCTGCTCTCCAGATTTCGAACCCATATGGTAGGTTGGTCCTTATACCTACATGTGTCTCGATACCCAGCCCTTACCTATCAGTACACTATTTGGCCTAACTCTATGGGTACAGAGCAACCCTAGGTCGTTCAGTCCCATCTAATTTTGGTAGATACATATGTATCGCAGGATGTGATAGGGCCACAAGCTTCTAAGGTAGAGTACCACATTAAAACCATCTCTGATACTCCTATTACCTAACATGGTACACTTGGGTAGGCTGATAGCAGGTTACCCCTACAATATTCATGGTAAACTGGTCACCCCCTGTTCTAGGCTTTTGTTAGGTCTTCCTGGTCTTTCTTCTCAAATATTAAAACAACTACCCACCTTTGTTCCTTCATTTGATATCCGAGAAAAAGGAAGTTCTAAGGTTAAGAGAGAATACCTCTAATAGCTTCTGAACCCAACTGCTCATGATTCCACCTCGTTGCTTCTTGCGGCAGGGAGAAGTAGATTTCCAAGGGTTCAGAAAGATGAGAGATCGGCTGCTAGGTATATATATATCTAAATTCTGGGTTTTATTAAGGAGGTTATAGATATGGGGAAATCTGTTTAGAGTTTAATTTGGAGTCATCAAGCATTCGAACAGAGGGTTTGATTTCGGTTTGGAATTAGATAGGGCTTATCAAAGTGAGGGGTTAATCCTAATTGGATTTGAAATCCACCCAGAGACAAGGGATCGGCTAAGGGAATCCGAGATTTGTATTGGATTCTCTAGTTGTTTGAATTCCATGTTGCGCTCTATCACAGAGCTTCAAAAAATCGAAAGTGATAGCCTTCAGTTTCAATTGGGTCTTTTATAATTAGACCCCTATGAATATGACTCTTTGCAAGAAGTAATAATCCTCATAAATTAACAGGTGCATATATATTAATGAATTTAAAACATGTGTCTACCACAACCATTAGATAAATAATAAAAATAATAATAAAAATAAATAAAAATTTAATTAGGACTTACACTGTCACGCCCCGACTCTCCCAATCGCTCGTCATCGCCTTGACTCGAGATGAATCGATCCCACGAGTCGGGACGTGATGTCGTACATGTCTTTATTGGACTTGTACAAGGCAAGAATGTGCACTTGAAATTTTCTTTGAGACGATACGTTGAAATTAAACAGTGCAGAGAGTTGAAGACATAGAATAGGAAGAAATTTAGCTTTTCATTCATAAAACTTGCAAAGTATGTGCAAGGTCATTTTTTTACATTACATATGCCGTTGCGGCTACATCTTTGAACACAAAAAAACTCTCGACAAGCTGTCATGAAATAATCCTTGTCGTTCCATACATTCACGCCCCTTTATATATTTGAACAAAACGCCTTCGATCTGAATTGGGCTTCAAAATACTTCAAAATAGGAGAGCTTCGCGCCGCCTCTCGTTTTTCAGCTTCAGTCTAGTCTCGAGCTCCCGCAGCGCGCTCGTTACCTGGGGAGTTGGGGGTTAGCACACTTGCTAGTGGATGGGACGAACCCACTCGTCTAAACCGACATGCTTATTAAGGATTCTAGCATACGAAGTGATCTTTCTATTTAGAACTATATGAATTGATGTCACGAACCGCACCCTGTTTAGGGGCACGAGCACGTGTGTACGTCCAGCCTACGCCGCAGTATCGACGGTAGAACGCTGTAAAGGTCATCTAGAATATATAGAATCTAAGACACAATAATATAACCTATTATCTCTGCACGGAAGAATATAACCACAACTCAATCACATAATTCTAAGGAAGATAAATATGATGATAAAGATAACGATAAAGATGAGATAAATAATCTGAAACAACGTTGAGTCGCAATCACAAGTTCAGAGACCAAGACATAAAACAATATCCCAAAATAAATACTACAAGTCTCAAAGTATCAAACTGGAATGTAATCCAGACAAAATCTAGATAGACTAAGTCACTACTGGCGGTGTGTCCTCTACGAGCACCGGGTCCACAGGCTGGTCTTGGTCGTAGGTTCCATCTATGCCAAATCCGTAGTAGGTCGGGCAATCTGCATCTAAATCATCTGAAAAACAACAGGAGTTATCCTGTCAGGATATGAGCAAGTACAAACACTAACAGCAGTTCCATGTGAATTGACAAATACTATAAGAGACAATCATAATGAAATACAAGATGGAATATCAAGACTGAAAGTAAAACGGCACAAGAGAACTGGATATCATGTCATGTGTGAGATATATAAGATAAAACTGGAATATAAACAATGGAAAGTAATCTGAGGTATGATGTAAACATAAAAATAAAGTGCCATGAGATATTAGAGCGTTATGTGATCGGCTTGGGTCAAGATCAGGCTGTTCCATTTGATCGGCTATGCACATGTAGTATAATAGTATAGGGATCAGGCCGGCCAAAATGGAAAGCTATGCACAAGTAGTATAAGGTCAGCCTACACCCTACGTGTGGTGAGGGTGGAGCTATGCACAAGTAATAAACAAGTAGGGGTATGATCACATAACCTCTAATAACTCCCCATCCTCGAGTAGTATAATGAATCCAGACATGACAGGTCGTGACACGGGATTCGAAGAGTAGGGGGCCAGTCCACTCCCAAATCGGTGTCTATACAAGTACAGGAAACAATACCGAACAATGTACTCATATACCAGGTAAACCGGAAATGACATCTCATGACGATATTCAATGTATACTAGTCCGTGTATCCTCGTATCGTGAATCAAGTATAACACTACAACTGAATCGGATATAGTAGATATCAAAGCAATGAAAACTATCAGAGAATGTACTTGCCTATTTTTTCTGAGCTGAGAAAATTAAACTACAAACCACTCAAAGAGCCACGAACGGTCAACTCGCACAACAGTCTCCTAATGCTGAAATAGATATTACCAACATTCTCAGAATGGTCAAATTAGCTAGAAATGCCTACCCATAAGTCCAATTCTGGACACAGGAGCAAAACGGTAATTTCGAGTCAAAATGGTGTCCGCCGTTGGACCCACTTTACACCGAAAAATATGCCAGAACCTACGGTCTCTAAAATTATCAAACTATCTGTCTACGGGTCCGGTTTGACGAGACGAACCCAACCATATGTCCAAAGTTGGATTCCGGTGGGCCGTACACAAATTCCTCCGTTGGATCGGGTCGCGGGCCCGCCAAAATAGCGTTCCGATCGACCGTCTCAGAATCGGACCAAACTTGGCATACATGACCAGAAAAATAATACGGTCCTGTTGGCACAAGTTTCGTCTCGATATGACGAGCGTGCACAAAATAATTTATAAATATGTAAAAGGCCGATACGGTAATTTTTTGACGGATACGCATCAAATTCGTCGCGCACACACGACCAATTTGAATTCCGTCAAAGTCCACACGTCCACGAAGTCGATACGCACCTTTCGATACTTTTGGTTCACGACCACGTCGCCCGGATTGACGGGACGGACGGCTTATCGGGACAATTTTTTCGGGACAATTTTTTCTAAAAATTCAGTTTTGAAAATCAGTTTTTTCTCCAACTTCACAAACCAAAAACTTTCTGTACAGTGCATGAAATTTAATTCTATAAAAAGGTTTTTAAAGCCCTATAGGTTGTATACAAGTCACTTCAAACCGATTTTGAAAACTCGCAACATGCTGGTCGTAAATCGGCAACGAAGTTGGGGTTTCGGGACAGTTTCTAAACCCAGAAAATTGAGTTTTTTTTCTCGATTTTGGAATTCGTTTTTCGTCGCACATGGTGCGAATCAGCATGAACTATTTAAAGGAAATTAAAGGTGTATATGTTAGGATCATACCTGACCAAGTGGTTCGCAAAACGACGGAGCGAGAAAAGAGAAATCTATTTCCGAAGTTGGCTCTTCGCTGACAGTTTTCGCGTGCGGGTGGGCTGCTCGTTGTGCATTTTTCGGCGATGTACGGCCGCGGTTTGGTCGACGGCGATGTCGGGGTGCACGTTGGGCTGGGGGTGGCGGCTAGGATTTGGGTTTTGTGAAAATTCCTCTCTCTCTCTCTCTATATATATATATATATATATATTACACTAACATATTCGTTTGGTTTATAATAGGAAAAAGGGGGGCGCGGGTCTAAAGCTGCTGCTGCTGGGCTTGGGGGGGGGGGGGTGAGTTTGTTTGTTTGTTTGTTTTTATTATTCTTTTTTTTCTTTTTCTTTTCTTTCTTAAACCTTAACCTTTATATACACACACACACACACACACACACACACACACACACACACACACACACACACACACACATACAGACATACATACATACATACATACATACATACATACATACATACATACATACATACATACATATATTATATATTTACACATATACGTATATACTTATTTATATAAAATAATCCATTAATATTTACTCATTAATACAAAAATACTAACAATAATCCATTAATATCTATAAAATAATCCATTAATATCTATCAATAAAATACCTACATAAATAATAATATAAAAACACTAACAATAATATTTAAATAATATTAAAAAAATTAATATTATAATTGACTATATTAATCCTATTCAGGAAAGTGGGGGTGACAATTGCAGTTCATATCGAAGGCACATTTTAAACAGTAAAAACATAACCCATTTCAACTTATCTTACCACGGCCGTGCTCCTTTCCTGCACAAAATATACATAATACTTACCACCTACACAAGACAATAGGTGAGTATGCAATCTATCTTATATGCGGTCATTGGTGATATCGACACCAAGAAGGACGATTACGTAGCATAGCGACGCGCCCTACCAGTCCAAGTTGCGAGCCTAACTGGAGGTCTCGTAATGCCTCACGCCGAAGCACGATTCCATAATTTCCTTCTAGACCGATTCGGTCCCAGCGCCCCGGGTACCGTCTCGAGGAAAGCTCACCTTGTGCACAAGTCGTCCATGACCATGCGAATGTATGAACAGTTTAATATGTATGAAGTAAATTGCATAGCGTAGACATTATTAAACCACATAATCATTTCTACTCATGCAAGGGTTCCTTTCTCCGAAGCCGTACGTTCTGATTTAGCATCCCGTAGGCACCGAATTCTTCGAGGCGTAATATACCGCAACCAAGGTTTCTTCGTTGTGTTTTGCAGAGCATGAAATAAATTCTATCTTTTTTCCAGAACTTCATCTTTTCTCTACTTAGTGTGAAACTTATAAATTCGGAATTAACTTCTCTAAGTTGCGATATTATCCCGAGTTCTTGATCTTAGTGGCAAAGCATACGCCCAGTTAGCATCATCAATTTGAACGTTGAACTTTAAGAATTTTGTTGGCGGGAAGGAGTAGAAAAGAAGGGGCCGAAGAACCACCCACCTAGAGAGATTGCGTCGAGAGTAGTAGAACGCTTCGCGACGGTCAAGCGTCAGTTACACGAACTCCTGCAATGGCACGAGCATCGAATTAGAACCCTTCCTTTGAAATTCCTAAAGACGCATTCAGAAATCGACGCGAAAGCACACTTATCAAACCCACGCAACAATTCATTCAGAAAGCCAATAAAACCAACAAAACAAACAGCAGACTGGTTGCGTCGCTCCCTTTAGAGTTCATTTGCCAAGACACTGTCTACTGCATCTAGGACTTATTTCAGCAGTAGCCGATCTATTAGTTGGAACGGTACTCATATCACTCGCCCAAATCGATTTTATTGATGCCATAGTTTTTTGTATACCAAACTCGTCGCTTAGTCAGACTAGCCATCTATGTTCCTGACCATGTCTGACTTGCCATGAGCCTATTACATAGTGCTTCGCCCCAACGGAAGCGGAGCACTACATAATATACTACTAAGAAAAAGTTTCGTCCCGAAACTTAAGAACAAGGGTCTGACCTTCGTCGGCAAAAAGTGAATGGTACTTCTCCTTTATTTTTGTCTTTAGTTCCCACGTCGACTCCTCAACTGAATGGTTGTGCCAGAGTACGCGAACCAATGACATCGATCGACTACGTAGGATCTTTTCTTTACGGTCCAAAAATTGTACGGGCTCCTCCGAGTATGATAGATCGACGTGCAGCTCCAACTGATCGAAGCTAACCACATGACTTGGGTCATGCATGCACTTTCGAAGTTGAGAGACATGGAAGACGTCGTACACTTCAGCCAGGACAGGAGGTAGCGCAATCCGGTAAGCAACTGTCGCCACCCTTTCGAGAATCTCGAAGGGCCCTACGAATCTTGGACTCAGTTTGCCCTTTACCCCGAATCGCATGACGCCCCGCATCGGCGTCACCTTCAGAAACACATGGTCCCCAACCAAGAACTCTAATGGTTGTCGACAAGTATCTGCATAACTCTTCTGTCGACTCTGAGCAATACGAAGCCTATCTCGAATCATGCGGACCTTCTCAACGGCTTGTTCGACTAGTTATGGCCCGAGCACCTGTCGCTCCCCGACTTCATCCCAGCAAATCGAAGATCGGCATTTTCTCTCGTAAAATGCCTCGTAAGGAGCCATCTGGATGCTCGATTGATAACTGTTGTTGTACGCAAACTCCGCGAGCGGCAAGTGCGTGTCCCAACTAGTCTTTAAATCTATCGCACACATACGTAACATATATTCTAGGATATGATTCACTCTTTTTGTCTGGCCACCGGTTTGTGGGTGGTATATGGAGCTAAGGTTCAGCTTAGTGCCCATCGCCGCTTGCAGACTCGTCTAGAAATGTGATAAGAATCGCCCATCTCTGTCCAAAATAATTATGGCAGGTACCCCATGCAGTCGGACAATCTCATTGATATAGATCTGAGCTAACCGATCGACGCTCCATGATGCTTTGATAGTGATGAAATGAAAGGATTTGGTCAATCGATCGACAATAACCCAAATCGCATTATTTCCCCGCGATGTCTTCGGAAGGCCTATGATAAAATCCATAGAGAAGTCATTCCACTTTCATACTGGAATGTTGAGGTTCTGTAGCTCCCCACCTGGTCTTTGATGCTCGGCCTTCACCTGTTGACAGACCATGCACTGTGACACAAAAGTTGCCACGTCTTTCTTCATGCCATGCCACCAAAAGGTCGTGCGCAAGTCCTTGTACATTTTGGTACTCCCGGGATGCAACGAGTACTTCGCATAGTGGGCCTCTATCAGAATCTCTTTTCTAAGTTCGGCATGGTTCGGCACGCATATTCTTCCTTTCATCCGCGTCATTCCGCCCTCGTCCACCACAAAGTCGGCCGTCTTTCCTGTCGAAATCAGATCGCGCATCTTCTTCGGGAATGGGTCGTCCTCCTGTGCGGTCTTTATCTTGTTGTGCGAGCTCGACTCATGGTAAAATTGGGCCAATTGTGCTCCACGGTAGCGAATTCGGAGTTCGATACCCATTTTTGCCAAGTCTCGCTGTATGCCACGGTTGATAGCCAGGCATCCTGCAAACATTCTACTCAGAGCATCCGCTACGACGTTTCCCTTACCCGGCATGTACTCTATAGTCAGATCATAATCTTTGATGAGTTCAAGCCAACGCCGCTGCCGTAAGTTCAAGTCCCGTTGGGTAAAGATATATTTGAGGCTTTTGTGATCCGTATAGATGCTGCAAGCCACACCATAAAGATAGGCCATAGCTTCAATGCGAACACAATCGCCGCTAGCTCAAGATCATGCGTAGGGTAATTCTTTTTGTGTTGCTTCAATTGTCTCGATGCAAACGAAATCACCTTATCCCTTTGCTTAAGCACGCATCCCAAACCAGTTCGCGATGCATCGCTAAATATTTGAAACCCTTCTGGTCCGTCCGGAAGTGCAAGGATTGGAGCTGAGATGAGCCGTTTCTTTAACTCCTAAAAGCTAGATTCACAGGCATCGTTCCACTCGAATGCGACTCTCTTCTGGGTGAGGCGAGTTAGAGGCGACACAATCTTGGCAAAGTCTTTCATAAATCTTCGGTAGTAGCCTTCCAAGCCGAGAAAACTTCGGATGTCGCCTGCCGAGGTAGGTCGCTTCCATTCAACTATCGCTTAAATCTTCTTTGGGTCCACCATGACACCTTCAGCTGACACAACGTGCCCAAGGAATGTCACGCTGCTCATCCAGAACTCGCATTTACTTAACTTGGCATAAAGTTGGTGTTCACGCAGAGTCTGTAGTACCGTCTTCAAGTACTCCACGTGCTCGTCCTTGCTTTTTGAATATATGAGAATGTCATCGATGAATACGATGACAAATTTGTCTATGAACGGTCGAAACACCTAGTTCATCAGATCCATGAAAGCGGCAGGAGCATTTGTCAAGCCGAAAGGTATGACTAGAAATTCGTAGTGACCATATCGAGTTCAGAAGGCGGACTTTGGCATGTCCTCGGACTTGATCTGTAATTGATGGTAGCCTGAGTGAAGATAAATCTTGGAAAATACCGTCGACCCTTGCAACTGGTCAAATAAATCGTCTATCCTCGGCAAGGGTACTTGTTTCGTACCGTAGCTTTGTTAAGTTCCCGATAGTAGATGCACAGCCGCATCGATCCATCATTCTTCCATACAAATAACACTAGAGCACCCCACGGGGAGATACTAGGGCTAATATATCCGCGATCTAGAAACTCTCGTAGTTGTGCTTTTAGTTCTTCAGCTCCGCCGGCGCCATTCGATAGGGTGCTTTGGATATCGGTCGGGTGTCCGGAAAGGTGTCGATGCTGAATTCTATCTCTCGATCCGGCGGCATCCCTGGCAACTCGTCTGGAAAGACATCAGAAAATTCTGCCACGACTTCAGTCTGGGCCGTGCTTGCAGTCTCCATTTTCGTATCTCGAATTGATGCTTGGTACCGGCTGCAACCAGAATACAACATACGCCTTGCCGAAATTGTCGATATCATCATTGCTGTCTTTGACGCTGTTCCACACAAATAGAAGAACTCGGTTTAGCCCGGAAGGCAGAATACAGCTCTCTTTTCCGTGCACTTGATTATTGCGTGGCATGCACCCAACCAATCCATGCCAAGGATTATATCATACTCCTTGATTCGAGGACGATAACTTCCAAGGATAGATTTTTCCCTCCAATGCAGATGTAACCATCCCTACAAATTTTAGTGGCAAGCATATCTACTCCCGATGGAGTGCGAACGCTAAGATTCATATCTAAGAATTGCATGGGTAGTTTATTTTCTTCTACAAAGTCGGCAGATATGAAACTATGCGTAGCATCCGAATCGAACAGTACTCTAGCAGGCATATTTTGAGTAATATACCTATTACGACAGTGTCGGACGCGAACGCTTCGTCCCGAGTCACTGCAAAGACTCGGCCTTGCGCCCCTTGACGATTTTGTGGGTTCACGGGCACTGCATTTGCGCTATGGGCGGGAGGCACCCTGTTCTGATTCTGGACGTTCCTTGGGGGAAATTGGCTCGCCCTCCCCATTCGACAATCTACTGCCTTGTGACCTAGCTGGCCACACTTGAAGCATCCCCTTTGGCAATCGACCACCAGATGTCCCATCTTGTCGCAGCGATGGCACCGTACGCCGGGATGAGGCCCACGATACTCGAACGTGTTCTGGCGCTTTGGCACACCAGATCCTACTGCGCCGTGAGGGCGCTTGTTGAAGTTGTTGCGGATGCCTGACCCGGTCCTTTGCGAAGCTCGACCTTAGATCCGCTCGTTATCAAGGGCGGCATTATATGATTCCATGTAAGTCTGGCATCTTTGGTTCATGACGTCCCGACACAAATTGTCATTCAGGCCTTATTGGAAGTGCTCACACCATGCCTCCTTGTTCGGCAGAAAGGCCCCGGCAAACTTCGTAAGCTTTGCGAACATCGCATCGTAATCTTCAACTGACATGTTTCCTTGCTTCAAGGACATGAATTTCTCTTCCTTCTGTTGACGAACGGCACAAGGAATGTATTGCTTGAGGAAGGCCAGTTTGAACGTCTCCCACGAGATCTTGGCGTTGGGGTTGGCCTCGTGGAGGTCTTGTTTCTTCGCCTCCCACCAGTCGTAGGCCCTCAAGTTTAGCTGCAAGGCTGCACACCCGACTTTCTTGGACCCCTTGATGTTGAGGAGATTGAACAGACCCTCAATCTTTACTAGCCATCCTATGACTTCGTCAGGCTCTGCTCGTCCGTTAAATTCAGGCGGGTTCATCTTCTTGAATTTGGTCGCCTTGAGCAGGGAGGAGGAAGACATATGCTTCGTCGATGCTGGTTGCACTTCTTCTTCTGACATGGCGGTCATCGAGTTCTGTTGGGTCTCTATGGTGCTCACGATCCGGGTCAGGGCCTCCATCTGCTTTTGTTGAGCACTAATTTGGGCCTGGATATGTTCTTACAGTTTTCGCTGTTGTATCTCCGCATGGCATTGTTGGACTTCCATGAGGCGCAATAATTGCTCCATGGCGGATTCGCTAGGCGTCGCATCTTTGGTGCTATCCGTGCTGATCAACGTGGCATTGACAGCGAGGACACCCGTTCCCTTCGGTATTCCTACAAAATTGAACAAACCCGTTATTATTCTTAAAATATCTACGGACTTATATGTATGGAACGATTATTTCATGTCGCATATGTCGAAAAGCATAGTTTTTGAAAAATTGCAACAACATCTAAAAGAAAGTATTTTTGAAAGGTCCGAGGTGTAAATCGTGCTCTGATACCAACTTGTCACGCCCCGACTCGCCCAATCGGTCGTCATTGCCTTGACTCGAGATGAATCGATCCCATGAGTCAGGATGTGATGCCGTACATGTCTTTATTGGACTTGTACAAGGCAAGAATGTGCATTTGAAATTTTCTTTGAGATGATACGTTGAAATTAAATAGTGCAAAGAGTTGAAAACATAGAATAGAAAGAAATATAGTTTTTCATTCATAAAACTTGCAAAGTATGTGCAAGGTAATTTTTTTACATTACATATGCCGTTGTGGCTACATCTTTGAACACAAAAGAAAACTCTCGACAAGCTGCCATGAAATAATCCTTGTCGTTCCATACATTCATGCCCCCTTATACATTTGAACAAAATGCCTTCGATCTGAATTGGGCTTCAAAATACTTCAAAATAGGAGAGCTTCGCGCCGCCTCCCGTTCTTCAGCTTCAGTTTAGTCTCGAGCTCCCGCAGCGCGCTCGTTACATGGGGAGTTGGGGGTTAGCACACTTGCTATTGGATGGGACGAACCCACTCGTCTAAACCGACACTGCTTATTAAGGATTCTAGCATACGAAGTGATCTTTCTATTTAGAACTATATGAATTGCAGTTCATATCAAAGGCACATTTTAAACAGTAACAACATAACCCATTTCAACTTATCTTACCACGACCGTGCTCCTTTCTTGCACAAAATATACATAATACTTACCACCTGCACAAGACAATAGTTGAGCATGCAATCTATCTTATATGCGATCATTGGTGATATTGACACCATGAAGGACGATTACGTAATATAGCGACGCGCCCTACCAGTCCAGGTTGCGAGCCTAACTGGAAGTCTCGCAATACCTCACACCGAAGCACGATTCTATAATTTCCTCCTAGGCCGATTCGGTCCCAGCTCCCCGGGTACCGTCTCGAGGAAAGCTCACCTTGTGCACAAGTCGTCCATGACCATGCGAATGTATGAACAGTTTAATATGTATGAAGTAAATTGCATAGCATAGACATTATTGAACCACATAGTCATTTTTACTCGTGCAAGGGTTCTTTTCTCCGAAGCCGTACGTTCTGATTTAGCATCTCGTAGGCACCAAATTCTCCGAGGCGTAATATACCGCAACCAAGGTTTCTTCGTTGTGTTTTGCAGAGCATGAAATAAATTCTCTTTCTTTCCTAGAACTTTATCTTTTCTCTACTTAGTGTGAAACTTATAAATTCGGAGTTAACTTCTCTAAGTTGCGATATTATCCCAAGTTCTTGATCTTAGTGGCAAAGCATACGCCCAATTAGCATCATCGATTTGAACGTTGAACTTTAAGAATTTTGTTGGCGAGAAGGAGTAGAAAAGAAGGGGCCGAAGAACCACCCACCTAGAAAGATTGTGTGAGAGTAGGAGAACGCTTCACGACGGTCAAGCGTCAGTTACACGAACTCCTGCAATGGCACGAGCATCGAATTAGAACCCTTCCTTCAATCCTTCCTTCCAAATTTCTAAAGACGCATTCTGAAAACGACGCGAAAGCACACTTATCAAACCCACGCAATAATTCATTCAGAAAGCCAAAAAAACCAACAAAACCAACAGTAGACCGATTGCGTCGCTCCCTTTAGAGTTTATTCACCAAGACACAGTCTACTGCCTCTAGGACTTATTTCAGCAGTAGCCGATCCATTAATCAGAACGGTATTCATATCACTCGTCCAAATCGATTTTATTGATGTCATAATTTTTCGTATACCAAACTCGTCGCTGAGTCAGACTAGCCATCTATGTTCCCGACTATTTCTGACTTGCCACGAGCCTATTACATAGTGTTTTGCCCCAACAGGAGCGGGGCATTACAGTGCCTTGGAGTTTTCCTTAGTTTATACAGCTTACTTCGTCGTGTCCTTCGACGAATGCTAGGCGTGTCCGATTATTCGGGAGCGGGTCGTGACATAAGCCGCACCCATTTCCTGTGCTTATTCCTGTACTTACCCCAGCCGGTCACATATGCTAGCTGTATTTCAAATATTGTGCACATGTCAGGCCTTGTACTTCATGTTCAGGATTTACTTCATTTACTTTATTTCCTGTACTTCCTGTATTTATATTTTTGTACTTTTATGTTTTTTTTTCCTGTACTTTACATTCCATGTTCTCTTGTTCTCATTTCATATCATGATGTTCTTGTTCATTACCTAGAATTATACTTTGCTCTGCTCCTGATTGGAAATGTTACAGGTGAGATGGAGGCTATTTGTGACACGTACTATGGAGGAGACTGCTGAGGTAGTTGAGCCAGCTGGACTTGCTCTGGACTTAGAGGCCGAGGAGGCCTAGCTATCTTTCCCTTTAGATGCTTTACCTTCATTTGTACTTGAGACATCAGACATTTGCTTTACATTTGCTGGATGAATGTAATAATGATTAGACATGTATTCTGATTCTAGGATCATTTATAGATGCTGTGATTTGTACTTATTCATATTGCCTTGTAGTTTCCCTAGCTTGGTACAACTTACTTCGTCGTGTCCAACAACGAAGGCTGGGCTTGTCCGACTCGTATCCGAATATTCGAAAGCGGGTCGTGACAGGTTGATAAATAGATTACTAGCTCAAATAATTAATTTAAATCATAATTTGTTTTTAGGGTACTTGGGCACTTTGGACTTGTAACGCCCCAGTCCCAAAATATAAGAACTAAGTACGTATACATGTCAGCTGTATACATACGAAGTATATGGAACCCTCGTATGTATACATAAGCTGTAAAATGTAGAAGCCATTAAAGTAATCTCATCCACAAATAAACATAACATAAAGTCAACTTATAAATGTCATTTGTACAAAAATGTTGGGCGGAGACAAATCTACTACCAACTAAAGAGAGAGAAATACATAGCAACATTGGATGAGTCGAGCGAAACGAAAGATGAACCAAAAGCTAGCATCATGGAGGTAGGTTGTAAACTATGTCCTTGGCTAGAGCACCTGCAAAAATCACGAACACACCTGGAGAAATCACCAGGTCCTCAGAGGGACGTAACAAGATACATGAAGAACATGCTAATATGAACTAGCAGAATAATAAAATAATATACAAAAGACTATCCTAGACACAAATATGCAAAGGGGATTCTAACCTTCTAAGTACGTAACTGGCATCCAGTCATACGTATTCGGCCGTAACGTCCAAAACATCATAGGGTATCTGCAAATATAATCTCGTCATAGTTCCTTTCGAAAACTATGGTTTATCTGTTTGGCTTCCCATACGCACTAGTGACTATCCTCCCCCAATATTTCCCACACTGACCAAGTCAAGTCCATGACCCACCCAGTTTTGTAACTGCTCAAGTCTCTATACCTTAATCGTAGCAGTTACTATCATCTATCCGACACACGACTATAGAGATGGCCAATCAATATGCAAGCCGTGCCCCTAACAAACTGTCTCAAACCGTGTAGTGTGTGTGTCATGGCCAAGGAAGATATAAAAATATCCCACAATAAGAAGGTAGTCTGCTAAAACTAAGTCAACATGCATCAAATAAAGTAAAATAACGAAAAACGACTAATAGAGTCGCTTGCACCCAAGTGTGGCTTGGACGCACAATTTATAACAATTAAAAATAACAAATATGAAACAAAGTAAATAAATGCTGAAAATAAATAATATGACAGTAAATTAGCAAGGTATACTTGCCTGGTATTATGCCTTGAGTTGGTTGCAGTTGACGCGTGGTATGAGTGTGTTGACACAGCAATAGTCACAGAGATCGAAACTTTGCAAGATGAACTTAATTGATGGGTTAGACCATGCCATCGAGCCCGAAATAGTCAAATTAGATAGGGCGATATGAAGAAGTCCAAATTTCGAAAAAGGATAGTGTAACACCCAGTTTTCTAAATGAGGGTAATTTTAAAATTTTGTAATTTTAATTATTTAATTATGATATTTAAATAATAATATAATTTTTGGTGATTTTTAATCATTTTAAAACTATTTAAAAATCATGACTTGTGATTTTGATGTGCAGCTAGTGAAACCCTAGAGACAGTCTGCCCTAGAGCCTAACCATGTGATTTGGAATATCTATTTATCATTTTTAGCCTAGGGATAATTTGGTCATTTTGACTTATTAGAATTATTGATTAATTATTGGATTAATAGTTGTTGATTTTGACTTTTACTAGTTGTGACTTAAGAGACTAACCTAGATGTTGACCCTAGCTATGGTGACTTGATTAGCATGGTGAGACCCTAGTCTAACTTAAGTCAACCTAAGTTAGTCATTTAGAAATCAAGATTTGAATAGGAGGATTAATGAATAGGTTCATAGGCTTGAGACTTGTGAATTGATTTCATGACTAGTGCAACTTGGCCCATAGCCCACTAGTGTAACCCTAACCCTAATTTTATCCTTTATGACCAGCCACCTAGGGATTTCCAACCCTATAAAATCTTTCTTCCTATTGTTCTTGCCTCTTTTGTATCATTCTCCATTTGGCAAAAACCAAGGTTTGTTCCCTTCTTCAAAATTCTTATTTTATTTATTTATCCTCCTTTTTTATCCTAGTCTTTTGTATTGGATTCTAAATGATGTTTATGGACTATTGGTGTATTTCAGCTTGGGATCAATTTGGAGCATTTGGCTATCAAGAAGAACACCCCCCATTTGAAACTTTTTCTTGATATTTGCACCTATAGGTAAAACTCCTCAAATTGTGCTAATATTTTGATTTTTTTGCAAATTAGGCTAGATCTAAGTGTCCCCTAGCTGTCCCTAGAATTTGGGTAGAATTCGTGTCCGTTTCGTGTCCGTATCAGACACGTGTCATAGTGTATATGTAGGTGTTTGATAGAATGCCACTTAGGATTTGATTTTCGATTTTTGTAAAACCAATTACATGGAATTGTAGATCTATATGTGTACATTAGATTTCGTGAAGACTGAGTCCCATTTTGTGTCGTGTCGTGTCAGCACTGGACACGAATTTGTCACTGCACAGGCGCTGTAAAACCCCCTATTTATTATTATTATTATTTTATTAGACTTAAAAAGTAATTTATGCAAATTATGATTTTTTATATTAGAAATGACCTTAGCCATTGTTGAATTTTGGAACACGAGACTACCATAAATTTCGGCACGGAAGATGTAGCAGTGTGCCTTGACTAGTGTACCAGTCATGCCGGGGGAAGCCTAGCCATGGTGATGTCCAAACTAGAAAAACCAGACCAAATTGTGAATTTACTTATTTAAAGTATTTTAATTAAATATTATTTTATATATTAATTTTTAGACGGTCCGGTTTGTCCAGTTCAGCCCGAATTGGGTCCGAACCGAATTTAAGCCCAGGTAGGCATGTGGTGGGACCAAAGTGGCCATGTAGACATATTTTATGTACTTAAAAATAATTTCTAAATTATTTTAGAATTTCATGTACAATTTTAAATCGTTTAATTAATTATGCAATTATTGGTATATTATTATTTAAATAATATTTTACAAAATAATATATTTTCTGGACCCACGCATGGGTGAGCGGTAAAGTTCACCCATTGGGACGATTATTATTATTTTATTATAATTTAAGTTATTTTATGGAGATTAAATAAATATGTTTTTCTATTTAAATATTATTACTACTCTGAGTTGATTTATTAAGGATTTAATTTATGTATATATGTAGATATGCTCAAATATATTAAATAAGTGGATAGTTGACTTTTAAATGATATTTGGATTTAAATAGATTTTTTGGCATATTTATGGATATACATATAAATATATAGATATATATAAGTTTTAGATAAAGCAAAAGAAAAAGGAAAAATAAAAAAAAATAACAAAGTGTGGTCGGCCCCACAAGTGGGGACCGACCACATCACAAATGAACAAAGCAGCATGCGCGCCCCTGGCAAGAAGCAAATAGTAGCAGCACTCAAGGGCCGAACTACTCTCCACCCTCCTTTAAGACTTTAACATATATATATATATATATATATATATATATATATATGTCTTAGTTTAAAATAAAAGAAAAAAATAATAATAATAAAATAATAATAATAGCAACTACTTGTGGCCGCCCCACTTTTGTTCCTACATAGAGCAGCAGCATTTGTAGCTTGGGCGCCCAAGGTGGTCGACCCCACTTTAACAAGTAGCAGCACATCTAGACCGACCCCCCTCCCACACATGTATATATAAGTTATATATATATTGGTTTTGGAAAAACCCTAAAATCCGAATCTCTTTCTCCACCTTATTCCTCCTCTCTCCTCCATCCTTCTCCCACTCCTCGGTGTGCGTGCCAACCTCGCCGGAGCGACAGCATCTCCGCCTCCCGGTCGCCACGACGACAACAACAAACAACAAACAACAACAACAGATTCCCACTTTAAGGTATCCCACTTCCCCGATCGAATTCTCTGTCAATTCTACTCCGTTTTTAGATCCGTAAATTTGTATAGAAAGCCCACATGACCCTCTTCGAGATCCCCTAGGTGGATTTCGACATGGCCATCCAACTTGCTCGAAAAATCGAGACGAAGTTGGAGAAAAACCACTTTTCTGAATATTAAAAACTGTTTTGAAACATCAACTTATCGGCCACTTTTCTTGCTGGCCATTAAACTTTCGTAAAAACTAATTGAAGATAGTCAAAGACAACCTAACCGAGATTGTAACGCACCTTTTGGATTCACATTTCATCTAGTATGTAGAAAGTTACACGTTGTTAAAGTTTTACGAAAAATTGTAAATTCTGTTTTCAAAAAGTGAAAAAACACCCGATACGGGGTGCGCCCCGACAAATCGGACGACGTGGTCGTGCACTATACGCATCGAAAGGCGCGTATGGATGTTGTCGACGTGTGGGAACTGACGGAATCCGATTTCATTGTATATGCACGACGAAATCAGTACGTATCCGTCGAGATACCCTGTATCGACCCTTTGCAAGTTAATTCACAACTTTGTGCACACTCATCATATCGCGATGAAACTTGCGCCATTGGACTCAAAATATTTTTCTGGTCCTGTGAGCCAAGTTTGGTCCGATTCTGAGACCGTTGATCGGGACGCTATTTTGGCGGGCCCACAATCCCACTCAACGGGCGATTTTGTGCACAGCCCACCGGAATTCAAAATTGGACATACCGTTGGGTTCGTCTCATCGAAACAAATTCGTAGACATATAGTTTGACGACTTTAGAGACCGTAGATATTGGCACGCATTTCGGTGCAAAGCGGGTCCAACGACGGACATCGTTTTGATCCGAAATTACGATTTTGCCCCTGTTCCAGAATTTGAATTTTGGACAGGTATTTCCTAGGCATATCTTTTATTCCAAACTCGTTCGTGATGTTTGTTGCAGCATCCGGAGTCATCTGCAGGATTTGGCTTTTCTTGCTTCGTTTATTTGTCTGTTCGAGCTACTGGATTATTCTCTTTTGCACATAACCTCAGGCAAGATACCTTGCCATTATACTGTTTATATTCAGTTTGCATTTTATTGCATATCACTGTTCATTTATTTCCAGTTCTTACCGTTCCTGATTTACTGTCTGCTCAGTGATATTAGATATACTTTGTTATTATCCTTTGACTGCATATAGACTTAGAGTTAAGAGACTACCGTCTGTAGTGTATCGCATATACCTTGACACAGTTGTACCACGAGATTGTGTGAGATGAGTAGCATGTAGAGGTTCTTGTGTGTGGGCTGATCCCCCATGCGCATGCGATAGGGCTAACTGCTAATAGAGGCATGTTAGGAGACTTAGCAGTTAGTAGAGGTATGTGAGACATGGATGTGACTCTGTTAGACATTGGGTGGGGAGAACAGTTCCTTGACGTATGGGCCAAGTATGCACTTCCCTATTGCCGGTTATCTCCGCGGGAGATACGGTCCTGGATCCTGATACTGATTTACTGCTGGCCTCTGACATTCGATGAATGTTATGCTTTGAGGTCCCTGGTATCCTGATGGGCCATACCTGAGATTACTACTACTGAGCCAGAGTGCCCATGCGTTGAAGGTTTGTTCTTAACTGCATAAACACCGTAGTACGGTTAGATTACCTTATTGTTGTCTTGTCACTTACTTTCTTTGTGGCACATTTTATATTCAGTATTTATGGCATGTTCTTCCTGTATCTTGTTACGTCCCTCTGAGGACCTGGTTATCTTTCCAGGTGTGTGCTTATGTGATTTTGCAGGTGTTCTAGCCAAGGCCGTGATCTTCTCCATTCTTTCGAAGACGATTGCGCTTGGTTCGTCTCGTTATTTTATCGATCACTTCTCGTACATTTTATTTGAGATAGTTGGTAGTGGACTTTGTCTCCGCCCAACGATTGTATACATGACAAATTCAAAGTTTCTTATATATCATTTATTTATCTAGTAGATGAGATTTAGTTATTATGGTTCTACTGCATTTTACAGCTTATGTATTCATACGAGGTTTCCATATATTGGAGTATACTTCGTATGTATACAGCTGGCATGTCGATGTACCTAGTCCTACGTATTTTGGGACTGGGACGTTACATGTTTTTGTGGTGGCCCATGCAGGTCGAGTTTGTCACTTCGGTTACGTTACTGTACCGATGTGAACCTGCAACATAGGATTAGAATTATAGGAATCTCATCAATACAGCTTGACCTCTTCCCTTGGTTTCAAATTCCGAACTCTCGTTCGACTTTCTTGAATTGCATCTTGCTTGATTCCTTCCTACCGTTGATTCTTATTTTCGTGCTTAGTGTCAACTAGGAAGATGACTACACTAGTATATGCTCATAGGTCAAACACATGGCTAGAATGGTTATATTGGCAATTGGAATACATTCAAGACTCTAATTGAGTTAAAAATATTTTTTGGTGTGATTTAATGATTAGTAATTGGTAAAGTAGGATATTACCACGGAAAGTTTTTACCTTGAGATTTCTAAATAGTAAAAACCAGAGGATTTATAGGATTTCATACTTGGTTTAAGAAATTGATTGTCTTTTTGAGATTTAATATTTATGATTTATTGGGTTATA
The DNA here is from genome assembly GCA_029216955.1 of Iris pallida. Classification (NCBI taxonomy): domain Eukaryota; kingdom Viridiplantae; phylum Streptophyta; class Magnoliopsida; order Asparagales; family Iridaceae; genus Iris; species Iris pallida. The sequence continues at coordinate 27,575,659 of JANAVB010015600.1, forward strand.
GTTATAATTCTTTGCACAAGTATAAAATTGACTTGCTTTTCGAGTTGTGATACTTATGAGTTTTGGGTAATAGATATACATCTTTGAACAATTATAAAATTTATTTGATTTTTGATTTTTGATTATTGTATTATAGTTATACGCCTTTGAACAGTTATAAATTTGGTTTGAAAATGATCTTAGCTTTTAAAAATGGTCATAGGAACTATTTAAATTTGCGTTGTACAACTTACGATTTTCGTGTTTATTAAATTTTAAATTTTAAGTGGAAGTAATGATGGTAAATTTTGGTTTACAATAATTGAAAACGATTTTGAGAAATTTTCTTTATTTTAAATTGTGTCCTATGATTGAGGATTTACAAATCTATTTAGATTTTTGGTTAAAAAAAAGATTTTGACTGATAAGATTATTTGAAAATTTAGTTTAATGTGGGGTTGCTAATATTATTTTTTGGAGAATTTCGAAGGATGTGATGAAAAGTTATTTTGATTGATTAAAGGAAGTTACCATTTAAAAGTTGTGATTTTGTTGGAATAACTTAGCATGAATAGAATTTAAAATTGATCAGAGCATTGAGCTTAATTTTTGAGATTACTTTTAATATGCTAAGAGTTTTATTATGAGTTATTTGAAAATTTTAGAGTGTTAAAATTTTGATTGATTGTGAAATTTTTTTATAGATTCGTAAATTATGAACTCTTGAGTTAAATAGTTGAATTTAAACGTTAATTTTGGAAAAGGTTAGTAGTAACGTGATAAAAATTTTCTTTGAGATTTATGAAAGTGATTTAAATTTTTATGATGAATTTGAACGGCTTGGAGTGAATGCAAATTTTGTGGTTTATTTTTGAAAATTTAATTTTGAAACTTTTTGGGGAACTTGAGTTAAATTCTAATGGTAGGCCATCAAGATAGCTCTAATAAGATAGATGTACTCCACTCTAATTGCCATGTCACTCATGACCATGATAGTAGTATATACACAAGTGTTGTTAGTCATCTACCCAGCTATGTGACTGTATTTCCACCTCGACTTACTCGACCTTCCTTCAATTCTAGATCTTTTAATTACGACCTTCTAACCCACTTGCAATTTGAATAATGATTTAATGGCTCCTTAACTGTATACATCTAGGAGACTATCTTCTCTCCGGAATTGTGTTCCTAAATTATTTTTATGGATTCTTTAATTAATTTTATTTCATGCTTTAACTTGATCTTTTTTATTTTGTGCATTATTTATCATCTCGTGAACTCCCACTTTCTATTTTTGATCTTCTGGCGTCCCCTACCGTGACTTGTGTATTTGGAGCACAACACTAGACTTTTCCTTCCAATAAAATTCATATGTAAGACCTAGACGAGCCCACCTTCATCAAGACATATCATGTCCCACCAAAACCCATCTCCTTGTACTCTATTTCTTGATATAAACTTATGGTCAAAATGGCCAGAATATAATCCTTACCATGATACCAATATATTTTTCAACCACGGATAGGGATTCAACCTCGACTCAAATTCTTTCGACCCGATATGTGATTTTGTTCTACTTAATTCCTTAAATGCTTAAATTTGTACTTTATCTTGATTGCTTGACCCATTGTCCTATGATACTATTAGTTTAACTCTTGTAAGTTGGGTAGAATACTTCACGGCCCAACAAAGCCTTTGTCCTTGTGACCCATATTGATAAGTTTGCTTAGACTATAAGTTCAGAGGACCCTAAGTTAGTCAACCAAGACAACTGTATAGGCCCAAACTTCGGGCAAGCCTTGATTTTAAAAGATCTTGGACTATTTAAAATCCCTTCATCAGTACCTCCCTTGCTCATATTTTGACTATTTCATGCTGCTAACGTAGCTTCAGTTTTGCAAGCTTATTCCGTTATCAAGCTTGATCATGACATATTTTATTGGGTACACCCACTAACATATTGTCTAATCAGAACCGGTGCATGATGGTCTGATCAACCTATTGCACTTTGGTTCGCTTATCATAACTTATTCTATACGGATGGAGACATAGTTAAACTTTCCTTAGAGTCTCATCCGCGACAGCATTGACAACTCTCAATTGAATTATTTTCGTCGCCTATGAACCTCGTAATTCGTACTAAATAGCATCGTCTTTGAACTCGTTCGTTATGGACTTAACTTACTTTAGAAAGACCAGACACTGTACTTGATAGATAGACTCAAAGTATCACATTTAGTTGCCCTATCAGTTATATATACACGAAATGTAGATAGCCACCAACCGACTCATGTGGTTGTACCCTCGCCTTTAGCTACTCCTCATTCCTCAACTCTAAAATTGTTATCATGCCCTCCCCATTTATTCTCGAGCACACGAGAATGATTCTAATCGTTCACTAAAATCCAACTCTCAATCAAGACGATTAGTATCCAGTTTTCTCGAGGAACCACATCTCCCCAAAAGTTTAAATTGTTCTCTTTGGTCCACTCAAATCCTTACTATTTCCTAAACTGGATTATCAAATTTTGTTACCTTCACTATCAATCCTTATTTGAACTCCATAACCATAATATATTTTTGTTGTCACGACCCGCACCCAGTATTTGGGCATGAGCCGTGGGTACGTCCAGCCTACGCCGCAGTGTCGGCGGTAGAATGCTGTCTAGTCATCTCCACAATTTATCAAATACAACCACGCAGTTTATAGATTTCCACAAAAGATCAAGTTTGCATATTCAATCTCAACAGGAAATTATAAACACAATATATAAGGTAAAAGAGACAAACTGATAACTGAAAAGATCACAAAGTGTAGAGACTACATATGATAGAATAATGATCTCAATATAATCAAAATGTACCAAAGGGATGTTCACTACTCAACTCTCATAACCCATAAAAATAAAATACATTAAAAGAGTTTCTGCGAGCGACTCATGCTCTATGAAGTGCTGTCTAGCTAATAATCTCCTGCGGAGGGTAGCCCCGCATCCAAGTCCTCCTGTATGATCAAGTCGGGGTCTTCTGTCTGCTCATAAAAGGTGGTACAGAACTCTTCTAACTCATCACCTAAAATGTTGGTTATCCAGTCAGGATTGGAACAAGTACACATACGACCACTAGCCGAGCTCCAACAGAGTCAAAAACATGCATGCAATATATGAGAATGAAACTAGGAAGTAACTAGCATCATGGTACAAGAGAAAATACAAGTAAACTCTATCAATAAGAAACATCTACTAGAAAACGAATATGTAGATCATGGTGACATGGCAAGTGACAAGGCAATATGGAATGACTGAAATAAAACTATCTACGTGAGTTGAAATATCATGTTCAACGTATGAACGGCTAAGGGGTAAATCCGGCATCTACACGTGTCGTGTGCAGATGCTATTGTTCACGAATAGACATCATGGGGATAGAATGGGTAGTCCACACGTCTACTAAGATATTTCCCCGCCCAGCTAGTACTCATGAAATTAATCGCAGTGAGAAAATATGTAAAGGACAGTCAAATGTACTATAATTTTATGAAACTAGTATTCGTGTGACGATCGTGTCAACAAGCAGCAAGACATACGTGAAACATGTAAAGAAACTATCAAAGACGGTAATAATCAGCATATGCACTTGCCTGTCGTCCCGAGCTGCGAGTATGGGTCGAGCACCAAGTTAGAATCCACAGAACCTATATGGTGAATCAATTTCCAATCAATATATGAAATCATTCAAGTAGTCTATTTAACTATTATACTACCCTTGTATTTAGTGATCTTAATGGCCCAAGGTTGGTTTACTCAAATCTTAATCCTAATACTTCTGGCTAGAATGGATGTGTAGGAACACTCCTGTCCTATGGTTAAGACTTCCAACATCGACTATAGGTGTACTCCCTTAGTACACAAATCCCTATTCCTTAGTGATACTCTCCATGTTCTGCTATTTAGTTGTTTTAAACTAGTTTGGTATTCTGCCTGTACCCAAATATGGGATATTAGACATGTTCCCATGTAGGCCATTCTAACCACAGTAGATGAGATGTATGTGATGAATTTAACCTGTAGAGTACATAGCTAGAGAAGATGAGAGTGACTAAATGAACTTGGCACCAAGCCTTCAATGGCTAGACTCGAAAACAGGACAGCATCTAAGGGCAAGCTGCTGTAATTGTTCAACAGAGTACTCAGCCACATAGCCCCAATATGGTTCCCTCTCTTCTCCTCACTCTTAGCCAAACAGAAGTCTGCACTAAATCCAGGTATACCCAGGCCTCTGTCCTGTTATGGTCGACCTGCTGCTTGTATATGGTTCGAACACAAGGGTCTAGCATTCCTATTGGTACAGGGAGGAATACTTATCCATAACAAGTTGGGTTATGCGAGGAAGTTCACTTTTTAGTATCTCTTGGATACAGAGGATGATTCATGCCATGCTACAGCAGTGTATATCGATAGATTGTCAATTGTCTCTAAAGTAACATTCTACACAAGCAAGGAAGGAGGAAGAATACTCAGAGGTGATACACAAGGGAAGAGGCCCAGTTTAATCATATCTAACATCTCTATATTCATTAGCTTCATATCCAATCATCTATGCATGAACTGCAACTGAGAACCTAAGGACAGAACCATTGAATAATCAGAAACTTGGGTGTGAGGTTTGGGGAAAATAAGCTACAGGTACACGATGCAAGTTTCATTTCTATTCAAAAGGACTGATATGAATTAAATGTAAAGAAGTCTATGATTCAGCCTCTACTGTTATACCAATTAGTATCCCACTTGTACCTGTTCCTGTGTGAATGCAGATGGATCATGTAAATGGTAAGAGCTCGATTGAACTTGAGACATATGGGAAATGGACTTAATTCTAATTCATATTAGAGGCTGAACCATGGGCAACCTCTGGTTGCAATGGATCCCTGTTCATGTTAACATGCTACCAATATGGTTTGCTAACATGATAGCAATCCATTGCATCCTGATTTCCTAACAGTGCAATGGTGGTGACAGATGGGTCGTACAGAGATCAGAATCTAAAATATTACTGTATCCATTACTTGTCCAAACTGTGTAACATAGTAATGGAGACTATGGAAAAGGAATAACCTTCTACGATGGTAAACATGTGAATATCAGGGGCAGTTGTCAACTGGTCTGGTTTCTGGACAGGAGGGATGAAGGAACTCAATAACCATTCATGTATACAGGTTGGTTGTACAAGTATCCTGTGCCAGTTCACCTTAAGGGCTGAACAACTCTAAGGGTTTGTCATTACAGAAAATATACAGTATGAAATACCTATGCCCAAAATAACTCTGTAGGTGCAAGACTTGATTAAAAATAGTCTACTGTTGAGGCCTCCATGTAGGATACCCATAGCAGTCATGGTATGCCAGTATTCATTATGCTACTCATTTCTCTATATTGATATATTTATAGAGCAACATAAAACAGGGTATACTTTAGGAATTATACAATACTTATCTGTAGTCATAGTTAACTAAGACTCCTACACTGGTTTACCAACACCCTGTCAATTCTCCCTGTACTTGCCCATCTTGACATGACACCAGAGGTGATATCAGTGTCAACATTAGACTTCTTAAGGGTTCTACTGGACACACTAGTGGTATCAACTGAATTTAATAGCCTGGGCCTAAGGGTCAGGACTATAATGGTATCAAAACATGTATATAGGTTAGTCATCTAGAGTATGGCTGAGGTTTTGGACCAATGGGTCATAGCCTGCACAGGAACATGAGTCCTCTATTCCCTTCCAATGTACAGGCCAACAGTTGCTATCCCTGTAGGTATTCCTGCCCCATCAATGTCTACTGGTTTTGAGATTTAGGTGTACACGTTCCTATGCTAAGAATCCTCTATTAGTCATTAGGTCGAACACCTCCCTCTCACCTTAATGTGGATTGAAAATCAGCAGTTGTAAGCCTAAAGATGGATTAATTCAATGTATTGAGACTACGGTAGTGAGAATTACCTGTCGAAGATTAGCTTGCTTCAACTTCAACTTCGAGTAGTTTCTCGATGTATAGCAGGGGAATTCTTGCGGCAGGGAGACCTAGGGTTCGGGAATAGGAACAATGGTAATCCCCTGTACTTATACTAGGATTTGGATGGGTTGGAAGATTGGATTGAATCTTCAATCCATATCGAGAGTAGGATTTGAATCCTGTTCTCGAAGGGATTCAAATCCAACAGTAGTTTGAATTTAAACTTGGGTTTTTGCAATAGGACCCCTCCTATTTAGTGATAGTAGAGGAAGCCCCTATTAGTCATTTTTATTTACAAGGAAGCCCCCTTTATTTATATATAGTGCTTGTAGGTATGATTCATATGCACTTATTTAATAATTCCACAAAATTTAATAATATGAGAAGGGGAAATTTCGGGTCAAGGGCTTACATTTGTATATATCGACTCCACAATTTTCTATTGCATGGTGGTGTTGAACGCCGTTTTATCGCCTCCTCCAAAATTTAATTGTATTTTGGTATTGACGAACTCTTCCTAACCCTCAACCCTATCTACCCTATTAATCCTAAATTTTGAGGACGAAATTCTTGTAAGTTTGGTAGGATGTAAAACCCCCTATTTATTATTATTATTATTTATTAGACTTCAAAAGTAATTTATGCAAATTATGATTTTTTTATATTAGAAATGATCTTAGCCATTGTTGAATTTTGGAACACGAGACTACCATGAATTTCGACACGGAAGATGTAGCAGTGTGCCTTGACTAGTGTACCGGTCATGCCGGGGGAAGCCTAGCCATGGTGATGTCCAAACTAGGAAAACCAGACCAAATTATGAATTTACTTATTTAAAGTATTTTAATTAAATATTATTTTATATATTAATTTTTAGACGGTCCGGTTTGTCCAGTTCAGCCCGAATTGGGTCCGAACCGAATTTAAGCCCAGGTAGGCATGTGGTGGGACCAAAGTGGCCATGTAGACATATTTTATGTACTTAAAAATAATTTCTAATTATTTTAGAATTTCATGTACAATTTTAAATTGTTTAATTAATTGTGCAATTATTGGTATATTATTATTTAAATAATATTTTACAAAATAATATATTTTCTGGACCCACGCATGGGTGAGCGGTAAAGTTCACCCATTGGGACGATTATTATTATTTTATTATAATTTAAGTTATTTTGTGGAGATTAAATAAATATTTTTTCTATTTAAATATTATTACTACTTTGAGTTGATTTATTAAGGATTTAATTTATGTATATATGTAGATATGCTTAAATATATTAAATAACTGGATAGTTGACTTTTAAATGATATTTTGATTTAAATAGATTTTTTTGGTATATTTATGGATATATACATATAAATATATAGATATATATAAGTTTTAGATAAAGCAAAAGAAAAAGGAAAAAGAAAAAAATAACAAAGTGTGGTCTGCCCCACAAGTGTGGGGACCGACCACATCACAAATGAACAAAGCAGCATGCGCGCCCCTGGCAAGAAGCAAATAGCAGCAGCACTCAAGGGCCGAACTACTCTCCACCCTCCCTTAAGACTTTAACATATATATATATATATATATATATATATATATATATATATATATGTCTTAGTTTAAAAGAAAAGAAAAGAAAATAATAATAAAATAATAATAATAGCAACTACTTGTGGCCGCCCCACTTTTGTTCCTACATAGAGCAGCAGCATTTGTAGCTTGGGCGCCCAAGGTGGCCGACCCCACTTTAACAAGTAGCAGCACATCTAGGCCGACCCCCCTCCCACACATGTATATATAAGTTATATATATATTGGTTTTGGAAAAACCCTAAAATCCGAATCTCTTTCTCCACCTTATTCCTCCTCTCTCCTCCATCCTCCTCCCACTCCTCGGCATGCATGCCAACCTCGCCGGAGCGACAGCATCTCCGCCTCCCGGTCGCCACGACGACAATAACAAACAACAAACAACAACAACAGATTCCCACTTTAAGGTATCCCACTTCCCCGATCGAATTCTCTGTCAATTCTACTCCGTTTTTAGATCCGTAAATTTGTGTAGAAAGCCCACATGACCCTCTTTGAGATCCCCTAAGTGGATTTCGACATGGCCATCCAACTTGCTCGAAAAATCGAGACGAAGTTGGAGAAAAAACCACTTTTCTGAATATTAAAAACTGTTTTGAAACATCAACTTGTCGGCCACTTTTCTTGCTGGCCATTAAACTTTCGTAAAAACTAATTGAAGATAGTCAAAGACAACCTAATCGAGATTGTAACGCACCATTTGGATTCATATTTCATCTAGTATGTAGAAAGTTACACGTTGTTAAAGTTTTACGAAAAATTGTAAATTCTGTTTTCAAAATGTGAAAAAACACCCGATACGGGGTGCGCCCCGACAAATCGGACGACGTGGTCGCGCACTATACGCATCGAAAGGCGCGTATGGATGTTGTCGACGTGTGGGAACTGACGGAACCCGATTTTATTGTATATGCACGACGAAATCAGTGCGTATCCGTCGAGATACCCTGTATCGACCCTTTGCAAGTTAATTCACAACTTTGTGCACACTCATCATATCGCGATGAAACTTGCGCCATTGGACTCAAAATATTTTTTGGTCCTGTGAGCCAAGTTTGGTCCGATTCTGAGACCGTTGATCGGGACGCTATTTTGGCGGGCCCACAATCCCACACAACGGGCGATTTTGTGCACAGCCCACCGGAATCCAAAATTGGACATACCGTTGGGTTCGTCTCATCGAAACAAATTCGTAGACATATAGTTTGACGACTTTAGAGACCGTAGATATTGGCACGCATTTCGGTGCAAAGCGGGTCCAACGACGGACATCGTTTTGACCCGAAATTATGATTTTGCCCCTGTTCCAGAATTTGACTTTTGGACAGGCATTTCCTAGGCGTATCTTTTATTCCAAACTCGTTTGTGATGTTTGTTGCAGCATCCGGAGTCATCTGCAGGATTTGGCTTTTCTTGCTTCGTTTATTTGTCTGTTCGAGCTACTGGATTATTCTCTTTTGCACATAACCTCAGGCAAGATACCTTGACATTATACTGTTTATATTCAGTTTGCATTTTATTGCATATCACTGTTCATTTATTTCCAGTTCTTACCGTTCCTGATTTACTGTCTGCTCAGTGATATTAGATATACTTTGTTATTATCCTTTGACTGCATATAGACTTAGAGTTAAGAGACTACCGTCTGTAGTGTATCGCATATACCTTGACACAGTTGTACCACGAGATTATGTGAGATGAGTAGCATGTAGAGGTTCTTGTGTGTGGGCTGATCCCCCATGCGCATACGATAGGGCTAACTGCTAATAGAGGCATGTTAGGAGACTTAGCAGTTAGTAGAGGTATATGAGACATGGATGTGACTCTATTAGGCATTGGGTGGGGAGAACAGTTCCTTGACGTATGGGCCAAGTATGCACTTCCCTATTGCCGGTTATCTCCGCGGGAGATACGGTCCTGGATCCTGATACTGATTTACTGCTGGCCTCTGACATTCGATGAATGTTATGCTTTGAGGTCCTTGGTATCCTGATGGGCCATACCTGAGATTACTACTACTGAGCCAGAGTGCCCATGCGTTGAAGGTTTGTTCTTAACTGCATAAACACCGTAGTACGGTTAGATTACATTATTGTTGTCTTGTCACTTACTTTCTTTGTGGCACATTTTATATTCAGTATTTATGGCATGTTCTTCCTGTATCTTGTTACGTCCCTCTGAGGACCTGGTTATCTTTCCAGGTGTGTGCTTATGTGATTTTGCAGGTGTTCTAGCCAAGGCCGTGATCTTCTCCATTCTTTCGAAGACGATTGCGCTTGGTTCGTCTCGTTATTTTATCGATCACTTCTCGTACATTTTATTTGAGATAGTTGGTAGTGGACTTTGTCTCCGCCCAACGATTGTATACATGACAAATTCAAAGTTTCTTTTATATCATTTATTTATCTAGTAGATGAGATTTAGTTATTATGGTTCTACTGCATTTTACAGCTTATGTATTCATACAAGGTTTCCATATATTGGAGTATACTTCGTATGTACACAGCTGGCATGTTGATGTACCTAGTCCTACGTATTTTTGGGATTGGGGCGTTACATGTTTTTATGGTGGCCCATGCAGGTCGAGTTTGTCACTTCGGTTACGTTACTGTACCGATGTGAACCTGCAACATAGGATTAGAATTATAGGAATCTCATCCATACAGCTTGACCTCTTCCATTGGCTTCAAATTCCGAACTCTCGTTCGACTTCCTTGAATTGCATCTTGCTTGATTCCTTTGTACCGTTGATTCTTATTTTCGTGCTTAGTGTCAACTAGGAAGATGACTACACTAGTATATGCTCATAGGTCAAACACATGGCTAGAATGGTTATATTGGCAATTGGAATACATTCAAGACTCTAATTGAGTTAAAAAATATTTTTTGGTGTGATTTAATGATTAGTAATTGGTAAAGTAGGATATTACCACGGAAAGTTTTTACCTTGAGATTTCTAAATAGTAAAAACCAGAGGATTTATAGGATTTCATACTTGGTTTAAGAAATTGATTATCTTTTTGAGATTTAATATTTATGATTTATTGGGTTATAGTTATAATTCTTTGCACAAGTATAAAATTGATTTGCTTTTCGAGTTGTGATATTTATGAGTTTTGGGTAACAGATATACATCTTTGAACAATTATAAAATTATTTGATTTTTGATTTTTGATTATTGTATTATAGTTATACGCCTTTGAACAGTTATAAATTTGGTTTGAAAATGATCTTAGCTTTTAAAAATGGTCATAGGAACTATTTAAATTTACGTTGTACAACTTGCGATTTGTCTGAATACTAATTTATGTATGCTGCCACACACTCTTTGCTATTCTCTACACATCCTGAGACACACTATTGATTTTCCTAAGGGTTTACACAATGTAGACACACACACACACTGATTTTTATGTGCCCTGTCAAATCAGAAATTCTGAGACACCATGACGCACACACATCTACACATTACAAAACCTGAGAATGCATGTGTACAACTGTTGTTGCAACTGAAATCTGAAATCCGTGTATGGACACTCATGTATACCTATTTGTACTTATACACACACATTGGTTCAATGTTTACATACACACTGATTTTTGTGTACACTTTGACACTCACACAAATATGAGATTTACACACACACAGAGAGCTGGAACCTACCTACTGACTTCCCATATTCACACACACATGCACAAAACAGATAACCTATTCACTGATGCACTAATTTCCAAATTGTACACACACACACACACACCCATATGCATAAAACTAAGACTCACCCTAGCCCATGTCCCCTATATACACATTATTTTACCATTAAACTGAAATTGATATGCATGAACTAAAATGTGTACAAGGCTGAATGTATATGAATGAATATATGTAAAGTGTGAATGCTAGTATGAGATAGGATCCTATTTGATGTATGCAAGTTTGCATACATGAATGATATGTATGAATGCATGTAGTATGTAAATATATATAAGTTTGAGGATTGTATATGAAATATATATGTAAATATATAGCTTCCCTATATGTAATGTATATATATTACTAATTATAGGCAATAGCCCTATGTGTGGAAAATATTTATACCTATATGGTATATATATATGCATTGATGTGGATCACATTGCCTTGTGATTGTGTGTGAGTGCTAGTCTAGGCTTGGTTAGGCCTAGTGAGACTTGTTAGACTTGTTTGGGCTAGGACTTGACCTAGTTGACCTAGTTTGACTAGTGTGGTTGACTAGAGTTGACTTTAGTCTAGTTTGACCTAGACAGCATGCAAATGCATTGTACGTATCATTTATCATTCCCCTGTATATATCTTGACTTGTGTTGCTCTAAATAGGAGTCAGATACCTCATCTCGGGCAGTATATTCTCACAGATATTTACAATACAGGCAAGTACATTCTCTGATCATTTCATAACTTGCTTAGTATTATATTCCTGCTCTAGATTGTCTTATTTGATGCTGTCACAATATTATCACGGATTGGTACTATATGGATCCCTACATGAGATGTTATCCCCCTCGGGAGCATCAAATACTTCATGTCATGTGTTTCATGTACATCATGTATTCCTCGCTCTCATGTTATTCATGTTTCTCATATGCTTCATGCTCGTTCATGCATGCTCGTATACTCTCATGTGCTCTCATGTTCGGTCATGTATCTCATGTATAACCTATACTTCATGTGCACCCATTTATGGGCCTTCATGTGAAATTCATGTGCACTCATTTATGAGCCCTCATATATACTTCATGTGCACCAATTTATGGGCCTTCATGTGAAATTCATGTGCACGCATTTATGAGCCCTCATGTATACTTTATGTGCACCCATCTATGGACTTTTATGTGAAAATCATGTGCGTAACATAACTTGTCTGGATCCTTGTGTATTGATTGGGGTATGGGAGAGTATAAATAGTCATGTGAACAATTCCAAAGTAGTATAACCATGTGCGCCTCTTTAGTATATTCATGTACAAATCCAGCCGTTCATATGTCGACTTTGTACTCTACATCACTAGTCACTAATAGTTCTCTACTTATAGTAGATATTTCTATTACAGTTCTCTCTTTTACATCATGTACATTCTTTCAGTTTCATGTATCGTACTCTCTTGCATGTTTGTATTTTTTAACCTGTTATGATCTGCGTGAGATGTATTGTACTCGCTCCCGTCCTGACTGGACCTGTTGAAAATTTTACAAAGGATGATGAGGAACCCTGCACCCCTTACTATGGAGCTTGCCTAGATGACACTTGCGACCTGGACCCATGGGGAGGTTCAGGCAGCTGCTGAGGATGATACCCATGCATAGCATAGATAGTCTAGACTGTTCTTTCCTTTCATGTTAGTTGTTGTATTTGATTTCAGAGTTGTATTATTATGGAGGTGTTGAGACTGGTAGTTGTTAACTTGATTTATTTCACTTCTGTTTGTACATCAGTTTTGAGGATTTTCTTATTTATTCCATCGTACTATATTCTACCCCTAGATTGTGATTGAGTTGTACCTTCTGTGACTTGGCCTCCAGTTGGAGAGTATTTCATATTGTGTTAGTTATAGTTCATGACCAAGAACATAGTTCTACCGCCGACACTGCGGCATAGGCTGGACGCTGTTACGTACTCGTACCCTCACAGTGGGTGCGGGTCGTGACAGATAGGAAACAGACGATTGATCATAAATAAGATTAGATAATCGAATGAAATTTAATATAAATAAATATTTTCAACTATTTGGAAAAGTACTTATAGTATTAGAAACTATTTTTATATATATTTTAGCCCAAAATACTTCAGATAAATATATGAAAAATCTAGGAAAACATTTTTAGGAATAAAATAGAATTTGTCAAAATACATTTTTGAGGTCAAAGCTATATTTTAAAATACTATAAAATAATATTGATAACATATTTAGGGTTTCTAACCCAATTGTTGAAATTTACATAAATGGCCCAAAACAAATACTATATTTTCACAATATAAATTTTTAGAATATATTTGATATGTATATTTGTTTTAGAAAAATATCTAATGATATCAAGAACAATAACAATACTAATAAAACATTATTACTAATAATAACAATAGAATATTATATACATATCTATACTGCTTAGAAGAAACACTAAATGAAAACTACTAGCAAACTTTAATTATAATATAAAAAAGGAATCAAAGCAACATGTGTAAGGAATATAAAACTCATTATGAATCTCCTGTCCATCTACTCTCGTACCACAGGAGAAAGGAGAGGCCAGAAGACTAATAAGTAACAAAAGGGAAATAAGGAAGAAGTAGTTAAAGCAGTGAGAGAGAGAAAGCAAAGCCCTATTTTGATTTCTCCAGAAAGAAAGCTCGAGCGAAGGAAAGGAGAAGAAGAAGCGAGAGAGTGAGAGCAAGAGGAAGAGTCAAAGTTCAAGATCGTCGAAGAGGCACACGCGCTGCTTAGCACAGCCAGCGGTCGGCGCTCACGCGATGCGCGGGATCTAGTGGAGGTGCGCCGGGATACCTCTTGTGCAGGCCGGCAATCGAGCTCACGGAGTGGCACCCCCAGTTTTCATAAATAGGGGTATTTTGGTCATTTTCCACTTTAGATTATTTTGGAATTATTTATTTATTTATGATATTATTTTGGGGTTATTTGAGTCAGGTTCGAATTTCAACTCAATTCGACTTGTATCGGAGACCCGGGGTAGCTTTGACTCTAGTGGGACCCACTCATTAGTTAGGCATGGCCCACATGACATTATTTTTAGTTAGTGGGTTAGACTAATTTTTCATGAATTGGTTTAGTTGATTAGAGACTTAAAACATGACTAATTTAGCCTCAACCTAAAACCCTTTTCCGAATATTAATTAATAAGACAAGTGGGGCTTTTTGGACATTTGCTAGGGGGACACCTATGCATACATGGCCGGCCATAACTAGGGGGATAGGAATGAACCTCATTGTTATTATCCACTCCATTTTCTCTCTCTTATTTCTTCCAAAATTAGAGAGAAGTCTCCATTCTTTTTCACATCAAATCAATCCATTTCTCGACCCAATCTTCTTCATTCTCTTCTCTACTCAAGCAAGGGAAGGAGCTAGCCATGTTTGGGTAGTTTCAGAACTCGTTCGTGTCCATTTGGAGATCTCTTCGTGTCGGTGTCGTATCGGGAGGAGTTTATTTGGTTTTGATCTCCCGGAAGGTATAATCTCCCCTCTAATCCACTTCTACATGCATATATGATTAATTTGAACCTATAGGAATGACCCCCATGGTTTGTCTCCGTTTGTGTCCGTTTCGTGTCCATTTGGAGCTATTAGGAGTGTCCTTGTTGTGCCTTGTGTCCATGTGGGAAACCCCCAATTTTGGACACATCATGTGTTTGTGGTTTTGATTGAATGATTTATTCCTATTTTTAATCTCAGATTTTTGTGTCATGAGATGTGTTCTTGTGGTCCATATATATATTTTGTGTCTATATGTATATTTTCATTTGTTTGTGTATATATATAATATATATATATATATAATATATATATATATATAATTATATATATATTATCTATATATATATATATATATATTGATAGTGTCATATGTATATAATTATAATATATATATTATATATATATATATATATAATATAATATTATATATATTATATATATATATATGTGTGTGTGTGTGTGTGTGTGTGCGGTTATACATATGTGTATATATGTTGTGTGTGTGTGTGTGTGTTTGGTGTGTGTGTTGTGGTGAGGATATGAGAGGAGAAGGGAGTAGAGAATGTGATTAGAGAGTGAGAAGTATGAGTGTGGTTTAGAGAGTGAGATAGGTGGAGAAGAAGAGGGGATCAGCCAATAGGCAATCAGCAGCAGCAGCAAGGGCAACTTGCATTTGCAGCTTGCATTTGCAGCATGCTTGCAGCTGCTGCAGCAGTAGCAGCAGTAAGCAGGAAGCACTGCTCGGCTGTGCTGCTGCCAAGAGCAGCAGCATGTGGTAGCAGTCCCCACAGGGGACTGCAATGAAATTCAGCAGCTGTAGCAGTAATACTGCTACTTGGTGGCAGTGTATAGGGGGGATTAGCCCCATTGCAGCCATACTTCATCTATTCATTCTTCCTTTCATTTTCCCCCATTCAGTCATCCACAAATTCATTTATCCCTTCATCCATTCACACATCCATTGTTCATCCATTCCTTCATCATTCACCCATACCTTCACTCTTCCATACATCCTTCATTCTTCCATTCATTTATTCATTCATTGTTCCATCCATAAACACTCATTCACATATTTCATCCATTCATTCATACATACTCTCATTCATCCATAATTCATTCCCATTCATCCATTCATTCATTCATATATTTCCATCCATTCCTCCATCCATTTAGTCATCTATCTATACATTCATTCACTCTCCCATTCAATTCAACCCATTCACCCCATATTCATTCAGTCCATTCACTCATACATCCATCAATTCATTCATTCACTCATTCATGTATCACTATTCAACCCCTCCTTCCACATTCACATATCCACATACATTCACTATACCATTTGAACCCCAATTTGCCCCACTCTTAGACCCTATTAATGCCCTATCTAACCCTTAGTATTGTCCTTAGTTAGAGCCTAGTGGTTTTGAGAGGGGTAGTTATGAGGGTTATTGTGGGTATTGTGTGTTAGTGCTTGAGATGATTAGATAGGTTAGTGCCATAACTAGGTTAGTATCCTAGTGGACTAGTAAGAGGGCTAACCTAGACACTAGAAGTGTGGATAGTGAACTAGGAAGGTTGGTAGAGTAGGGTGTGGTATCTCAAGATACCATAGTGTATCATGACGATACACTAAGGTAAATGTTGAGATGACCACATGACCATAAGATGGACTAGATGTCCAAGAACCCTAGATTTCTTGGTTGGTAAACCCAGATAGGATAGTATCTAGCTACCCTAAGAAGCCTAGGCTAGTATCCTGAGATCTAGAGGGGTTTCCTTTGTAATGGGGCAAGGTATCGGAAATACCTTGTAAAGGGTAAATGTTAGGATATTGGGTATATAAGGTATTGGATTTCTGATTGCTAAATGGGTTAGAAATAGGTTGTCTTGGTAGGTAATGACTAGATGAGGGTAGTTTAGGCTAGTCTTGACTCCCGTTGACCAAGAGTTGACTTTTTGACCGAAAGTCAACGCTTGACCTAGAATCGACCCAAATCAAACGAGAGTTGACCAGTTGACTGAAAGTCAACTGTTAGTCAACATTAGACTAGTTTGACCTACGGTTGACCTAGAGTTGACCTAGAGTTGACCAGGGTTACCAGTTGACCAAAGTCAACTGTAAGTCAACCTTTGACCCCGTTTGACCTAGTTTGACTTGGATTGACTTCCTGTGACCTTGTTTGACATTGGTTGTCCTAGTGTGACCTAGTTTGGCTCAGTATGACCTATTTTAGCTTGGTGTGACTTATTTTGACCTAGTTTTGACTTAGACTTGCATATCATGACTAGATTAGCTTTCCTTTAATTATTAAACCATGTTTGACTGTATCTCTCTTTAGGTCTGTGATTACTCTGAGCGTCTGTTCACCTGATCAGCTCAGGACCACAGCGAGTACATTCACTGATAGTTTTTATTGTCTTGATATCTGTTTATCCGATTCTGTTGTAGTGTCTTACTCGATTTCCAGTCACGATAGTTCACGGACTAGTATATGTTGGATCATGACATGAGATGTTGTTCCTAGATTTTCTTGGTATATTGGTACATTTCCTGTCTTATTTCCTGTACTTATATAGACACCGATTCCTAAAGGAATTTGCTACCCTCTTATGGAATCCCGTGTCATGACGTGTCATATCCAGATCTATTATACTATTCGGGGGTGGAGAATTATTAGGGGCTATGTGATCAAAGCCTCATGTCACTCATGTTTGTGTCACTCTCACCTCACGTAGGGTGTAGCAAGATTCCTCCATGTGCTTGTTATCCAGGTTGGCCGGCATGATCCTTTCTAGAGATTTTTATGTGATTGTCGGGCCAAGTGGATAACATATCATGTAACATACCCATAGCCGATCACATAACGCTCTAATAATTGAAGTCACATTTTATATTTATTTATCACAGGAGGCTAAGTTCTGTTCGAGAGAAGGGTTACAACCCCGGTCCTTGTTTGGTTTACGGTTGTAACTCGGCTTCCGAATAGTTCCTAAGTCATCCTATATATTGTCGTCCTATTCAGTACTCACATCCTATTACATATTTCCTGTTGATTTTGTCTTGTATTTCACATGTTCTACATGCTTTTATGCTATACCTTAATTGGAGGCTAGGTTCTGTTCGGAGAAGGGTTACAACCCCGGTCCTTGTTTGGTTTACGGGTTGTAACTCGGCTTTCGAATGGCTCCCAAGTTTTTTCCATATCTTTGTCTTGTATTTCATTATACTGTCTCTTATAGAATTTGTCAATTCATATGGAACTTCTGTTAGTGTTTGTACTTGCTCATTTTTCTGACAGGATACCGTTGATATATTACAGATGTTTCTGAGGCAGACTGCTCGATTCACTATGGGGTCGAGATAGATGGAGACTTAGGCCAGGACTGTGGCCTGTTAGTTGAGCAACTAGACTTTGTACTCCCAGAGTAGTTAGCTTAGTTAGGCTTGCCTGGACTGCGATCCAGCTTTTGTTTTAGACTGTAGTAGCTTATATTTATATTTTGTGACTCTGTGATGTTGTTTGTTTCTCTCTAGCTGTGTTGGATGTTGAACACATTTTCCGTTTCATATCTATCATATTTCTTTTACGTGCTATCTACCTTAGTTTTATCTTGTGATTGAGACTGTATTGCTATGTCACCTCCATTCGGATTGTATATACTGTACAAGTACCCTTATACTGTTTAGTATAATTTTCGTAGACGACTACAACATTCTGCCACCGATTCTACGGCGTAGGCTGGACGTACCCACGTGCTCGTGCCCCTGATCAGGGTGCGAGTCGTGACACGGAGGAAGGGTCGAAACGAGCTGGCCTCGTGGCTCAACGGAATAGTGATTTGAACAAGGCGGGCGGTCACAGAGGTGGGCCAGGCAAGGCTATGGTACCCATGGTCGAGTGGCCAAGGATGCGATCCAGAAGACGGCGGACGACGGAGACCACGGACGGCGAGTCACAGCGCTCGAGGCCGAGCGCTACTCTCGAAGGGGCGGGGTTAGCAACGAGGAGCCAAGCACGAGAATTGAAGGGTCGACGTAGGGATCGAGGTACATGCGGCGATGAAGTCGGGCCCATGGCTGGCAACGATGGCGCCGGTCGCGGTGGTTGGTCGGGTCGTCCGAAAGTGTTGGGGGTCGTTCGAGGCTGTCGATGGAGTTCAGGCGTCGCGGTGTGGTCTGGCCGGTGGCAGGAGTCGAAGGCAGTGGGGATCGGCCAGGAAGCGGCCAGGATTTGGATTTGGGCTAGGGTTAGGGTTAGAATTAAGTATTTGGGAATTATCCTGCGGGACACATAATTTGGTGGACGTATCCGGGTTGTCAGGCACGGGAAAGAAATTGTAGATGTAAAAAGAAAGGAAAAATAGTGGAAGTGGTGGTGGTGGACACGGTGCACAACACGATGAGATATTTGTGGTGTTGGTGGAATTTGTGGAATAGTTGTGGCGGAAAAACAATGTGGAGGCTCCCATATATATAGAGGTGGAAACTCCTAGTGGGATAAAGGTTAGGACTTATTTAAACCCAAATAGATAATTTTACTATTAAATTTAAATCAATACAGCCAAGTCTAAATCCAAATTCAAATCTAATTTAATTATAGATAAATCTACCTTTACATTAAATCTATCTAAAATAAAATCCATAAATTCAAATTAATTTAAACATCAATCAAACCATTTTAAAATATCTTTGATGAATACTAAAATAATCATATTAATTAATTTCGAAAATAAATATTAAATATTTGAATAACCTTTTGCAGGTAAATAAAATAATTAATTGGTTTCAAAAACTAATATATACATGAATCTAATTTCATGTTCCTCGCATAC
Organism: Iris pallida; assembly: GCA_029216955.1. NCBI lineage: Eukaryota > Viridiplantae > Streptophyta > Magnoliopsida > Asparagales > Iridaceae > Iris > Iris pallida. Next base: position 27,595,324 of record JANAVB010015600.1, read on the forward strand.
GAAAACTATTTATATAATACTATTTATGAAATTAATAACCATATTTGTATAATAAATAAAATAACTTTTATAAGAAAATAAAATCTATGTTTTGGCAAGGAATTGCTATAACTAAACAAAGCAAATTTACTTTCAATATAAGTATTTTGAACCAAAATAAAATCTATGTTTTAGAAAATTTCGTATCACGCATTTGTACAATACCAATAAATAAAAACAAATGCCAAAATAAATTTTAAAAAATTCCAAGTGAAATTTTAGGGGGTTTATATCCTACCCAACTTACAAGAATTTTGTCCTCGAAATTAAGAATAATTCGGGGGTTTGAAGGTACAAGGTTATACCGATAAGGCAACACAATCAAATCATTTGGACGGGGCAAGAAAACAACGTTCAACACAAATATGCTTTAGTGAATCGTGATTTTGATAACGACGAAAATAAATCATGAATATGGTATGGATGAGGGTCGCTAGTCAAGGCAATAAAATCATAATATGAAGGGAGTAGATAAATGGAATAACTTAGGGACTTGGGAGAGATGGTTCTTCGAAGAAGGTTGCATGGTAAATATCTAGGTTGAGGGCACGAATGAAAGGATGATTTGGAATCATTTTCAAGTTTCATAGAAGGTTGCGATAAAAGATATGGAATCGACGAGTGGTTCAAAGCGAGGATTTAGTCACCTTGGTTGGTCCACGACTAACTATCTTGACAATAAATGGTGGGACAACTAAAGGTGATACTTTGGGTCTATCTATTAAGTACGAGTCTTCGTCAAACTAAGTGAAAGACAAAAATCGATATGAGTCCAAAGTTGTTGTTTTCGAATACCAATATGTAGTTCAAAGGCGAGTGAGTAATTCAAAAAGAGTTGCCAAGGCTGTCGCGGATGGGACTCTAGAGAGCAAGTTTAGCTATATCCCCATCCACATAGAACGATAGATAAAAGTGAACCAAAGTGCACTAGGTTGATCAGACCATAACCGGTTTTGATTAGACAATATGTTAGTGAGAGCGCTCCCAATAAATATGTTATCAATAAGCTCGATAAGGAATGAGCTTGCAAAACTAGGCTATATTAGCATCATTAGTTAAGATAGTCCAAAATATAAGTACAAGAGCTAACGATTGACAGAAAAATATGAATAGTTCAAGTTCCTTAAAAATCTAAGTCTCGCTCGAAATTTGGATCATATAGTTGTCCTAGTGTCTCCTTGTCTATGGCTTGGCTGGCTAGGTGGGTTAGGGTCCTCTAATTTCTATAGTCTAAGTATCTTATTAATATAGTCACAAGGACTAAGGGATTGTTAGGTCATGAGGCATTCTACCCAACTTACGAGGGTTAAACTAATGGTGTTTTGGGATAAACGAAAACACTATCTAGTAGGGGTCACCTTTCTAACATCTAGCAAGCACTAAGGGAAGATAAGAATCAAGCAAGATGTAATCGATAAGTCAAGCGGTAGTTCGAAAATAGGATCGAGGGAGAGGTCAAATATGTGGATGAGATCCTAGACTCTAATCCTATACGCAGGCTTGCTTGGTACGGTAAAGTAACCAAACATTTATCTAGACCTGCATGGGCCACCACAAAAATGTAACGCCCCAGTCCCACAATACAAGGACTAAGTATGTATACATGCCAGCTGTATACATACGAAGTATATGGAAACCTCGTATTTATACATAAGCTGTGAAATGTAGAAAGCCATGAAACTAATCTCATCCAAATAAACGTAACATAAAGTCAACTTATAAATGTCATTTGTACAAAAACGTTGGACGTCGACAAATCCACTACCAACTAAGAGAGAGAAATACATAGCAACGTTGGAAGAGTCGAACGAAACGAAAGACGATCCAAAAGCTAGCATCGCGAAGGTAGGTTGTAAACTATGTCCTTGGCTAGAGCACCTGCAAAAATCACAAACACACCTGGAGAAATCACCAGGTCCTCAGAGGGACGTAACAAGATACAGGAATAACATGCTAATATGAACTGTCAAAATAATAAAATTTATACAAAGACTATCCTAGACACAAATATGCAAAGGAGATTCTAACCGTCTAATGTGAAATTTAGAGGACACTTTCATGCGCATGGGTGGGATTTAGGCTATAAGTAACTGGCATCCATTCATACGTATCCGGCCGTAACATCCAAAACGTTAGAGGGTATCTGCAAATATAATCTCGTCATAGTTCCTTTCGAAAACTATGGTTTACCTGTTTGGCTTCCCATGCGCACTAGTGACTGTCTTTCCCAATATTTTCCATACTGACCAAGTCATGTCCATGATCCGCCCAGTTTTATAACTGCTCGAGTCTTTATACCTTAATCGTAGCAGTTACGATCATCTATTCGACACACGACTATAGAGATGACCAATCAATATGCAATCCATGCCCCTAGCAAACTGTCTCAAACCGTGTAGTGTGTGTCATGACCAAGGGAGATATAGATGTGAGACTCGTCTCACTGTATCGGTATTTACATACGGATTATTTTGTATTTTTTTTGATTTTCAGAATGCTTTTAAAATTTCCAACTTGTAGATTTTTTCTTGACGTATCGCCAGTGTACCATTTGGGCGCATAGTGCTCCTTTGGGCGCATAGTTTCCTTTGGGCGCATAGTTCCCATTGGGCGCATAGTGCTCATTTGTGCGCATAGTTTCCTTTGGGCGCATAGTATCCCTGTGGCGCATAGCTACTCCTTTATATGGGCGCATGACTTCAGACGCGTAGTATGGATATTTCCATGCTTCTACACCACCTAGGTTGAGCACATCCTGGCACATCCTGGCCCTGGTGCCACATGGCCCAGGCGCCCTTCCATGTTGGCGCATGCTGGATGACACCACCCTGGCCCATGCCAGATGTCGCCATCCTGACCCTGGCCCCTTCTGGCCCTGGGTGCCCTTGTGCGCCTAGGCGTCATTCTGACCTTGGCACTCTTCCTGGCGTAGCACCTTCTTGCTCATGGTGCCACCTTGGCACGTGCTAGCTGGCCCTAGCACGAATGACTGTTTTGACTATTTTGCCTATTTGAGCTATTCAGCTATTAGTCTTAAAAAACACTCGGACACGAAGCTTGTAGACATTTGTCTTAGCTTCAGAATTTTCTCAGTTCATCTTATTAGAGTTCATATGCGATTGATAACTTCAATCATAGTTTTGATCTTTTGGCATATTTTTTGTACTTGACGTTTTTGAGGTTTCCTTCGACTGTAGTAAATTCTTATCATGATTAGATAATTTTGTACAGTAGAGAATAATTGTACCCCTTATATTCTTAACACTAGCACAGATCAGTTATTATTTTATGTCAAGTAGTACTTTTATTTATTCCTTCTCTCATGCCATGATACGTCTTTTATCTAATTCTCTCTAGATGCGATCCTTATTATTATGTTTGCTTATTCTTAGATAGTGGCCCGTCGGGGTGCACTCGTGATTTGTCTTTTATTTGCTTTTATTAGATAGTGACCCGTTGTGGTGCACTTATGTCACACGTTACTTCTCTGCTTTTACTAGATAGTGACGTGTCGTGGTGCACTCTTAAACATGTCTTTCTTTGCTTACATGATAGTGGTCCGTAGAGGCGCACTCTTGACAAGTATGTCTTTTTTTTGCCTTACATGATAGCGGCCCATAGAGGCGCACTCTTGACAAGTATGTCTTTTCTTTGCCTTATGATAGTGGCTCGTAGAGGCACACTCTTGACAAGTACTCTTTACGTGACAAGTAAACCTAAACATGACGTGCTTAATGTCACAACCCGGTCCCAATTACTTGGGTCGAATCGGATCATGCCCAGCCTGCACCGTTGTTGAGACGGCGGCAGTAAGCTGTATCCATTTGCAGGTAATATCAACAACACAATAATTGCCACAATTTATTATTTTGAATTTAAAAACTTTTACAATGAAATGAAAGATACAACTTAAATCCATTTTCTACATACATCATGAAAAAAAAAAACTCTAGGCAAACAGCTCATCAGTCTCGAAATCATCGTCCTCTAGTTGGGACCTCGGGAAATATCGCAGAACAAAGCCTCATCAGTGTTACCTAAAAATGTTGGGTCTCCAGTCAGGAGTGAGCAAAGTACAATTCATGCTAATTTGACAATTGAAATAATAATAGAATCATGCACTTTTAACAATTTGAAATAATATTTTGCAGCAGTTAAAACATTGTGATGAATAGGCAATGAAATATGACCGGATTGGGTTGTACAGTGAAAGATATGGCTTATTCCCGTGTGTAAGAGGGCTAAGCTCGCACAGTTGTTATACTAATTTGGATGTGGTCATATTCATTACACTACTCCCCCAGTCCTCAAACAGTTACAGTAGTTACGTAGTTAACGTAGTTACAGTATTTAGTCAGTGCTCTCAGAGAGAGTTCCGTGTTGCATCGTGGTTTAAACTTGCATTAAAACGATTACTAAATAATTGTAAACTAACACAAAATACTTGCCTCAAATTGGACTGAACTTGAAAGGTTGAGACTTCAGGATTGAAATTAGCCTCGTCCTCGAAATCCTACAGTCGAGAAGTTCATCTCAGATTCCAAAATCGCCATGCTAACTATGCTAGTTGCAATCTCTAAGTTTTGTCCTAATCAATTTTAATCTTTATTTTAACACGAACAAAATGCGATTATCGGTGCGTTGTAATTATGAAACATCAATTTATTTTAATTTCGGAAAAACTTGTATTTATCAGTTTATTCGAAAAACTTGGTATTTATAATTATCTATAAAAATACATTTTTCTTTAAATGAGAATAACATGAATTTCTAAAATTATAATTATTATCAGTATTCCTAAATTTATGCTTTCGAACATCCACCAGAAAATTATATCCACATTACTAATTATTACAAATTTGCCGAAAATAAATGGGCTTATGCCCTTACAGACCAATGAATTTAAATAAGAAATAAACTTGGGTTAGTCCTGAAATCTTTCCTACAATTTAATTATAAATAAAACTAATAATTAAAATAAATTTAATAGTGAGTCTCAGATATTGGTCCAATCGTCATATAGGCTAATGCCTTAACGTCCGGACGAAACCGTTTCGTTTGCACTTAGCCAGGGCCCATTGACCAACGGTCGTCGCCCGAAAGGTATCCAAAAGCCAACCAACAAAACCAATTGGAAATCTTTTTAATAATTCTTTTGCAAAAGCCGGTTTTGAAATAATATTTTAAAATCATTTAAGAAAATTGGGCAGCACCTCCTCTGTAACTGGGATAACCCAATCCTGGGCGGATGCCAATCACAACAAATATCCCAAACCAACATATACTAAGAAATTCCCAAAGCCCACAGATACTAAGGAATTCCCGAGCCAACATGTATTAATAAATTCCCACATAACAAAAACTAAGAAATCCCACAAACAAAATACTAAGAATCCCACAGAACAAAATCCATAACCCAATTAATAATAGCTAGGCCACAACATCCGAAATACGAGATAGTTTCGGAAATCCAAACTTAACTTGAAATTCCGAGAAGCCACAGAAACCAAGAACAACCAACCAAAGACTTATTTCGAAATGAATTTCGGAACGACCGAAATCACCACCGCAACAATTCGAAATCGAATCCCATATCGGGATCTAGATCGCGCCATCATCGACACAATGGAGGGACACGGGACACGGAAATATACCTCGGGTGCTCGGCTAGAGCTCTCAGATGTAATTATAGAGAAAAGATGAATCCCGCGGACTCGGAAATCCCAAAACACGCAGACAACGGGCGGCGGTCACCGAAAATACGGAACTGGACCTGCAAGAGTGCTGCGGACAGCGGGTTGGCAAGGACAGGACCTCGCGAAGGGTGGCCCGGGTCGGGATCGGCCTGGGTGGCCGCGGCAGGGTTTGGGCGAAGGGGCGCCGGCATCGGGCTGTCGCAGAAGGCGCGTAGGCAGCGGATGGTATGGCCGCTCGAGTCAGCGGGGGAGGGCGCCGCCGGGGTTGGGTCTTTGGGCTGGAGACGACGTCGGCCGAGGGCGGCTCCGGAGCTCGGGGTCGACGGATTGGAGGTTTAGGGATTTGGGAGTTTGGAGTTGGGATGAGAGATGGAGTGAGGAGAGGTTTTATAGGAAAGGAGGAAGTTGGAGTTATGGGAGGGATACCGAAGGGTTCCGTCGGTTAGGGAGAGGAGAAGCCGAGGGCTGTTTCGGTTGGGAAAGGAAAGGAAAGGTTAGAAATGAGAACGTAAAAGTGAGATGAGTTTAATAAAAAAATTTGTTTTAATATATATATATTTATTTATCTCTAAATTCTTTTTTTTTAATTTCTTAGAAATAATAACACAACATTTAGAAATCCTAAAATAATCTTAAAATATTTGGATTCGGGTTCGGGTTCAGGACTGGCCAGACAAACAAAAATCCAATTTATTATTTTTGAAAAAATAATAATTTTAATCTAACTATAGTAAATAGTAATAATAAGCACTAAAAATTAATTAAAATTACGGGTTTCACGCTTAATCAAGATGCTGTTGCGACGGCTATTTTTCCTTGCTAATGTAACTCTTTTGGATACCGTGGTTAAATTCTTTGTGTATGCGTGCACAAGGTACATGTCTCGTCTTGCATCATGTCTAAGATATGGATTCTTGATTACCATGGTCAGGGATTCATACTGAATATGACTAGGATAACGACTAGATTGATCAAGTAGCTCATAAAAAGATTTCCCAGTCATATGTAATCCCGTTATCTGGGCGCTTTAATTGGACTTGTAGCCTGCCGACGAGTAGGGCACATTTTCAGCACACTATCATGTGTTATACCACAAAGTCACCTAATACAACTCTCTCAACCTGCGGAAGGATAACTTGGGTAGTCTGCATGGCTTGTGACTGCTGGAACATCTCATTGTATCTTGTTGTAATTAGGCTTGTGATAACCCTAGTTAGTTAAAGTATCAAGCCGTACTCATTGCTTGGCCGTGATTGATGGATGTAGTCCAGTCCAGTTTAGTTTTGCCTAGGCAGTGTCCGTATGTTTATTTCAGTACATTATTGTTTATGCCTTACTTTTGTCGATGAATGATCGGAGGCTAAGTTCTGTTCAGGATAAGGGTTACAACCCCGATCCTTGTTTGGTTTACGGGTTGTAACTTGGCTTCTAGAATAGCTCCCAAATCATCTTATCATTTGTCATCCTATTCAGTACTTACATGTTCTACATGATCTAATGCTAAACATTGATTAGAGATTAAGTTCTATTCAGGAGAAGGGTTACAACCCCAGTCCTTTTGTTTGGTTTATGGGTTGTAACTTGGCTTCCGGAATAGCTCCCAGTCATCTTATCATTTACCGTCCTATTCAGTACTCACATGTTTACATGATCTAATGCTAAACATTGATTGGAGATTAAGTTCTGTTTAGAAGAAGGGTTACAACCCCGATCCTTATTTGGTTTACGGGTTATAACTTGGCTTCCGGAATAGCTCCCAAGTCATCTTATCATTTGTCGTCCTATTCAGTACTCACATATTCTATATGATCTAATGCTAAACATTGATTGGATATTAAGTTCTGTTCAGGAGAATGGTTACAACCCCGGTCCTTGTTTGGTTTACGGGTTATAACTTGACTTCCGGGATAGTTACTAAGTCATCATATCATTGTCGCTCTATATGGTTCCCACATGCTCACATATTCAGTTATCTCACAAGCTTTACGTGATCCCTATGCTAAGTCAATATGCTCTCATGACCCGGCTGGCTCACATGCTTACATGATCAATTGATTTTATATATTCTCAAGCTTCTATTTACTTAACATGACTACATTGTACATTATGTCACATGTTAATTACTTACGTCACATGATGCCTTACTTAATGTCTTTTCTATTCTCGGGATAAGTGCATTGGTAGTGCATGAGTCTCGATTCACATCTACTTACTGCTTTCCTAACCATTGCTATGTTAGCTATTGCTTGTTTAGTCCATAGTTTGGCTTCCTTTGTGGTACTTTCTATTTGGGGTCTGACCCCACTGGTTTTGTTTGGCCAGATCTAATAGAGGAGCCCAAGGGATCTTCCACACCATCTACTCGACGGTGACCATCCGAAGCACCAGAGTACCTGAGTGGGTTTTTTTATCATTCTCCCACTTGATATGTACATTATTCTTTTATGGCATTTAGCCTCCGAGCATGTGTTTAGCTCGTATTTTTGTATCTTGACATTTAGCCTACGGTCCAAAACATGATGTGCGTATTCTAGACTATAGCTAAAGTTTATCATATGACTATTACTCTTGCTAGTTCTCTATTTTGGTATGACTACTTCATGATCATCCATGTATAAATGGTTTGGGATGCTTTACTATTGAATGTCTGATGATCATACTTCTTGTACTTTGTATAATTGTATGTGATTGAGATACCTAGGATTGCTTGACCTATGATCGACTGTTGGCTTGTAGAAGTAACCCCCATGTCTTGACAGCTTATATGTGATTTCAGAGTACTGGCGTACTTTGGTATCACGTAGCTGTCCTTGTTTGTCCCCACTGGCCAGTATTCTGGTTCTGGGGCGTGACATAAAAATATCCCACAATAAGAAGGTAGTCTGCTAAAACTAAGTCAACATGCATCAAATAAAGTAAAATAACAAAAAATGACTAATTGAGTCGTTTGCACCCAATGTGGCTTAGACGCGCAGTTTATAACAATTAAAAATAACAAATATGAAACAAAGTAAATAAATGATGAAAATAAATAATATGACAGTAAATTAGCAATGTATATTTGCCTGGTATTATGCCTTGAGTTGGTTGCAGTTGACGCGCGGTATGATTGTGTTGACACAACAATAGTCACAGAGGTCAAAACTTTGCAAAACGATCTTAATTGATGGGTCAGACCATGCCATCGAGCCCGAAATAGTCAAATTGGATAGCGTCGATATGAAGAAGTCCAGAATTTCGAAAAAGGATAGGAAACAGACGATTGATCATAAATAAGATTAGATAATCGAATGAAATTTAATATAAATATTTCAACTATTTGGAAAAGTACTTATAGTATTAGAAACTATATATATATATATTTTTTTTTTAGAAACTATATATATATATATATATATATAATATATATATATTATTATATATATATTATATATATATATTAGCCCAAAATACTTTAGATAAATATTTGAAAATCTAGGAAAACATTTTAGGAACAAAATTGAATTTGTCCAATACCCTTTTAAGGTTACTATTTTAAAATACTATAAAAATAATATTGATAACGTATTTAGGGTTTCTAACCTAATTGTTGAAATTTACGTAAATAGCCCAAAACAAATACTATATTTTCACAAATAGAATTTTTAGGATATATTTGATATGTATATTTGTTTTAGAAAAATATCTAATGATGTCAAGAACAATAACAATACTAATAAAATATTATTACTAATAATAACAATAGTATATAATATATATATATATATATATATATATATTATATATATATATATAATATTATTATATATTATATATATATAGCTTAGAAGAAACACTAAACGAAACTACTAGCAAACTTTAATCTATAATATAAAATAAAGGAATCAAAGCAGCATGTGTAAGGAATATCAAAAGTCATTATAAATCCTCATATCCAGCTACCCTCGTACCACAAGGAGAAAGGAGATGAACAGAAGAATAATAAGTAGTAAGAGGGAAAGGAGGAGGAAGTAGTTAAAGCAGTGAGAGAGAGAAAGCAAAGCCCTATTTTGATTTCTCCAGAAAAAAAGCTAGAGCGAAGGAAAGGAGGAGAAAGCGAGAGAGTGAGCGCAAGAGGAAGAGTCGAAGATAAAGATCGTCGGAGAGGCACGCGCGCTGCTCGGCACAGCCAGCGGTCGGCGCTCACCCGACGTGCGGGATTTGGTAGAGGTGCGCCGAGATACCGCTGGTCGTGCAGGCCGACAATCGAAGCTCGCGGAGGAAGGGTCAAGACGAGCTGGCCTCGTGGCTCAACGGGACAGTTATCTAGGCAAGGCGAGCGGTCACAGAGGTGGGCTAGGTATTTGCCATTAAAATCTTTGAATTGGAATTTCAATCACAAACAGAACAATATACAATGTAGGACTTAGATGCAGTCCTAGGAGTACACTTTTGTTTTTATCTGGGTCCTGTGTCGATGGAGCGAGTGGTAATATGTTGACTCCGTTGACGATCTGACGACGATCTTAGGTTATCTGAAGGTCTGGGTTGCTCTAGATGCCGGAGCTTGCGGAGGGGAAAAAGACGTTGAGTGTTTCTTCCAATCTCTATGAGTGGACGTGTGTCTCTGTAACTCTGATGATCTTGTTCTCTATCTTTGTCCCTGTGTGGTAGAAGAAGAAAATGATCCCTCTATTTATAAGCAGCAGGTTGAGCTGCTCATGCGTGCATATGTCGGATGCGCCTGGTCGTGGGAATGCCACGTGGCTGATGCTGGCGGGAGAAGGGCGCATGGATGATGAGCCATGATTTGTGGGTTGAATCTTTCATGCTGCATTATGGGCTGGCACGTGGCAGTAGAGAGGATCTTTCGGTTGCTGAGATCTTGGGTGGTTAGCACCCCTTCATAGTCTGAACTGAGTCAAAGGACACGTAGCGCATGTCTTCGGTTCAAAGATCTCGACTTTGGTGGAGAAGGACCTGATGAACTGCGCCTTGGATCCGACGTATGAGGAGATTTAGCTCGTAATCTTTAGGAATCACGAACCATTCTGGGCGCATGGCTTTTGAGGCACATGTTTTGGTCACATGGTAGGGGAGGCACATGCAGCGGCTTGACTTCTGTGATCAGAAGTAAGTCAGAGGCGCATGGCTTTTGAAGTGCATGTACATCTTCGGGCGCATGGCTGCGGAGGCGCATGCGAGTGGTTGGTCGGCCATGTGGACTGTAACCTATAGAGGAGAGTAATGATGACGCTGATGTCAGCGGCGCTTCGTTTTCTGCAAAAGCTGCTGTCGCTCTGTCATCGAGGCATGCTTCTGTCGTCTCAATTCAGCATTTAATGCTTTTTTATGGTGATGAGATTTTGATTGGGCGCATTGCTCTGCGTTCCATTAGACATATAGGGACGCGTGGGGCACATCCTTACGAGGCGCTTGGTACTGATGGGCGCATCTGTATGATGCGCGGGATCTTACCGACGCGTCTGTTGCATGGCGTATCTCCATTGGTCTGGCTGTTGAGTTCTTCGGGCATTGATGGCTCTCTGACTTCGAAGGAACAAATTCGTCATCATAAATACAAGTTCATTGTACTAACTTCGGGAAGGTTGCCACTTGGCGCATGGATTTGATTTTCCCTGGCCTATAAATAGCAACAGTTTGAGAGAGTTTTGTTGTCTCTCCCTTGACTTCTCGACGAAGATGGATTCGACTGATCCTCCTCCTTGGCAAGACATTGTACTGTGGGTGATGGTTCTCCTTGTTCGAAGAAGCTTTGATGGTGAACTCCTTCAGAAGACTGAGATTCGCCGAGTTGGAATGGACATAGCAGTTTATGTTCGAGCCGCTTGCTGGTAGTATTCTTCTACAAGACGACATCGAGTGCCAAATTGAATACATTGTTTGGGTTTAATGTGCCTAAGCCTCATTATGATGGAGGAGCCCCAGGCTGGCAGATGCGCATGTGCATTGACGAGGAAGTGATTCACTCTAACGGGGCGGAGTGATGCGCTGGGAGAGTAATACGCCGGGCTGAGACGACGCGGCTAGCTGAGACGACACGGCTAGCTGAGACATCTAAGTGATGGGCCTAGTTGAGAGTAGGCTATTACAAAGTCTTCAATTGGCATCATGTTTCTGAGACGATGTTGGACAGGCACAGTATGTTGCAACTGCTGGAACACAGACTGCCTTAGTGGTGGCGACCGTAGCACAAGTATGTCTCGTGAGGGGCGAGTTGTGCATGATGGTCGTCTTTCCCGATCTACGTCTGTGAGTGATCACATTACGTAAATTATGTAAGAAGATGTTGACAATCGTACCCTTTTTAGGCGCATGGCAAAGCCAAGTGTCAAGATAAGTGTATGAGTGACACTCGTACCCTCTTTAGGCGCATGGCAAAGCCAAGCGTCAGGGTGAGTATATGAGTGATGTGCCCCATGATCCAGTTCCAGCGCCTGAAATGCACCCAGATCATAAGTAGGAGAGCAGCACGTATTGCGAGTGGAACCCACTTTATACGCACAGCCCACGTGGGCGCATGGGTTTGACACTGCAAGATTTGTCCCCTGACTTGGTTCCAGCACATGAAATACACCCAATTGGAAGGAGGATTTTGAGAATTGACCCATTCCGGGTGCCAAAGCACCTGAGTCAACCCTGTACAGCTTATCATCAACTGTGCGTATGACTTTTAATGCACATTTTTGGTTTCGCTGCTAGCATAGCAGGTTGATGGAGCATAGCTCGTGCCGCCTTAGAGTTCTTTGTACTAGCCCACGAAGGCGCATAGTACTCAGAATCCAACTTTTTTTGCCTTGACAGCGAGTAAAGAACTTGCAGCCAACCCAGAAGAAGAGAAGAACTACTGTAACTTTTTATGGCTCGAACGGGCTCCCTGGATAACGGGCTCCCTTTTCTTTATTTATTTCGATCCCCTTTTTAAAGGAGGCAAAGGGGCTCTATATATAGAGTGGAATGAGACTTCTCCTTTTCGATGTGGGATTAAAAGTAATATCCCTCTTTTTCATGCTTCTACAAGACCCCCTTCAAAATTTTTAAAACTTTTGGACAAGTTTTGAAATACTTTGAACAAGAAGCATGGACAATAGAGCTGTTTAGGTGTGACAATCCTTTCAGAGGTAGTATGGACGTGATAGGTTTGGATACTTCCACTGGGGAATTTATGTGGACTTATCATCCTTGGCGCACCTTGGTCTTAGGTACAGGTAATAAGTTGAGAGAGAGAACCAACATATTTACTCAGAGGTAATGTGGACGTGGCAAATATGGAGTTCAAATGACGAAATCTTTCTACTCAGAGGTTGTTATGGACGTGGGAGGAGTGACTCTGGGGGGATACATGGAACTACTCAGAGGTAATATGGACATAGAAGTACTGTGATAGATGTACGGCAACGCTGGGGTTGTCTGTACAGGATGTTTATTCAGAGGTAATATGGACATGGTAAACATGATAAGTAGCACAATCCTACGTAGTGTAAGATTCCGTTTTGCATGGTATAGAGGAGCAACTCAGAGGTAATGTGGATGTGGTTGTTCTTCTACTGGAGATAGAAAGCCACGGAACAACCGGGTTCCGAAAGCATAAGATTTTGTGAAAGGGAGGTATACGTGAGCTCTGATGATGAGGTCCACTGATTCTCTTGCTAGGTAGAGATGGAAGTACATATCTGAAAGATGTCAAGTGTAGTACTTCTTTTGGAACTTGTCGTTGATGGGCATCATGAACAAGTCCCTGTTTGGTCGGGTGAGGCGGTAAGCACCGTTTGAGTATACCGTCTCTATTATAAAAGGTCCCTCCCACTTGGGCTCGAACTTTTCTGACATTTTGTGAGTCAACACCATCAGCCTCCTGACTGCCAGGACCAGGTCGCCTACTTGGAAAGTCCTCTGCTTGACCTTTTTGTTGAAAGCCTGTGATATACGGGCTTGATAGAGTTCAATACGCTGCTGAGCTAGGAGACATTTTTTGTCAAGTACCTCCAATTCTCGCAGACAGTAGCATTGATTGTCTTCTTCTGTCAATTGGTTTGTGATTGCTACATGGAGTGAGGGTATCTGGATCTCGAGAGGCAGTACCGCTTCACTCCCATAGACTAAGGAGAATGGTGTGTTGCCCGTCGGAGTCCGTACCGTTGTACGGTAGGCCCAAAGGCATTCGCCGAGCTTTTTATCCCAGTCATATTTGTTGGATGACACGACCTTTTTGAGTAGCCTGACGATAGTCTTGTTAAAAGACTCGGCTAATCCGTTCACTGTCAGATTGTAGGCAGTTGATGCCACGTTCTGAATATAATTCTTGTCACAGAATCTGCTGAAAACATGGCTGATGAACTGTGGACCATTGTCGTAGATAATCCTACGGGATACCCCAAAATGGTAGATGACATGATGCTTGATGAAGCTGATCACCCTAGAGCTTTTCACTTCCGTCAGTGGAACTGCTTCTGCCCATTTGGAGAAGTAGTCGGTGATGGCTAGGATGAAGCGGTGTCCTCTCGATGAAGGAGGGGAGATAGGTCCCACAATGTCCATGTCCCAAGCTTCAAAGGGCCAGGAGACGACCGTAGGATGTAGTGGTTTCGATGGTGTATGGATAAAATCAGCGTGAAGCTGGCAAGCATGGCACTTTTTAGCATAGTCGACGGCGTCGGCTGCCATGGTTGGCCAGTAGTAACCCATGCGTCGCAGTCGATCCTGCAACTTAGGGCCAGGTTGATGAGCCCCGCAAGTCCCGTTATGAGCTTTCCGAAGGGCTTCGGATGCTTCTTCGTTGGATAAATATCGAAGGAGAAGTCCATCGTAAGAACGTCTGTATAGCATTTTAGTAGCTGTATCATAATAAAATCGAAGGGAACGCCTTCTGACCGAGATGACTTCTTTCGGGTCTTCTGGAAGAATTTCATAGACAGCGAAGTCGATGAATGGGAACCTCCAGTCTCGGATATTAACACCGGCCCTTGTCGTCATGGCATGGGCCATTTGTGTGCATAGGTTGTTTTTAGGACAGACCAAGTCTCGACCAACTACCGTGACGTAGTGTTGAGTCCCGAGGGATGCTGCTAATGAAGCTGCGAGGCCAGCCAGAGCGTCAGCCTCCAGGTTTTATAGCCGAGGTACGTATTCTATGAAGAACTTGGTGAAGGTTGAGATAATATTCAATGCAACTTCATGGTAAGGAACCAGATCTTCATGACGAACTTCGTACTGCCCTCGGATCTGGTTAACGACGAGTTTTGAGTCGCCATAAGCTTCCAGATGATCCACCCCCAGTTGTCGTGCCAACTGGAGTCCCATGATGAGAGCGTTGTACTCGACAACATTATTGGAGCACAGCTTTGAAAGGGAGTAAGCACGCTGGATGACCAGCTGATCTGGGGAGACTAAGACCACCCCCACTCCTGCGATGATTTGGCCTTTGGGGCCTGTTCTCGAAGCACCATCAAAAAACACCCAGACGGAGTTTTCTTCGACGACGTTTGATTCTTGGACCTCATCCGGGATGTCTTCATAGAGTCTGGAGGACTCTGGGATGGGGTGCACGGCTAAAAAGTCAGCTAGAGCTTGGCCCTTGACGACTTTTTGTGGGACAAATATCATGTTATACGGTGTCAGCAGGATTGCCCATATAGTTAGTCGAGAGTTCAATGATCTCGACTTCGTCATGAGAACCCTGAGTAGATTGACTCAGGAGATGACATGAATTGTCTGGCCCGAAACGTAATGGCGAGTCTTCTGGATGGCGAACACCAAAGCCAAACATTCCTTTTCGACAGGGTTGTACCGGTGTTCCGCCCCGATCATTGTTCTACTAAGGTAGTAGATAGCTTGCTCGTAGACTGCATCGTTGTTTTGAGCCAACAAAGTACCGAGGGAATGATCCATAGCACGGACGTAGAGAAGAAATGGTTTGCCTGCGACGGGTGCCACCAGGACTAGCAGGCTCGTCAAGTAAGCTTTGATATCATCGAAAGCTTTCTGGCATTATTCTGTCCAGACGTAGGAGACTCCCTTCTTCATGAGCTGGGTGAAGGGTTGTCATTTTTCGAAAAGGTTTGCTATAAACCTTCGGATGTATGCAAGACGCCCTTGCAGTCCTCGAAGTTCTCGGAGGTTCTTCGGAGGGTCCATGTCAAGGATGGCTTTGGTCTTCTCGGGGTCAACATGAATACCTTTCGACGGGATAATGAAGCCCAAGAACTTTCTGCTAGAAACCCCAAGAAAGGATTTAGCGGGATTTATCTTTAGTTGGTGCGCTCGCATGAGATCGAAGACCGTCTTTAGGTCTTGTAAGTGATCACCTTTGAGACGGCTCTTAACGGTGATATCATCAACATAGCATTCGACTATTTTGCATAGATGTTGGCGAAAGATGGTACTCATAGCTCGTTGGTACGTAGCACCAGCGTTCTTCAAACCAAAGGACATTACTGTGTAGCAGAAAACCCCTTTCGGAGTCCTGAACGACGTTTGTTTTGCGTCATCGGGGAACATTTTGATCTGGTTGTAGCCTGAGTACCCGTCTATGAAAGACGTGCGTTCGAATCCACATATATTGTCGATCATCATGTCAGTAATTGGAAGCAGGAATTCGTCTTTCGGGCAAGCAGTATTGAGATCTCTGAAGTCGATGTAGACTCGTATCTTCCCGTTCTTCTTGGTGACAGGGACGACATTGGCCACCCAATTCGGATGCTGCTCTTCACGAATGAACCCGCTGCTCAAGAGTTTGTCCACTTCTTGATCGATAGCGTTCATAATATTAAGACAAAATGTTGTTGTTGCTGCTTTATAGGCTTAGCATCAGGTACGATGTTAAGTCTATGCATCGCGATCTGGGATCAAGTCCCGGCATATCTTCGTAGCTCCAGACGAAGACGTCGATGTATTCTTTGGCCAATTGGACTAAAGACTCCCGGTCTCTTCCCCTTAGACTCTTGCTGACGAAGATAGGTTTAGAAGAAGACTCGTCCCCAAGTTTGATCTGCTCGACTTCGTCTTTGGTAGGGGATTCACGTAATTCTAAACGAGACTCCCACTGCGCTCCTAGGCGTTGAGCCCAAGGTTCTTCCTTGAAAAATTTCGGCGTTTGGTCTTCGCCTTCATCCTTTCGAGATTGTGCAGATACCATGTTGACTGATAGCACCTTCCTGAAGACTGAGCCGATACTGGTAACGGAATCCCAAGTTGATACTTCAGATGAATGAGAGTGCTCCACTTCTTCTACTTTCGAACTTTCTGGAGTTGTCGGCGGTGTGACATAGCCCACCCCCCGTCGAGTACGATGATAGTAGTCCTGTGGCTTTCCCTTGGGTATTGGGAGCCGGAGGGGAAGACATCGGCCTTTGCCGTAGTTCAAGCCCTTGTTGCTTTTCAGATCGTAACCCATCTTTTGGATGAGGTACTTTGGCTTGTCCGTGTACCGATAGACTTGTATTCTATCGGTATCCGGTTCTGGCTCGAGTAGCGGAAGGTCTTGATGACGTTCGACTTTACCGAAGATGATGGGCTCTTCGTCCCGGTTCCGCGATGGGACTATAAAATAGACTCCTTGGGACGGGACTACTTGATTTACAAGATTGTCGATCGTTATTTGTGTTTGTAACGACCATAGAGCGTTATCTAGTGTATACATGGCATTCCAATGTGGAAGACTAGAATAATTGAAAGACACTCTATTATTGATAAAATACGAGATTTTGTCTCGTGGGATTACATTGTCAAGAGAATGTGCATCTATGTCAGCATATATGTATTCTCCTAACTCTTCATCCATGAGCACTGGGGCTGGTTCGGAAGAACTCATCACAGGCTTGACCTTGGGATCTGAGAGGGCTATGTGGGCCTTCTCTTGCAGCTTGGGCGAGGTTGAAGATTGCAGAGGCTTTTCTTTAAGACGCACCTTCAGGGGTGCCTCAACTGCGCCTTCGGTGACCAGTGCCTTCCTCTGTAGTTTTGCCACAGGGGGATCCAACGTTTGAGGAGGTCTTCCCTTGAGTCGTATCTTCAAAGGAGCTTCGGCGGGTGTTCTACCTAGAGAAGTCGGTGCTTTTCCAGGTAACTTGTGTAATGCCCGTAGCTCGTATTACGTATTTTGGAATACGTGTACGTATATTGACTCGTATGGCATGTTTCCTTGCATGATATATTTGGGCATTCTATTACTTGGTTCGGCTTGGTTTGATTTGGATCGGTTCTCTTGGGAACCAACCCCCCCACCTACCCCTACTCCTTTCCTTTAATAGCCGCCTAACCTTCTCTCTCCTCATTAATTCTTCTCCGTTACTTCTTCTTCTTCACCATTACTTTTTCACCTACCAGGGAGAGAAAGCTTAGGCAAGTACAACTTGCCTCATGAAGGAACCCAAGTTTTATTGTTCCATTTTCTTCTCCACGAGATTCTAACACACTTTAGTACTTAGCATTTCTAATTTCCATGGCTAAATTCATGTAGATCTAAGTTTATTTTATTTTCGGATTTCTTGGGTTTTTATCTAATTAACCTTGTTATTATCTAGTTTTGATGGTTCCATGTTGTAGAGAATCTCGTTCTGCCCCATTTTGACCTATGGAAGTCTGGATTTAGACTTGGGATGAAGGATTTATGAAGCTTTGAAGAATGGAGTCCTTGACTCTTCTTTTCGGAAAATTGAAGAAGAAGAACAATGCAGCCGCATGGCAGTTCATGGCCGCATAGCTCTTCCTGGCCGCAAGGCAGAACATGACCGCATGGATTTTTCATACGGCAAGCTCTTCCTGGCCGTATGGCAGTTATTGTCGCATAGGCCATGGGCTCCTTGCCAGCCGCATAAGACTCCTTTTCGTCGCGGCATGAACTTCTGTTCTTTTCAGCCGCATAAATCATTTCATCTCAGCCGCAGAACAATAATGGAAATCCAGCTGCATGAACTTGATTCTTCCAGCCGCAAGAACCCGATCATCCGCAGCCGCATGAACTTAAATACCCGCAGCCGCATATGTTTGACTGTTCCGCAGCCGCATAAGCTGTCCTTGGATCTCAGTCGCATGAACACCAGCATCCTCAGCCGTATAAGCTACTTGCTCCCAACCGCATGTCACCACATCTCTTGAGCCGCATGTGCGCGCAGTACTTAACCGCATGGCACCCCCCTGCTGCTGCATGAAACTCCCACTCCCCTCAGCCGCATAAGGCTCTGTTTCCCTGAGCCGCATGCGTCTGTCCCTTTTTAGCCGCATAAGCTTGGGTCTCTTGAGCCGCATGGCTTCTTTCATAGTCCTCTTTTATTATATTATTATATTTCGTGCTACATTATACTCATAATTCGTGACTCTCTATGAAGGCTTGTACTATGTGTATTTGCATATACTTTCTGAACACGATAGTGGCCCGCCGTAGCGCACTCTTGACAAGTAAACTGACATGATATGTCCCGATACTCTGTTGCGACAGCTAGCCTGACATGACAAGATTGAATGACCTGGACACCGTGGGCGAATGCATTTGTGCAAATAAACCAGTATTGTCTTGCATCATGTCTAGGATAGGGCTCCCTGAGTACCACGGTCAGGGATACCTACTGCAAATGACTAAGGCTAATAAACTAGAATAATCCAGTAGTCATGGAGAGATTTCCCAGCTACAGGCAATCCCGTTATTTGGGCGCACTAGGTGGACTTGTAGCCTACCGACGAGTAGGGCACATTTTTAGCACACAGTCACGTGTTGCATCCTTCATAAACGGATATTCGACCTGGATAACCGGATGGTCTGCAGGGCTTGTGGCTGTTGGAAATAATCTCATTGCATCTTGCTAGTAATTAGGCTTGTGATAACCTTAGTTAGTTAAAGTATCAAGCCGTACTCTTTGCTTGGCCGTGATTGAGTGGATGGAATCTAGCCCAGCTTAGTCTTGTCCTGATCCTGTTCAAGATTGCGACATGACATGATTACTTATGCTGGCCTTAACAATAACGATCAGGGAACCAGTTCTGTTCAGGCGAAGGGTTACAGCCCCGGTCCTTGTTTGGTTTAAGGGTTGTAACCTGGCTTCTGGAGCATTTCTGCGTCCTCTCTTCGTTTATTGTCTTATTGCTTCCCATGCCATGCTTATCATGATTTATCTTACTTCAATAGCATGATTATTTATACTGGCCTTAACAATAAAGATCAGGGGTCCAGTTCTGTTCAAGCGAAGGGTTACAACCCCGGTCCTTGTTTGGTTTAAGGGTTGTAACCTGGCACCCGGAGCAGTTCTGTGTCTTCTCTTCGATTATTGTCTTATTTCACCATATGTCAAGCTCATCATGTTTTACTTACCAACAAGTAGTTGAGACGGATTTCTATTCAGGTGAAGGGTTCCAACCCCGGTCCTTGTTTAGTTTAAGGATTGTGACCTGGCTACTTGAATGGTTTTCTTGTACTCAATTTACTGTTGATATCTTTATTATTATCGGTTTCGTTTATAATTATCTTTAATATTCATTTATGATATGCTGGTTTTAGTTCCTAAGTGAAGTCTCATTTGTAGCACTTGCACTTTCTGGGGTCTGACCCAGCTAGTTTTGTATGGCCAGATATCGGAGCAGCTTCAGAGGATCCACCTACCTTCCAGCCAGATGGTGACCACCAAGTGTAACCCTGGCAACGAGTGGGTTTCTTTTTGTCCTCCCACTTTACTTGTAAAATTATTCTTTTGAGGCGTTTAGCCGGCGAGCACGTGTTAGCTCGTATTGTACCTTTATTTACTGTCTGCCTACGGGCTGTAACATGATTGACAAATCCTAGGGTTGATCATGTATGACTGAAACTCTTGCTAGTCTTGACATTTTGTACGACTAGCTTCATAATCATCCGAATATGTAATGTATGGGACGCCTTACTATTGCATATTTGGTGCTCTGACATCTTGTGACTATTATTTCTTGCTTGAGATTGAGACAATAGGCTTGTTCATGACCATAGGTGACTGATGGATTGTAGTTAAACCGTTATGTATCTAGACAGCCGTGACCGTATAGCTATGTGGGTTGCACTTCAATATACGTAGCTGGCTATGTGCGCCCCCGCTCTCCAGTATTCTGGTTCTGGGGCATGACATGGTTTAAGTGGTGGCCCATGCAGGTCTTGTAAATCAAGATATGTGGGGGTTTACTGAATAGATGTCTCAATCAGTACTCGCCCTTGATCTCTGCTCGTATCTTCTAAATCCCTGAAAATCTTGACCTGATCACATGCTTGTATCGTTGATCTATCATGGTCCTTCCTTATTGTTCCTTATGTCGTCTTCTTCAGCGGCATTATTCCTGGTCCTACCGATCAACAAGGCGGAGCACCTCCCGTGGACCAGCAACAACCCGGAGATCAAGTCCAGCATTCTGGAGTAGCCTCCAGAGTCGTACCTACTGGAGGAGAGCCGCCAGTTCAGCCCGTCCAGCCTGCATAGCCTAATGATGGTACTTTGGTGGGTCTCATCAGGTCATTATTAGCTTCCCAGGACCGTCGAAGAGATGCCTTGCACCAGGCGGGTAGCAGATGCTTTGACCAGAGGAGGTCATCAGGGTAACAACACGGCCAATAGCTTCAAGCACTTAAACCCTCCATTCTTCGATGACAGTGAAGATGCTATTGCTGCTGATGCATGGCTTCAGGACACAGAGGTGATTCTAGAAGCAGCCAGGACTCTAGAAGCTAAGAAAGTGGCCGTAGTACGCCTGCAGTTATTGGATCTTGCCCGCAGCTAGTGGGCGGCGCAGGCCGTTGGATTATTGGCGCCCATTGCTTGGGCAGTATTCAGAGACAGATTCCAGACCAAGTATTTTGATGCTGTAGCTCAGTACAATCTACAGACGAGGTTCACCAATCTGAAGCAGATGGGCAGGACGGTCGACGGATATGCGGCCGAGTTTTCGAGACTTAGTCGGTTTGCTCCTACCTTGGTAGCAACCGAGTTCGATAGAGCCCAGCGGTTCCAGCAGGGGCTCCATCTCGAGATTCTGTTAGCGGTGGAGCAGTTTGAGCATCAGACTTTTGATACAGTGTTGAGGGAAGCCAGGAGGCATGAGTATACCTTCCAGAGGATTATGGATAGGACCGGAGGTCGGAAGCGATCCCATGGTCCGATGAACCAGTCTTCAGCACCAGCCCCGGCAGCCAGGGCTTTGACCATTGGAGTTCCGAGGCAGGTGGCCTCAGTGACGTCGGTTCAATATTCAACCCCGATGCACCCTCAGCAGCACAAGCAGAAGCAGCCTTCCGCAGTAGGATGTTCACACTGCGGGAAGCCAGGACATGTGGTATCAGAGTGTCGCAGAGCACATGGTTTGTGCATGGTTTGTGGTGCCCCAGACCACAGGGTTGTGCAGGCTATTTGTACGCTCACAGTATGGCTTCTTTTACGCATGGAGACTAAACGAGTTCTTACGCTCAAAAGTCGACGTGTGCATAAAGTTTATTTGGGCTACTTTACGCTCAAGGTTATTTAATAACCACTTTGCGCGGGAAGTCCATGTTAGGGCCATTTTACGCCTAGTCTACTGCTTTACGCTCAGAGTACTTTGGGATTATTTTACGCCCTATTCTCTCTGACCAGTTTGGAATGTGGTTTGCCTACATGGCTTTCATGCCACACATCTCGAAGAACGTGTGTACGTGCATCATATTCTTACTGAAATGATGGGACACGTGTCAACGTATGCAGAGGATGACTTTGGTTATGGGGGGCAGTTGTTAGCGTAAAGTCGAAACTTTTGCTTAGTTTTTAC
Organism: Iris pallida; assembly: GCA_029216955.1. Taxonomy (NCBI): domain Eukaryota; kingdom Viridiplantae; phylum Streptophyta; class Magnoliopsida; order Asparagales; family Iridaceae; genus Iris; species Iris pallida. The sequence continues at coordinate 27,617,805 of JANAVB010015600.1, forward strand.
GCACAAGAGCCCAAGTCTATAAATAGACTTATTTTTCTCACATAACGAACAAGGACAGAGACAGGAGAGAATACAGATATCAGAGCCCAGAAACTTTGATTCTTCAGAGCATTCTTCTTCAACCTTTCTTTCAGAACAGAGTGAAACAAAGCAGGAAAGCATTCGGCCTCGCCATCAGTGCCCAAGTGCGTCGATACCTTTCTGGTGACTTAGTTCTTCCAGTTGTTCAACTTTAAGCAGTGATCTTCGTATGGTCCAAGGAACAAAGTGATCATTTACACATCAGACTTCCATAGCAATACTTTTCCAGAATCAAATTTGTACTTCTTGTACTTTTTCTCGTTTTATTTTCAAAAGCCAAGTTTTCCTGGCATTTTGTTAAGTGAAACAAAATGGCGACTCTGCTGGGGACGACCTTCTCCTCTGACGATGAGGCAATTGCTCAATACGATGATGTTGCGGTCGGTTCGACCAAGAAGACTCTGGTTGTGCACTTCGACCAGACTGCCTATGAAGAAATGCTCCGAACTGGGGGTAGTTCTCGCTGCTCCAATGTTCAAAAGTCTCCCAAAGCACGAAAAGTCTGGATTCCTAAATCCAAAGTAGCTTCTAATCTCTCTGTTGCTTCTGATGACAAGGGAATTCTTCCCACTCCTGTCATAGGGGCTCCCGTTCGTAACGAGACAGTCCTTACTTCAGTGTCGCACTCTAAGTGTGGAAATTTATCTCCCGTCTGTCACGGTTAAGATAATCAGGTTTTACGCCCAGTGGGTAAAAACCAAGTTTTACGCTCAAAGCATAAGAATGAGTCTCCTATTTGTAATGTGGCAAACTCTAATGCTTCTCAGTGTAAGAATAAGTCTCCCATCTGTGGCGTGGTAGACACACACAAATTGCGCTCTTCGCGTAAAGGAAAATCTTTCATCTGTGACGTGGTAGATAATCAATTTTTACGCTTTACGCGTAAAGGTAAGTCTCCTGTCTGTGACAGTGTAGATAAAATTTGCAGCGATGTTTGCACATCTAAGATGAATGTACCTAAACGCATACAGCGTAAAAATTTTGTTGGTAAAGCTTCAGTCCTACATCAACAACCTTCTTATACTGCTTTACGCAAAGTACCAAACTTACAAATTACACGCAATGAAAATGGAGTCCTTCGTGCTCAAAAATCTCAAGATTTACGCACACAACTCCAAACGCGTAAAAATGTACAGTTTGGTTCTGCGAATGCAGCCAGTAATCTTCTTTATACACGAGGGACTAAATGTTTCTCTACCCCAAATGTAATAAAGAAGAATACTCCCTCTACTCCTTCTGATTTACGTGAATTACTAATGCAAAAGCGTAAGAACAGACAATCTCCGGTGACATTCCCCCAAGAAAAACATCATTGTGAATATCACCAGGTTGTGATCAACTGTTGTTGTTCGGCTTCAAAACGGTCAGTTTTTGATCGATTAAGTTTTAATTTGCCTCAACATCAAGCTGAAGACCAAGAACATGAGCTGTCATATGTGTCAGTCAACATGGCATCTCATACTAACAGAGGACGACGTCCGAGACAGAATATGTCCTAAACTCCAGGTCAACAACAGTTCAACAGACTTCTTGATTCCTTTGAGGGAGTATATCAGAATACTCGATCAAGAAGACAAAGACAATTGTAGACTTCTGATTCAGAAGCTGGGGGTACTCAATCTTTTGAGTCTGAAACTGATAGTGTGGATTCATACTTCTATACTAATCCCTCTATATCTTCAAGAGAGATTGAATCCTATGCTATTGGAGATGAACCAGAGACGTCATCTGCTAATACGGAACAACGTCTCACTGCAGTGGAGCAATCACTGAAAGACATGCTTAACATGATACAAAGTATGCATCAGATAATATTGACTCAGCAAACTGTACAGCCGGCAGTAATAACACCGATACCAGTAGCAGCACAAACTCAAGATAGTCAAGGGGCTAAAATACCTTTGAATATTCAAGAACCTGCTGTTAATCAAAATTCTGCATCTCCAGATCCCATCATTCCTGAAGATGTACCACCTCCAGTGGGGGTTACGGTACATCCAACAACTATTCAATCAAATGTGCTTCCTCAAACCAGTGAAGCCATTCAAGCAGTGCGTGACCTCAAAGCACAATTTGAAGTTTTGAAGCACAAAGATCAACTCCAGAGGTTAGGGATTAAGCAACCTTATCCTCCTCATTGGAATGATGTACCCTTTCCACCGAAGTTCAAGCCACAATATATGGTTTTATTCGATGGAAAAGCATCTCCCAGTCAGTATATCAATTACTTTAATATTATGACTGTACATTTGCAGAAAAATGATGCTCTTCTCACTCGAGTGTTCATCGGGTGCTTGACGGGTTCAGCTTACAACTGGTATCGTAGTTTATCCAATAATTCTATTTCGTCCTTTGACGAATTCAAGGCAATGTTTCTCTCCCGCTTCTATGAAGGAGGTATGGACATGAACATGTACTCCTTGATTGAAATCAAACAAAAAGAGAAAAAAGATACTCGGACGTTCATCGAAAGTTTTCGACAGGCTACTCTAAAGATGCCTCCTGGTATGCCAGATTCAGCATTGATTGATACATGCAAGATGAATCTGCGACCATCCATTGCTGTCTTCATGGGTTTCCAATTCACAGATTGGACTTCGTTTGTCATAGCAGCAGTTTCTGTCGAGACCAATGGTGGGTTGGCTCGTGAGCATGGGATGATTTTTGCTTCAGAAGATAAAGGGAAGAAAAGTAATCCTGGTAATAATTCTGGCAATCGTAATGTGAAAGGAAAAGATACTCTTATGGTCAATCTTTTCAAGAACAAAACGACGCCAAATAATCAAGAATCTTCCAGGCCAAAAGAAGAATACTCTTTTGATGAAAGTGATATCCCAGGGATATTCCAATGTCTGGTGAAAAGTGGCAAACTTCAGATTCTGAAGCCCAAGAGGCCTAATGAGGTAAATCTGACTGACAATCCCAAATATTGTGTCTCTCATAGATACATTAATCATCCTACCAGTGCTTGCTATATCTTAAAAAAGAAGATCCAAGAGCTGATAAATGGTGGTGCTATCGCTTTAACTAATGATGACCATACGGTTACAACCAATATGGTTTCTCTTCAGTTCGGAGATTTCCCCCCACAGCAAGTCCCAGATGGAATTGTCCCAATCCCAAAGGCAACAATGAAGATCGTGAATATCCCGTCTGCTAGAGAAGAAAATGCAAGATTGCTGCCGCTCACACTAAAGAATGGTGAAATCATGTGGGTGCACCCTGACTTAGTACCTGAGTTGGAAAATGAAGGTAAAACTTCAAAATCCAAGAAAGGTAAGCAAGTCAAAACCTGCAACATAATTTCTCATGTTATTCCAGATCCTGATGACTTGGATCATCTATGGGATGGCCTTCCTTTAGAAGATAGACTGAGAGGATTGAACATCTGTCCTCCAAGTTTAGCTCCTCCTACCAAGTTCAAGCTTACTCATCAGCAGTGGCTAGCCATGAATAGTGTTTCCTTATACCGGGCACAGCAAGTCTTTGCTGCTTATAAAAAAGCTCCAACAGGGATTTTTCCTCGTATCCCGAATCCTTCATCTCCCGTAGCTACAGAGACATCTATGTTTCATTCTCCTGTAGTTACAGAAGTTCTTTCTTCTTCCTCTTCTGTTGAAACACCGGTCAAAAGTCTGCTGCCTACTCACTTGTACAGTCAGCAATCTGTCCTTCTCATGAAGAAGATGGGTTATGACTTTCTAAAGGCAGAAGGTTTGAATTATGATAAAGGAATACGACTTCCTTTACAAATTCAAAATCAAAACTCCACTATTGGATTGGGTTCTGAAGTTCCTCATAACAACCCTCACAAGAAAAAGGTTAAGGGAAGGAAGATTAAATCCTGTAATATGGTACTTCCTTCTTCTGAGTCTGAAGAAGAAACTTTTACTGGTACAAGATCTGGGAAATAGTACCACAAAGATTATAAGGGATCCTCCAAAGAAACAGAAGACATAGTGGAAACACTACCAACTCAACCTTCTCCTGTTCCTGCTAAACCCTCTGTGGTTGAAAAGGAGAAACAGAAAGCAGTACGCTTTGACGTCCCATTGAAGTCTGCTTCCATTCAGGGAGTGGTGATGAAACCCTACAAGTTTGATATTCTAGCTCAGTTAGCCAATACTCCGGCTAGACTATCTATATTTGAGCTGCTTCGCCTTTCTAGAGAAAGCAGTGAGACTTTGAGTGAAGCTTTACTTCAAGCAGATTCATGCTTGGCTCAACTCAAGAGTCCTAATAATACACCAGTGTCATGTCCGCAATGTCATAGTGTGATGGAAGAAATTTCCAACATCATCTTTACACAAGAGGATATGATGTTGAAGCATAACAAGCATGATAGGCCTCTGTGCTACACTGGGTATATTGGATCCACTAAAATTGACAGGATTTATATTGATCCTGGGTCCTCAATTAGCATAATTCTTCAGAGCATGCTAAGACCCCTAAGGATTCCTACTAGTGATCTAACTTACACTAGTACTACGATAGTCGGTTTTAACTGTGGCAAGAGCAAACCACTGGAGAAGATTCGTCTGCAGATTCAGATTGGTGATCTTCGAACCATGGTAACTTTCTATGTTATCAACTCTGACGTCTCCTATAATATCCTTTTGGGGAGACCGTAGATTCATGAACATAATATCGTGCCTTCAACTCTCCACCAATACTTCAAGTATGTGGATTTCCAAGGAGTTGTGAAGACTGAGTTTGCTGATATCAATCCCTTCAAGGGTGTCGAAGCCTATTTCTCTGATTCAAGGCTTTATAAACAAGAGCATGTGAAAGAGATATCAGACATGGCTGAAGATCAATCATCTATTGAGGATCAGTCTGTCAATGAAGATCCGCCAGAAGAGCAACCTTTGAAGATCATAGTCAAGGGACGAATCCAATCCCAATCTGTCAATGATCAACCTTTGATATTCAAGGTTAAAGGAAGAACTCAAGCTTCATCTGAGGAATCAATAAATATTCCTGCTAAGAGTCAAGTTCAACCTTTTATGGTCAGGGTCAAAGGGCATACTTCTTGTACGAATGATCCAGAACCACCATTGATTGTCAATCTTGGCAAATCTACGCAGAAGACGGATAATGGTCCACTGATGATTAATCCGAAGCGTAGCAGTCAAATTGTAAATGATGTAAATATCGATCATTCTGTACTTTTTGATATTAATGAAGATTTCCTTTTCGAGTATATGGCTGTGCAGTTTATAGAAAGGATGACTTTATCTTCTGATAATCAAAGTCATCAATATAAAGGCGACATAGAACCAGAAGAAACTTTATACATCGATCATAAGGAAAATTCTTTTCCTCCTCATGTAGATGTTGGACCTTATGCTCAAAGGTTCCTAACATCTTCTCCCTATCTTCTACCTGTAGCCGCTTCATCACAAGCTTGCGTAACTTTCAGACGTCACGAAGAATCTTATTTCGTGGTTCCGTCTGATAAGAAAAACAAGCGCCAACCATGTAGCAGTCCATGTAGCCTTGCTAAATTTTTGGAGGAAGACCTCCTCATTATCTCCCGGGCCCGGTGGCAACAGATTGCAATTGTGGTGCAACAACCAGCCCATCAGATAAGTATGGGGCATTTCTACCCTGGGGAAGACGTTCCGATGAGGAGCATTGTTGATTATCTCTTCACCGAAAATCCTTAAACCTGTATTTACTCGGCACACCATGGCCGATAGCAGGTTAATCCTGAATTTAAAAACCAAACGTACTGTTGGCCATAGTACACTACGGTGGATTATGTCAACAGTACCAATACCCGGCACAACCCATCTTCTCAGCATAAAGAAAGAAAGCCTGCCAGTAAAGCTCTCCTAGATATTTTCTGATTACCATATCTAAGGAAGCTCAAAGCTTCAGTTCCGGCAGGAAATTCTCCAGTCTTTGTAGACAGATATTTATTCGGGAATTTGTAGGTAATCATCATATCCCGAATTTTGTTAGAGGAGATTGTCGAATCTATGTTGATTACCGGAGCTTTGTTTTCCTGAAACTTTTTTTTGTCTTCCATGGATATCTTATCCTTATGGAAGAAGAGATAAGTCGTCCACTTGTTGATGTACGCCAAATAAGATGTACTTTCATGCATTGTAGTACAAATCATGTAGTGACACATCAATTCTTCGTATACCTCGATAAGAAATATCCCGTCTGATAAGAAAAACAAGCGCCAAATTGTGTTTGGCCTGGCTAGAAATATCCCTGTTGCTCAGATAAATGATCTGAAAGATAAAGATAAAGGAAGAATCCGAATTGACAAATATAGTCAACAATCTATCAAGATTATCCAGAACATGGGATATAAAGACTATGCAAGGTCTCAATCAAGGCAAGGGTAGACGACTACCATTATGTGGTGATCCGTTATACCAGAAGACTCATCATGGGTTGGGATATGATCCGGCCTACATGTTTAATGACGATATATAAGAAGAATTCTCTTCTAGCTCTTCACAATCATCAGATTCGGAGGAAATCCAATTTATCGAATCTAATATGTCTCTTCCTTATATGATGAATCTGGACAAATATTCTCAGTCAATATGGTTCAAATTGATGATAAATCGGAGCCATTTGAGAATGATCCTTGGGCTCAACAGATGGATACTCAGTGGGAACTCCATTTTGAACAGCGACAGCCACCTACAGAAGATGAGGTTATCCAGATTGATGTTGGAGATGGAACTACGTCCAAACCAATATTCATCAGTAAGAATCTTTCCGAAGATGAAAAGGAAGAGTTGATAAAACTTATCAAAGAATATATTGACATCTTTACATGGAGTTATGAGGATATGCCAGGGCTAGATCCTAAAGTTGCTACTCATAAACTCAATATTTTGTCTAATGTCAAGTCTATAAAACAACAGCAACGGCGCTTTAGAGCAGATATGATGGATGTAATTGAAACAGAAGTCAAAAAGTTGATTACATGTGGCTTTGTTCGTGAAGAGCAACACCCGGATTGGGTTGCCAATATTGTTTCTGTTATGAAGAAGAACGAAAAAGTCCGAGTTTGCATAGATTATCGAGATCTTAATACAGCTTGTCCAAAGGATAAATTTTTACTTCCCATTACTGATGTCATGATAGACAATACATGCGGTTTTGAACGCATATCTTTCATGGACGGATTCTCAGGATACAATCAGATCAAGATGCATCCAGAAGATAAGAAGCATACATCTTTTCGAACACCCCTTAGGGTTTACTGCTATACGGTTATGCCATTCGGTCTTAAAAATGTCGGTGCCACGTATCAACGGGCTATGAGCAACATCTTTCAAGAACATCTTTGGAAAACGGTTGAATGTTATGTAGACGACATTGCTGTTAAAAGTCGATCAAAGGACGATCACGTTCAAGACTTAAAGGCAGTATTTGACTTAATGCGTCAACATCAATTGAAAATGAACCCTACTAAGTCTTTCTTAGGGGTTTCCAGTGGCAAGTTTTTAGGATTTGTCATTACCTCTCAGGGTATCCATGTTGATCCTGATAAGGTTAAAGCAATTCTTGAAATGCGTCCTCCTCGTAATCTGAAAGAACTCCGTGGCTTTCAGGGTCGTATTGCTTATATCAGAAGATTTATATCTAATCTTTCGGGGAGATGTCAACCTTTCTCTCGTCTATTAAAGAAAGGTGTATCATTTGTTTAGGATGAAGCGTGTCAGAAAGCCTTCAATGACATCAAGCAATACCTTACAAATCCACCTATTCTGGTACCTCCAGTGGTAGAAAGACCATTTTTGCTATATGTTCGAGCCTTGGATCATTCACTTGGCGCTCTTCTTGCACAGAAAAGTGATATGGGTCATGAGCAAGCAATATATTATCTGAGCAGAATGATGGTCGGAGCTGAACACAGGTATACTCTTGTGGAAAAGGAATGTCTAGTTTTGGTTTTTGTCATCCAAAAGACAAGACATTATGTGACCGGGCAGACTATTCATGTCATCTCCAGAATAAATCCCATTCGGGTATTGATGAGAAAACCAAGCATTCTTAACTCCAGGTTAGCTACCTGGGCGATGTTGCTCACTCCTTATGACATGGTTTATGTACCTCAAAAATCAGTAAAGGGTCAAGCATTAGCTGATTTCTTAGCTGCTCACCCTATACCGGAAACATCAAAGTTATATGAGGACATTCCAGATGAAGTCGTGGATTGTAACATGACTTTGAAGAATGTCATATGGCAATTATATTTTAATGGAGCGTAACGAGTGGGACCTAATGGCAATATTGTCTCTGGGGTAGGAATCGTCTTGGTTTCTTCTGACAAAATGGTCATATACCGTGCCTATTCTCTCAATGAGCCATGCTCTAATAATGTAGTAGAATATAATGCTCTATTGATCAGTCTCCAAGTAGCAAAACAACTAGATATTGAGTTCCTAGAAGCTTATGGAGATTCTCAATTGATCGTTAATCAAGTTAGAGGAACTTATGAGGTCAGAAATCCTGATCTCATCCCTTATCATCAAGTGGTAGTCGAGTTGGTCCTTTCATTCAAAGGATTCTTCATTGAATTTGTACCACGTTCTCAGAATGTGGAGGCCGATGCTCTTGCTAGCTTAGCTGCAGACTTGGCTGTTCCAATCCGAAGGCAAAATACAATTACTTTGTTGGATCGAGACTTATTCTGTGTGAAGAATAATCTGCATATTGAACAAAATTATGTCACAGAGTCAAGTTCCCAGCAGAAGGATTGGAGAACTCCATTCATTGATTATGCAGTTCGTGGGATTTTGCCTAAAGATCCTAAAGAAGCCGCATCAATTAAGAGACGATCATTTCGATTCTATTATGATTCGTCTTTACATATGCTATACCGTCGTTCATATGATGGACTCTTGCTGTGCTGTCTCTCAGAAAGTGAAGCCAAATAAATACTGTGAGAAGCTCATGATGGTATTTGCGGTGCTCACCAACCGGGTCCTAAATTACAAGACCGCATTCGAAGAATGGGGTATTATTGGCCCTCTATGATAGCAGATGCTGTAGGCTGTGCTAGGAGATGTAAAGTATGTCAGATTCATGCTGATTTTATTCATCAACCGTCTGAATTTCTACATCCTACAGCAGCCTTTTGGCCCTCGAAGCTTGGGGTATGGATATCATTGGTCCTATTAACCCTCCTTCTGTTAAGGGACATCGGTTTATACTAGCTATAACCGATTACTTTGCCAAGTGGGCAGAAGCAATTCCTCTTACTGAAGTGAAGACATCTAATGTAATTAGCTTCATCAAACATTATGTCATTTATCGCCTCGGGATTCTTCGACGAATAATTCATGACAATGGACCACAATTTGCCAGTCAGGCATTTTATCGGTTCTGTGATAAGAATCGAATTCAAAATCTGGTTTCTACGGCTTATAATCCAGCTGCTAATGGTTTAGCTGAAGCTTTTAACAAGACAATCATCAAACTTCTCAAAAAGTTTGTCTCTTCTAATAAACGAGATTGGAATGAGAAGCTTGGAGAATATTTATGGGCTTATCGAACAACAGTCCGGACTCCTACTGGTTTTACACCATTCTCATTGGTTTATGGATGTGAAGCTGTCCTCCCATTGGAAATCCAGATTCCATCTCTTCGGATTGCCATTGCTAATGAGCTAACTACAGAGAATAATGATCGCTTACGACTCCAAGAACTCGAAGGATTGGACGAGAAGCGTCTTCAAGCACAACAGCATATTGAGCTATATCAAGCCCGTATATCTCGAACTTTCAATCGTAAAGTTAAAAAGAGGATATTCAAGGTTGGCGAGCTTGTATTAGCTGTTCGAAGACCGATGGTGATGACGCACAAAAGCAAAGGGAAATTCCAAGCGAAATGGGAAGGCCCTTATGTAATTGAGTCCGTGTTTTCCAATGGTGTCTATCGATTATCAAAGCCCAATAGAGATCTACTCATGATGCCGATCAATGGCAAATTTTTTAAGAAATACTATGTATAAAAAAGAAGACAGAATAAAAATAAAATTTCTTTTATTTTTATTTTTTGTTCAAGACAAAAGATTAAGGACGAGGGCCACTGCCTTCGCCTTCCTTATTGAATACATAGTCAGCCAATGCTTCGAAGGCATCGTTGCCTGAGTTCATAAAAAATTTGCAGGCAGCCATCCTCAGCACTTCTTCTTCAAGAATTTTCCCTGGCTCTACTAAGAAAGCAAGGATGTCTTGGGGTGGCTTGGGAGTAGAAGAGCTTTCGCCTACTTCGGTTGGATCTGTCACAGTTGGCTCAACGGGGCACATCTCAATGATGTCCTCAACTTTCCTGGAGATTTCATTCTTTTGCTGCATATCCTTGGAAGACATTTCCAATAAAGGAGTGGAAATAAGAATGAAATGATTACAGAAAGTTCTCACCTATTTATAGAGGAAGATTATTAGTGAATTGGTCTGTGAAATTGAAAACAACTTTTTATTTCCGAAAAGACCTGTCCGTTCATTTTACCAGATTCATCCATTTAATTATGGAATTGAATTTTCCTTTCGTTTCTTGAAAGATACGTTGGTTCGTCTATCTTTTTGGCGTATATGCTCATGACATCTGTCTTCTTATTCCCCAGCTACCAAGGTTTGGTTAAGATGATTTTCTTGTCTCCTTTGAGAGGGATTTTAAATCTTCTATTTTATCAATTGATTAAAAAGTGGAATTTGTTATTTATCATGTTTTCATGACCTCTGGATAAATATTAAATCTACTTACTTTTTCCTATCTATCATTTCCATTTAACTTCTGCATAGATATTAATCTAATTTTCTTTCGAGTTCTTACATACTGTCATGTCCATATTACCTCTGATAGTATTGTATACTCTAAAACAGAAAACAAGATTTCATTATCTATCATGTCCATATTACATCTAGATAGACACAAATCATTGAGCATAGAAGACTTGATATTTCCACTCTCATATCATCATAAAAGTCTATTACACTTCTTAGACTTTTTTTTTACAAATCATAATGGAAATCTATTACATCTTGGATTTTCATTCTATACGACAGCGATAACCTAATAGAGATCTATTTCTTCTTTGGATCTTCTTTGTCGGATTCGTTATTGGTGTCAATTCCTTGCTGTCTGAGCCTCATTGGCGACCAGAACATCAGGAATTAACTCTGGTCTTCTCTCTCAGACGAGAGGAGAACCCCAGGGTATGGCAGCCTGAAGGCGTGTTGCTGCCAATACAATTGGTGGAGAAGTGACAGCCTTCCAAAGGAGATAGGAATGTATCCAGCATTGGGATACAATTCCTAGTTCCGCCGTGAAAGGAACTCTACTACCCGATTTCTTGGGATAGAGTTGACTCCACCATCCAACTCTCCGTGTATAAAGGCTCTTCCTACCAACAGAGGAAGATCCTTCTATCCCACGAATAGGTTCTGAGTTGTCTGATTTGCGCGTCAAAAGCGCATGAGCTCCCTGATGTTGATGTCAGAAGAATGCTCCTCACAGCGTCAAAGTCGCCAATGCCGGTTCTGGAAAAGCTCTTCAGCCAAACTTCTGCAGAAAACACCAAAGAAAAATTGTGTTAAACAGAGGTGTACTTTATTCAACAAGGCTTTCTATGCAGTATCTCATATGCACCCTATTCAACAAGGCTTTTACGCTATTGTTTCGTATGAACCTCATTCAACAAGTCTTTTACGCCAACGTTTCATGAGCATTCAACAAGGCTTTTTCGCCCGTGCATCTTACCTATGAGATTCTACATCTATCAAGGATTTATGCTTATGAGCATCTGTTTTCAACAAAAAGTTTAAAAGCAGACGATTGTTTTACGAACCAAACTTACCACTTAGGTCAAATGGTTCGGCTCTAATAGTGGTTGAATCTACGTCTGGTGATCGGGCGTACAGAAGAATGACATCGGCAAGCATCGTCATTTGTTGGAAAATGAAATCTTATAAAGAGCTACCAGGCGTACAGAGGAACGACATCGGAGAGCATCGCAATCGTCATTTGTTGAAGAATGAAATATTACAAATCTTCAGAAGAATGAGAATGAGAATAAGAATATATAGAACATTCTCAGCTATTTATAAAGGCTGAAGAAACTGTTGGTGTGAGTCTATTTCGGGAAAAGATCCTATTAAAAGGCTCTCGTAACCACAAGACAGATGCCACGTGTTGGTTTTTTTGTTGGGAATAAACAACCATAGATGCAGTCAAAGAGATGAGATCAACATTAAGATTTCATTTATAAAGGGGAGTAGGCCCCTACAGATCGCAATACATAGGCGTCACTTTTACATAAAATATTATTTTTCTCTCCTTCGTTGGGCTGACGAAGGGAGGCACCTAGCTCGTGCATATTGCGAATCCCGGAGCGACACATCAGATTAAGAAATGCTTCTGCATCTCCTGGCCCTTCGTACGCAGTTGGGGGACCACCATCGATACGACTAAAGACTATCGGAGTCACTCCAACGCACTCTAAAAAGTTGCGTGCTCGTTCAAGAACAATCCTGGAGCTCGAAGCCTCTTCGTTGTTCTTTGGCGCCATGACAATGTGAGGATGAATGGCAAAAATGAGGAATTTCTCTCTATTTATATAATTAAATCAACCCTTCATATTCCTTATGGGAAACTGCTCTTTATTAAATGCGAACTCGGAAGATGAAGAAGCATTCCAAAGTTTCGAGAAGAAAATTCATTGTGACGGTTAAGGATTGACCGACACCATTTTCTTGGTTTTTATGCCGACTGTTGGACATCCCCGCTTTTACGCGGATGACTGTTGCGTATCCCGAATTTTACGCTGACTGGTCAAATCTCAACTTTTACGCTTCTGTTCAAAGTGTTTCAAATTTTGGAGATATTTGAAAACTTTGAAGGGGGTCTTGTAGGAGCGTAAAAAGTGCTTCATTGAATGAGTCAAGGAGACGGAGCATTCCACTCATAATGATCTATTTTACGCCAAGGAAAGGCTAATCACTTTACGCCTAAAGCAGGCTGATCATTTTACGCTCGGGTCTACACCCATGGTTTTACGCCAAAGACAGGTTAACTACTTTACGCTGGACAAAGCTGTCAAGTCTTACATTTAATGCAAACTCTGACATGAAGATATTAATGATGGCATATATCACAGAATTCGAAGGGATTTATTTTATATAGAGACCAATATTGATGTTTAGTGTGTGGACTGAGCTATTTGTACGCTCACAGTATGGCTTCTTTTACGCATGGAGACTATACGAGTTCTTATGCTCAAAAGTCGACGTGTGCATAAAGTTTATTTGGGCTACTTTACGCTCAAGGTTATTTAATAACCACTTTACACGGGAAGTCCATGTTAGGGCCATTTTACGCCTAGTCTACTGCTTTACGCTTAGAGTACATTGGGATTATTTTACGCCCTATTCTCTCTGACCAGTTTAGAACGTGGTTTGCCTACATGGCTTTCATGCCACACATCTCGAAGAACGTGTGTACGTGTATCCTATTCTTACTGAAATGATGGGACACGTGTCAACGTATGCAGAGGATGACTTTGGTCATGGGGGCAGTTGTTAGCGTAAAGACGGAACTTTTGCTGAGTTTTTACGCACAAGAGCCCAAGTCTATAAATAGACTTATTTTTCTCACATAACGAACAAGGACAGAGACAGGAGAGAATACAGAGATCAGAGCCCAGAAACTTTGATTCTCCAGAGCATTCTTCTTCAACCTTTCTTTCAGAACAGAGTGAAGCAAAGCATTCGGCCTCGCCATCAGTGCCCAAGTGCGTCGATACCTTTCTGGTGACTTAGTTCTTCCAGTTGTTCAACTTCAAGCAGTGACCTTCATCATCATCGTATGGTCCAAGAAACAAAGTGATCATTTACAGATCAGACTTCCATAGCAATACTTTTCCAGAATCAAATTTGTACTTCTTGTACTTTTTCTCGTTTTATTTTCAAAAGCTAATTTTTCCTGGCATTTTGTTAAGTGAAACTCCAAGGGATTCATTCGTGCTAGTGGATCACCTTGGGGAGCCCCGACGCTTCTTGTGAAAAATAAGGATGGTTCGTCCAGATTATGTGTAGATTATCGTACCTTGAACTCAGTGACAATCAAGAACAGATACCCTCTCCCGAGGATTGATGACTTATTTGACCAACTCAAAGGGGCAGCAGTATTCTCGAAGATTAACTTGCGGTCAGGATACCATCAGATCAGAGTCAGAGAGCAGGACATCCCGAAGATAGCTTTTAGATCCCGGTATGGGCATTGGGAGTTCCTTGTGATGCCATTTGGAGCAACCAATGCACCAGCTGTATTCATGGACCTCACGAATCGCATTTTCATGCCTTATTTGGATCAGTTCGTGATCGTATTCATAGACGATATCCTGGTCTATAGCAAGAGTGAGGCAGAACATGAGCAGCATCTCAGAGTTGTCCTCCAGATTCTCAAAGAGCACCAGTTGTATGCCAAGTTCAGTAAATGCGAGTTCTGGCTCGATCGCATTTCATACTTGGGACATATCATCACCCGAGGAGGAGTTGAAGTGGATCCTCAGAAGATCGCGGCCATTGAGACATGGCCAGTGCCTAGCACAGTTGCTGAAATCCGTAGCTTTCTTGGTTTAGCCGGCTATTACCGGCAATTTGTTTCAGACTTTGCTCAGATTTCAGCGCCATTGACCCAGTTGACCCGCAAGGATGCACGGTTTGCTTGGACAACAGAGTGCCAGAATTCTTTTGAGAAGTTGAAGCAAGGCTTGATGACAGCTCCCATTCTCACTCTTCCAGATGGGACCGGGGGATTCTCAGTGTACTGTGATGCTTCAGGCAGAGACTTAGGATGTGTCCTAATACAGCATGGGAAGGTAATAGCTTATACGTCACGACAACTTCGTGATCATAAGAGGAATTACCCAACCCATGACTTGGAGCTGGCAGCAGTAGTGTTTGCACTTAAGTTGTAGAGGCATTACTTGTACGGAGATAGGATAGAAATTTTTACCGACCACAAGAGCCTGAAGTATGTGTTCACCCAGAAGGATCTTAACATGCATCTGAGGAGATGGCTAGAGCTACTTATGGATTATGATGTCAACCTGCAGTACCATCCATGGAAGGCCAACGTTGTTGCAGATGCATTGAGCAGGAGAGCCGAAGTTTATTTTCTAACAGCACAGCCAGAGCTGTTAGCAGATCTTCAGAAGATGGGCATAGAAGTTGTCCTTCCTACCAGTATGGCATTGATGGCCAGTATGCAAGTTCTGTCCAGTATAGTCAAGAGGATCCGGATGGCACAGTCAGTAGATTCCAAGCTCCAGCAGCTCAGAACAGAGTGTGAAGCAGGACGGAGACCAGAGTTGTGCATTCATGAAGACGGTACACTTCGACATGGTAATCGTCTTTGTGTACCCAGTGGAGATATTAGACAGGAGATCATGGCAGAGGCTCACAGTTCTCAGTATTCTATTTATCCCGGTGGAATGAAGATGTACCGCGATATCCGTCAGCACTTCTGGTGGAATGGCATGAAGAGGGAGATAGCCCGGTTTGTCTCTCGATGTTTGGTTTGTCAACAAGTTAAAGCTGAACATCAGAGGCCGGTTGGACTTCTTCAGCCTTTACCGATTCCAGAATGGAAGTGGGAGCATATAACCATGGATTTCGTGACTGGCTTACCTAGATCCCCAGCTGGCAAAGACGCTATTTGGGTTATTATAGACAGGCTCACGAAGATGGCTCACTTTCTCCCGTTCAGAGTTGGTCAGCCAACGGCTCAGCTAGCAGAGATGTACCTCAGACAGATTATCAGGTTTCATGGTATACCAGTCAATATCACCTCGGACAGAAATTCCAGATTTGTGTTGCACTTTTGGCATAGTCTGCAGGAGAGTTTGGGAACTCACCTCCAGTTCAGCTCAGCTTACCACCCGCAGACAGATGGTCAGTCAGAGCGCACGATCCAGACTCTTGAAGATATGTTAAAATTTTGTACACTCGACTTCGGTGGTTAGTGGGAAGATCACCTGCACCTGGTGGAGTTCTCGTACAACAACAGTTTTCAGGCCAGTATCCAGATGGCACCGTTCGAGGCACTATATGGTAGGAAGTGTCGATCTCCGCTAGCATGGGATGATATTGGAGAGAGGCAGATGCTAGGTCCAAAAATGATTGCTCAGACCATTGAAGTGGTCAGAAGAGTCAGAGATCATCTTCGAGTTGCTCAAGTCGCCAGCGTCATTGGGCCGATTCTCATCAGCGCCCTCTTGAGTTTTCTGTCGACGACCATGTATTCCTGAGGATTTTGCCTAACCATAGCGTCATTCATTTCAGAATACGGAGAAAGCTTAGTCCTAGGTATATAGGGTCATTCGATATTCTGGAGTGAGTAGGTGATGTATCCTATCGTCTCTCTCTTTCGCCGTTGCTACGTGAGGTGCATGACATATTTCATGTATCCCAATTACGATGGTATATCCCGGACCCAAGCCACATCCTAGATCATTCAGAATTGGTTGTTGGTACCAACCTTTCGTATGAGGAGAGGCTCGTGTCGATATTGGACCGAAGAGAAAAGACACTCAAGAACAAGACTATCAAGTTAGTCTGAGCTGCTTGGGGTCATCACTCTTTGGGTGAGTCAACGTGGGAGCATGAGGATGATATTCGATCACGATATCCTGACTTGTTTGACTCGTGAGGTATAATGTCTTCCTTGTGCCTCATGCCTTCGATTCCTTGCTTGTATGATTGATTAATTGATTGATTGATTGCCTAGTATAGCTTGTCTGTGATTAATATAGCTTGTTCTTCTCCCTCTAGCCTCTTAATTAAATTCTGAGGACGAAATTCCTTTAAGGTGGGTAGAGTTGTAATGCCCGTAGCTCGTATTACGTATTTTGGAATACGTATACGTATCTTGACTCGTATGGCATATTTTCTTGCATTATATATTTGGGCATTCTATTACTTGGTTCGGCTTGGTTTGATTTGGATCGGTTCTCTTGGGAACCAATCCCCCACATACCCCCACTCCTTTCCTTTAATAGCCGCCCAACCCTCTCTCTCCTCATTAATTCTTCTCCATTACTTCTTCTTCACCATTACTTCTTCACCTACCAGGGAAAGAGAGTTTAGGCAAGTGCATCTTGCTTCATGGAGGAACCCAAGTTTTATTGTTCTATTTTCTTCTCTACGAGATTCTAACACACTTTAGTACTTAGCATTTCTAATTTCCATGGCTAAATTCATGTAGATCTAAGTTTATTTTATTTTTGAATTTTTTGTGTTTTGATCTAATTAACCTTGTTATTATCTAGTTTTGATGGTTCCATGTTGTAGAGAATCTCGTTCTGCCCCATTTTGACCTATAGAAGTTTGGATTTAGACTTGGGATGAAGGATTTATGAAGCTTTGAAGAATGGAGTCCTTGACTCTTCTTCTCGAAAAATTGAAGAAGAAGAACAGTGCAGCCGCATGGCAGTTCATGGCCGCATAGATCTTCCTGGCCGCATGGCAGAACTTGACTGCATGGGTTTTCCATACGGCAAGCTCTTCCTGGCCGCATGACAGTTATTGCCGCATAGGCCATGGGCTCCTTGCCAGCCGCATAAGACTCCTTTTCGTAGCCGCATGAACTTCCGTTCTTTTCAGCCGCATAAATCATTTCATCTCAGACGCAGAACAATAATGGCAATCCAGCCGCATGAACTTGATTCTTCCAGCCGCATGAACCCATTCATCCGCAGCCGCATGAACTTAAATACCCGCAACCGCATATGCTTGATTGTTCCGCAGCCGCATAAGCTGCCCTTGGATCTCAGCCGCATGAACACCAGCATCCTCAGCCCCATAAGCCACTTGTTCCCAGCCGCATGTCACCACATCTCTTAAGCCGCATGTGTGCGCTGTACTTAGCCACATAGCACCCTCCCTCCCGATGCCGCATGAAACCCCAACTCCCCTCAGCCGCATAAGGCTCTGTTTTCCTGAGCCGCATGCGCCTCCCCCTTTTTAGCCGCATAAGCTTGGGTCTCTTGAGCCGCATGGCTCCATTCATAGTCCTCTTTTATTATATATATATATATTTATATATATATATATATATATATATATATATATATATATATATATATATATATATATATATATATTATTGTAACTCCACTATCCAAAAATTGGAATATAATATTTTATATATATATATTTTTCAAGTTATCTTTTATTAAATTCTCAAATATCATTTTTTATAATTTTCATTGTCATTAAATTCTTTTCTTTTAATTGGTGAGCCCAACTCATTTGGCCCAACTCCATATAGTTAGACCCGGCCCACCCTTGTTCTGATATTTCTCAGGATCAGGACTTCATAGTATCAGCAAAATTTCTTCTGTTTGATTTTGAATTTCCTAACGAACTCCCACACCCTTCTACAAGTTTTTCTGCTTCGCTTAATTCCCACGCCACCCAAATAACCGCCCATAAATTCACTTCCCTCTAACAATTCATTATAATTCTTTATTTTCCTTTCTCTCTCTTCTTCCTCTCGAGCTAATTGCAGAGCAGCTATGGCGTCGGGACCAGCAACCCTGGAGAAATTACTTTTGGCTCGATAGAAGACCAGTGATTATCGAAGTTCATCTCCTTCTTCCTTCAATCCGTCGATTCCTAAATTACTTGAAACATTGGTAAGGAAAATTCATTTGGTTATTCTTCCTGGGTCGGTTGAACATTTTTGGATGATCGATTTCATCCCAGATCTGTTCTCCAGAGATTCTTGGCTTTGGATGGGTGAATCAGTCGGTTGTTAGTGGTCTCTTCCTAAATCAGTTGAGTATTATCCATCATCGACTGATTAGTTCCTTTCCAGTAATATGTAGAGTTGTCAATCTAGATCGATCTTCCTGAGAAATTGTTCAGATCTGATAATTTAGATCTTAAATGTTGTAGATCTTATCTGCCCGAAGGATTGCCATAATTAGCAGGATTTGTCATTCACAAGGATTCAGACATCTCCATTTGAGGTAATTATCACATTTTCTGTATTCTCAAGTCTTAATGATTTTACTTGATGATTGGTATAGGAGTCCTAGCCAATTTACAATACTCTGTTCTTTCCCTGTTGGTTATCTACTCAGAGGAATCATAGTTTCAATCTAAATTGAGAGAGCAAGTCAACTGTTGTGAAGAGTATTCCAGACCAGTAATATATCAGGTAAATCCCTTCACTAGCTCTTTTATGGTTAATTAAGGACACTGTTGAATTGAAGATGATTCATAAATGAAGAATGGGTCAACCAGGATCATTTTGGCAGAATTTAAATTAGATAGCAGTTTTTATGTTCTGAGGAAAAAGTAGATTGCTTTGGGATTTATTTCAATCACCCTTATTTTGGTTTTAAAGGAGTTCATTCCCTATGTTGAGTTATAGTTTGTAGACTTTTTGAATCTTGAGTTGTTGAGAACTTCACAATAATCAACATTTCCTTAGACTGTAACTTGATCACATGATTATTAAGTACTACCTGGGACTTGTTTCCATTCGAGATATCCTTAGAAACTGAGTTTATGTGAAATGGCATAGCAATACACTGTCCTGGAAATGTTGAACCTGGAAAATTGATTTGGACTACACATTTGGTTGTTAGGAAGAGTTTACTGAACTTAGTGACAGCCATTGGAGGTAAACTCTTTTAGATTAAACACTGTTGGCTGTGGAGTTAGCATCAGTCCTACTAGAGGATAGAACCTTACCTGAATTTTGAATTAGGAGCTTAGGTTAATACCTTCTGAAGTAGAGTTCTCACCTGTATATTTGTGATTAGTCACCTGTTCTCTGATTCATTTTGTCTGGAAGGATGTCATGTTCCTGCTGATTGTGGGATATCATGAAGGCACACGAACTATAGAACTACACATTTTATTAAGGCCTATAAACTTTTGATGTCAAGACCCATATGTAATCTGTTGGTTGATGTCCTTCCATGTGCTGCATTACAAAGTATGGGTGAATGAGACAGTAAGCAAGATTGTCCTGATTCAGGAACCATTTAGCTAAATTGAATGATGAAACCTCACCTGGAGTGGTTACTGGACCTTCTCAGTGATATTGTAGACTGAACCTTTACTCAATCACCTAAGGAGTGATATTGATCACCTTAGCCTGTGTTATCAGCCATAAATCCTGGAAGGATTGGATTGTCAGTGTGAGCATTTTAGTTGACTGAATTTAGGAGCCTGGGTAAAATGATAGTAACCTAAGAGTTGGTATTCGATTACATTAGGTTGTTAGGGAATGATTACCTGAACTTATTGACAACAATTGAAGTAACTCTTTAGGTAAATAGGAGAACTGATGGTATAGTTGAATGACAGGTTACCAATGATTTAGGAGTATGCCTCCAAGTTGATAATGGATTAATTTGAACCTGATAACTGATGGTTAGCCTCTTCCTGGCTGATATCTGGGTGTATAAACCCAGTTTAGAAAATAGCAACTAGAGGTGGTATAACTTAGAGTATTAGCTAGACTGAACCCTGTTGAATTGGACTGTCCTGTCCAGGAATGGGAGTAAATGTTTAGTTAGTTGATATGGGTAAAATCTTGTATAGCCTAATATAGTTTACCCATCTTTATGTGATTGGAGTTCAAGATTAACTTGAATACTACCTCAAGTTTCATTGAGAACAATTCAGGTTTCACTGAGAAAAGTTTATGTTAGAACTGGATATGAGGAAGAATGTTGAAACTGTTGGTGTTGACTTAGGAATGAACTGTATAACTGGACTGGTTGTTCAGTTTCAACTGAACTAAATCACACCAGTGTCTAACTTTGTACTTAGGGTAGTTCCCTAATGATTTTGAAACTTGAAATTATACCACAGTTTAGTGAAACACAAAGAACATTTTATGTTGTCCTGCAAAACATAGAAGAGAAGTAGGTTTCTGTGAGTAGGAGCTTTAGGAAGATGGTTGAGATGTGTGTGCAGTTGTGACTGCATATAGAAGGGAGAAGCCCTGAGTACTTTTACATACAGATGATTATATGTTGCCTCTGTGTGTGTATTATTCACCTATAGGAATGTGAACCAATTGATATGATCCATGGCTCCTTGAGTTTAAGGTTTAAACTAGGATTTAAGACACTTCTACCATTGTTTAAAGTTTATTTTTTTGGAACACTTGTTTATAACAAATTCATGTAGTATACAGTTAGATAGATAAGGGTTCTTGCCAGTTTAGAACATAGTTAATAATATTGATACTCTATAGGAAACCCTAGAAACTAAGATTTACATCAGATATTAATCACGATTAGAATCATTTGATAACCAATTAGATTTAGTCTGTTATTAATCAACTTGTAAAATCATATAACAGGAGGATACTCAGCTCCACTACTCTTTCTTGATCACCCGGAGCCAGGCAAGTATACTCCTCGGATTTGTTCATTTCTCATGTCTTTCATATCCATTCTTGTATCTCCTTGATGACACGATATATCACGGTATTGTCTGGTTTCATGTTCCATGTATCATTTGCGTCTGGGAGGGGAAATACTATAGATTTGTGATCAAACCCTGTTACTACTCATGTGAATAGCTTCGGTCCCGTACCGAGCACGCGGGGCCAAAGCCGTACCATTTCAGGTTCATTGCATCTACCCAAGCCGATCACAATCTAGATGTATTTCATTATTGCACATATCAAGATTCAGTTTGTATTTCAGGATTTCATGGTTGTATTTCATGTTCAGGTTGTACTTCATGTTCAGGTTGTATTTCATGCTCAGGACTCTTACCATGTTCCCTGTTTTACTTTCAGTATTTCTTGTTTAGTTTCATGTCTTGTTCTTATTTCCTGTACTTTACATATATTCCTGTTCCCTGATTCATACCATGATGTACATGTTCATTTCTTTGGATATACTAGCTCCGCTCCTGACTGGATAAGTTGCAGGTGAGTTGGAGGCCTTGTGCGACACATTCTATGGCGAGGAGCATATTGATGCAGGAGAGCTAGCTGGTGCTGCTCTTCACTTAGAGGCTGCAGAAGCTTAGAGCTTCCTTAGTTTTTCCCTATTATTTTCCATGTATTGAGACTAGTAGACTTTCTGTCATTTCTCGAATGTAAATTCTGATACTTATACTTTACTCTAGGATACATTTATAGATGCTGTATTTTCATATTGTCTTGATATCTGGATAGTTCTCCCTAGATTGGTACAGCTTACTTTGTCGTGTCTAACGACAAAGGCTGGGCGTGTCCGACTCGTATCCGGTTATTCGGGAGCGGGTCGTGACATGTTTTTAGTGGTGGCCCATGCAGGTCTATCCTAATGGTACCTAGGTCTTAGCGTACTATTGGGGGACTTGATTACACTAGGGAAACTTGAACACAACATAGAAAAATCGAGAAATAAGGGTATATCAGGTATATCAGGTATATTGATATTCTATAAATACTTGTTGTATTTAGGTCTAGGTTATTTTAACAGTTTTCTATTTTTCAGATAGTTCAAAAGCACGCGACACTGGAACGGTTGATCCACTTGAGGTTCCGAGCTTCCACCCTGCAGGTCATCCCTACTATCCCCATGGGTAGTACGTAGTTGACGGAGATGTTTGAGAATTTCCTTGACACCCAGAGAGAGAGAGCAAGCCATCATTTTCCAAGTCAGACTTGTGGATGCGCTTCTCGAGCCAGAAAAGACTTCTGCTTTCCAGACTTTCAGACATTTGGACTTCTCTGACACCGAGCACATATCTTGCGTCGAGGAGCAGATCGATAACCTGGTGTCGCAACTGAAGTCATTCAAGTCCCTGAGAACCCGACTCCTCTGAAGATTGAAATCACCAACCGGGAGATCCAGTTCGTAGCACATACAACAAGATGGGAAGCTAAAGTCCAGGAGCGACATAAAGACTTATGACGAAGACAACAACTATCCTGGACCTGCAAGCGTCGCAACATATAGTCTGCGCTTCTTCGGTCACACCACCAGTCGCATCATCAGGAGCAGATCTCAACAGCCAGCACGCCAGCAGACGTATATTCCTATCAGAGGCTCTGCGCTTCAGCCCAGCGGAAGACCCAGACTCAGATTCAGATGACGACCACCTATAATTTCTATCGCCGCCTAGGACACCACTACAACAAGTGCCGTAAAAGACGGAGGCTATGCTTGTACTATGAATTTCCTGCCCACCAAGTTAAGGATTGTCGGAGACTGCTGATCACACTGCCCAAGGACGAGCATGAGGAGCACCAGGACTACAGCAAGGGGACCCACCTCTCCAGATTCGACAATCACATGAAACACTACCGCAGGAACCAGTCTACGTCAAAACAGTGAAGAAAATAGAAGTAATTCCAGTCCCGGAGGAATACTGAAGACAGATTGAAGGCAGAAGGCTTCTTTTACATGGTTGGAGGAAACCATGTATTGTGATTCGTAACCCAGTCTTCCTTTGAATTCCTCTTAACATCTAAATCATTTCTCGAAACTTCTTATTTTCTTGTTTGAAATCCTGAGTGATATTCGAAACTTATTTCGAGATATTATTTCCTATTCGGGTAAGCTTGTTTCAGATCCACAATTTGATAATTGTTTGAAATTCACTATTCGATACCCTGTTTCATATTCATGGCTTTGTTTTTTGCTTCTATTTGAAAAACTTTCCTATTTTGAACCATGTGCTAGTCGAGATTTTATCCCTATCCGAAATTTTATTTTGAAACTTGATCCTAATCAAAACATTATGGAACCTTCACTCCTAGCTTGACACTTGCTTGAGATTCAGTCACTATTCGAGATTTCGATTGAAGACTTTGGTTGTTATTTTGAGAAATTGTTTCCTATTTGTTACTTGTTCCTGTTCAAGAATTTGTTTCTGTTCACGACCTTGTTTGATCTCGTTTCCTAATTTAGATTTCGTTTGTTTCATATCCACGAATTCCATGCTTGTTTTCCACTCCCTAATTGATACACTATTTTCTATTCATTATCCGTAGTCTTGTTTCTTGTTCGAGATCTTCTATTTGAGAATTACTTTCCATCTGTGACTTTGTATTCTATTAAAGATTTCATTTTCCATTCGAACTCTGTTGAGATTTCATTGTTATTTGAGATTTTGTTGAACTCTGTTTCTGGTACGAGATTTTGCTTCGAGATTTTGTTTCTATTCTATACTTTGCATTCTGTTCACCCTCCGAGATTTTGTTATCTATTCGGGCATTTGATTCCTATATGAGGTTGTTGGCCAATTGAGATTCTGTTTATTGTTCGAAACTTCGTTTCGTGTTCAAGTTCTATTTCAGGAAATCTCTTTGTCGTTTCTTAGTACCTAATAAACCCTTGTATTCTAATAGGCAGATAATACTATTTTGTGACTTAGACTATGAGAACCCATTTTGAATTCCTTGAATTCTTTTTGAAATTCCTATGGATAACGTTGAGAGACTACTCAATGACCTACCAGGACGTGGCAGTTGCACACTGCAACCATTATCTGGATTATGGAGACTACGGGTTCACTGTAGCCAGCAGCGCACTAGTAGAGCCGGGAACTTTAAGTTGAAATAATTTCAGGTATTTGTCAGTTTTTGAGTATTATCGAGACTTTGTCCAAAAACTTTCATATTTGATCTCTTGAGTTGTTTCGTTAACACTTGTTTGGATTGATAAAGTTGATAGAGTATTCGGTGACATATCGTTGTTTGAGTCATGGAACTGAATGTTCGCTGCAGCCAGATGTACACTGGCAAGGCAGAATTCTAAGTACAGTAATTTTAAATGACTATGTGTTTTCGGACATCCTGGAGACTATTTCTTTTCGTATGATTATTGATATTTCAAAAATCGCAAATCCCTGTACGTTTTTCTTGATTTGATACTAATACCTTCCGAGTAGTCCATCTGATTTTTCAAATCGACCGTTACAAATTCTCTTCTTACATTTTTATTGTCGGATCATTTGACTTTCTAGACTTGGATTCTATTCTATCAGATTTTATCATATCTATATTTTGATCATGTTTTGTTTAAACTTCGATCTGATCAAACCTATCTAACAGTAATTCTCCTATCGTGCTAAAAATTTCAATCATGCCTGGAAGGTAGTGCCCTCACGACTCATCTTCTAAGTTATAATTAAAATTCATTCTACTTCGTGACTGTTTGATCCTCGATCCTTGTCAAAGCGTGATATCCCAAACTTCTTCTGTGTACTTGGTCTCAAGGCTCAGAGTGTCAAGGATCGACAGAAGCACTGGGCAGACAGCAGTAGACGGCCATTAGAGTTCGCGGTTGGCGATAGAGTGTTCCTGAAGATCTCGTCGACCAGAGGCATCATTCGTTTCGGCAGAGACGGGAAGCTCAGTCCGAGGTACATCGGGCCTTTCGGGGTGATGTCACTGTAGGTCCTAAAAAATCAAGTTACACCTATCAACAAAGTCAGAAAATCAAGAAATATAACTTTCAAATGAACTGCACAGACATCAGATTGCACAGCATACAGATTGCGCACACTAGACTGTGCATACTCCCAAGCGCGCAGGCTGACGTGGCAAAAGTCATCATTACCTGACACAAATCAAATCTTCCTGACAGCTGACAGCACGAAGAACGAGGAGACTGTTCGTTTATTGTGCCGCACAGCGCTCGAGAACGGCTGACAGCTGGCAGCGCAATCGGCCAACCATTCTGTTGCGCAGTCCAAGCTCGCGCAATCCGATGCCAGCGCAGTTCAGGTTGCGCGTTTCATCAACATAACTGACAAAGTACACGTGGCACTCATGCCATCAATTGCTCATTACGTGGCAACTGTCTATGCACGATCATGCGCATTTCAATCAAATGATGCCATATGCCCAAGACAGTTGGCCCACGATCCAACAACTGCCTGCGCAGTCCACTGTTGCACAATCCAATTGCTGCGCAATCCATCGTGCGCAGTCCAGAACAACTAAAAGTTAGTTATTTCCAGAACTCTATAAATACAGTTTCAAGTCTCCATTTAAGGAGATCAGATCATAGAGAGATCAGACTTTAAAGTTCGGAGAGTCCAGGAGTTCTTGCCCAAGTGTTGCTGCATTCTTCCGAGGCTTTTGCCTTCAACTTTCGAGGCTTTTGCCTTCAATTCCAAAGTTGTCTTCAACTTCAGAGGCTCCGTCTTCAAAGTTCACATCGTCCAAGGGATAAAGCAATCGTCTTCTAGATTAGATTCCTAAAGTTGTACCTTTCCCAGAATTCAAATTGTAATCTTTACAAAGTTTGTATCAATAAAGTTTCATACTTTTGTTTTTGCAAACAAAATGGCGACTCTGCTGGGGACGACTTTCTCCTCCGACGAAGAAGTAGCAACTCAATATGACGTAGCGTCTATCGGGAAGACGCAGAAGACGCTGGTTGTGAAAGTCAACCAGATAGCCTACGAAGCGATGTTCGACTCCAAGACCACCCTCCCGCACTGCAACCACTTCTGCCACGAGCAAAGTGTGCTCAGTGTGGGTCTCCAAGACTGCTGCACAATCTGGCAGTTCTGTCATCAAGCCTGCTGAGCACTCTGTTGCACAGTCTGCTTCAAAGACTGTTGCACAGTCTGCCAGCAAGACTGGTGCGCAGTCTATTGTGCCAACTGTTGTGCAGTCTGCATTAACTCCTCCTGCGCAGTCTTTTATGGCCAGTGCACAGACCACTTCTTATGCCTCCCTGTCAAAGTGCAAGACTCCTATGCCCCTGGCGCAATTGGCAGCAACTTTTCCTGTGCAAATCAACACTCCAGCAACTAGAGTGCACCCTAAGCACTCTGTGGCAAGAACTCCTGATGCGCAAACCACAGTTTATGTGGCTAGAACCATTGCACCCTCTGCCAGAGTTTTCCATACGCAAACTGTGCCTGCACAATCCAAGAGTAACAGCCCTTTCGCTAAACTCTCATCTTCTCATAACAAGGGAAAAAGCTCTGCTCCTCCTCCCAAACATACTGTTGCTTTTGCGCAATCCACCGGGGGTAGTCCTTTGGCTATTCCTCCTCCTCCTCAGATCAAAAGAAAAGGCCCATTGGTCTTTTCTCAAACTTCCTTGTCTCATGACTTGGAAGACAACAGAGGAAAACGCTCTTTAGCTAACCCTTCTTCACAAAATAAAGGAAAAGGCCCTTTGGTCTTTTCTCAATCTTCCTCGGTCTTTACCGTAGAAGATCAATCTGAACGTGCTTCGGCACCAGTCAGTACAAGAACTCTTCCAAACAAGGATTCTTCTTTCCTTTATGACAAGGGAACTTGTACTGATCAAAGAGGTATTCTGCCTACCCCGGTAGCAGAGTTCCAAGATCTCCCAACCCTCAAGATATCCCGTTCCAAATAGGGAAAACTGCTTGTGTCTCAAACAGAAACCCCTGGGGGTGAATTTGCAGATCTAAGAACCTATCTCAATAGGCCAACTTTGGCGAAACGCAAACAGCCAATGCCAAAGATCAAACATCAAAGACAAACTTCCAGGGTAAAAGATCCTGACACTTATGCTAATGAGGTGAGCACTTTCTTGTACACACAGGGGACAAAACATTTGAGGAACCGAACCATGTTCCGAATGTTGTTAAAGAACACATTCCTCGAACCTTTTTCCGTCCCGGCATGGTTTCCGACCTCCGAGAACATCTCAGGCAAAAACGGGACAACGTCTCAACACCTTCAGTTCAATCATCTGATCATCATTGCAATCACAAGGTGATCATCCAATGTTGTTGTCAAACAACAAAGCAATCTGTCTTCGATCGTTTGACTTTTGCTAAATCTGAACCGATGTCTGAGGATGAAGACGAAGTGTTGTACGCTTCTGTCAACATGACTTCCCGGGATACTCGGGGTCGAAAGTGCTCCAAGCATGGCAAGCCTCGCAAGCCAAGCCGACGGTATTTGGATCTACTCCAAGAATCTTCTGAAGGAGTATTTCAACATACCCGTTCCCGAAGCCGAGATACAATCAGTCAAAGGAATCTTCTCCAAGACCCTTCGGGTTATCTTCCTACTTCTCAGTCGGGAGACGACTCTTTCTCCGACTATGATGCATACAGCGAAAGCTCTGAACAGACAGTATCTTCCACTGTACCAAGAGAAGTGACAGCTTATGTTGTCAATGAAGATCCAGATGCTTTAACTTCTGCAAATCAAGAACAGCGAATCGCTGCACTAGAAGACAAGTTGAAGACCATGGCTGAAATGGTCGCCAATATACATTCCATTATTGTGGCACAATATGCCACACCACCGACTGTACCTGCTACAAGTCCCGAAATCATAGCATCATCGGTACCTATCAATGCTGGGCTGGGGGTAGTGTCTCCTCAAATGCCTCTTGTACAAGTACAAGTTCAAACTACACCCAGTCAGTCAGGAGCTGGGGGTAGTGCTTACAACGCTGTTCCTCCTACCACTCTGACCCAACCTGCTCCTTCTTCATCATCAGAGGACGCCAACGAAGCTGTCAAACTCTTACGAACCCAGTTCGAAGCCTTCAAAGAGAAGGACAACTTGCAAAGGTTGGGAATCAAGCAGTCTTATCCAGTTGAATGGAAGGAAGTTCTATTTTCTCCCAAGTACAAAATCCCAACAATCTCTCTGTTTGATGGCAACACCTCACCAAGCCAGTTCATCAATCACTTCGAGGTAATGATTGTTCAACTCCAACCAAATGACGCTCTTCTTACCAGAGTGTTCTTCGGTTGTTTAGCCGGCGTAGCATATGACTGGTATAGAAGCTTGCCCGATGGTTGTATCACCTTCTTCTCAGGTCTCAAGCAAATATTTCTGGAACGATTCTATGAGGGATTCAACGACATGACTATGTCGGCCCTCAACAAAATCAAACAGAAACATAATGAAACTGCTGAGAGTTTCATCGAACGGTTCCGTCGAGAAGCCTTGAAGATGCCTCCAGGGACTCCTGCTGCTGTTACCATAGACACCTGCAAGCCAAATCTTTTGCCTATCATCAGCATGTGGACAGGCTCAACTCAGTTCCAAGATTGGCCATCCTTTATTGTCAACGCCAAAGCAGCTGAAGTAAGTGCTGAGAAGTTCAAACAGCTGGGGGTACAAATGTCTAACCCCGATCGGGATGAACATCAAACATCAGGTGGTAGTAATCAACAGAACAATCGCAAGAACAAGGAGACACTGAACATCAACCTGAAGAGCAAAGAGTCTTTGGTTGTCAACGTAGCTCCGCCTACGTCCACTTCCACTCCTTCTGTACCTCAACCGAGGAAACCTCGTCCTAAGGTAGAATATTCCTTCGACGAGAATAACACTGCAAGCATCTTTGATTACTTACTCAAAACTAACAAGATCCAGCTCCCAGACCCAAAGAAACCTGATGAAGTCGGTAAGACCGATCATCCTAAGTATTGTGTCTACCATAGATTCATTGGTCACCCTACTCGAGCATGTTACGTGCTTAAGGGTAAAATACAAGAGCTTGTCAATGCTGGTGTCGTTACTCTACAGCAAGATGAGAAGACTGTTACCGCCAACATGGTCTCGGTCCAGTTCGGTAACTTCCCTCCGCAGATGATACAGTATGGTGTCATTCATATTCCAAAGGCTACTCTTGAGATCGAAAATATCCCTCCTCCACCAAATGAAGGTCTCGTCCCTCTGTCTCTTGACAATGGCGAGGTTATGTGGATCCACCCTGATCTTGCTTCAGAGTTCGAGGTTTCCTCTTCCTCCAAGAAGAAAGATCGTTCCAAAGGAAAGACAAAGATTTGCAACATGGTGTCTTTTGATCCCATAGTTGACGAAGAAATTTTGTTAGGCACCAGATCAGGAAAAGCTTATCTGAAGGATTACCCTGAAGCTCAAGAGAATCCTGCCTCTTCTTCTGAACCTACTCCAGCACAACCTGCTTCCATTAAAGAGATCCCTTCTACATCCTCGCCAGTTGTAGTCCCCATTCCTCCCAAGCCGGTGGTTGCTGACAAAGGCAAACAACAAGTCCGCTTTGATAAGCCCTTGAAGAAATCATCCCCTACAGGACTTGAGAAGCCTTACAATTTTGATATATTGGCTCAACTAGCCAATACACCAGCTCGGCTATCTATTTTTGAGCTCTTGCGTCTTTCCAAAGAGACGCGAGAAACTCTAAGTGAAGCTCTCATGCAAGCTGAGACTTGTCTAGCCCTTCTCAAGAAGCCGAAAGCAGAACCTGTCTTTTGTCTCCATTGTTATAGTGTTCTGGAGCTAATTCCGAACATCACTTTCACACAAGATGACATGTTGCTGGAAGACAATAGACATGATCGTCCTCTCTACTATACAGGATATGTCGACTCGATAAAAGTCGATCGTATCTTGATAGATCCAGGGTCTGCTCTCAGCATTATGCCAAAGACAATGCTCGATGCTTTGAAGATTCCCGTGTATAGTGTCTCCAGTACAATCACCACCATCCTTGGATTCAATCAGGGGAGGTGAACCTTTGGGCAAGATTCGCTTAAAACTCTAAATAGGCAATCTTCGCACAAAGGTGACCTTCTACATCGTTGACAACCATGGTTGTTCTTATAATGCTTTATTAGGGAGGCCATTCCTACATGAGCACAACATTGTCCCCTCAACCCTCCACCAATGTTTCAAATATGTTGATGGCAATGGAGAGGTGCAAAAGGAGGTTGCTGATCTCTATCCTTTCAAAGGCGTTGAAGTATACTGCAATGATGCTCGTATGTACAAGGATGAATTCATGAAGGTTGTGCTAGCACTTGACACCGAAGAAGAACAAGAAGCAGTGCCCAAAGACACTCTTATCATACCTGTCAAAGGGCGAGTTTCTCATCCTCAGTCTTCTAAACCACTAGCTATTCACTTGCCAGTCCAAAAGAAACCAGCTGATGGGGACCAAAATCAAAGGGAGCTCACCTCTTCTGAACCACTTGTTATCGACTTACGTCAGAACAAGGACAAAAAGCAGTTCATTTCTTCTGAGCTACTTGTTGTTGATCTAGCTCACAACAAGGAAAAAAGGGAGCTCACCTCCTCTGAGCCACTTGTTATCGACCTCCGTCGTAACAAGCCACCTCCACGTTCTTCTTCTTCCCCTCTTGTAATCAATCTGACCAAGCCCTCTAAGGCTAAAGGTCCTGCTGTAAATACGAATGTACAGATCAATAAAAAAGCATCTACTTTCCAGTATACTGATGTTATTTATCATACTAAATGCTATTTGGATATGTTAGATAGCTTCCAATCATTTACAATGGGAGTTGTACAATCTCTTCAAACAGAAGTCTCATTTGAAGATCCAGATGATTCTTACCGTATTGTCCCTTCTCGAAAGAAAGGTGAAAGTCCAATACTTTTTAGTAAAGGATCGGAACAACAATTCAGCTATACGGATGACAGTAAACTTAACGATACAGGACGTCTCCAATTCTGTCGTTACAGTCAACAATCAAAAGATATCATCCGAAAAATGGGCTATGACTTCAAAAGTGGCCTCAATTACGGCAAGGGTATACGAACTCCAATCCGTACGACTGTTCCGAAAGGAAAGTCAGAGATGTACTACAGCAGGACCAAGAAAGGTCTCGGATATGCTTCTCCTCCGATTTTATCCCCAGCAGTCTCCGACTCCGACAGCGAGGAACGTTCTAATTCTTCTGATTCCAGATCATGGGATTCTGACACCAGCATCGGTGAAGTCCATCGGCTGATCGTATCTTCTAATATGGTCTCCGCTGAACTTCCAAAAGGCTATGACGAGGACGTCGAAGAAAATCCTGAAACAGATCCTTGGGCTCAACAAATGGACAATCAATGGGTACTCTGATTTGAACAACGAGAACCTCCTACTGAAGATCAATTAGTTCAAGTTGATGTAGAGGAAAGCGGGTCACCTCGTCCAATATTCATCAGCAAGAATCTTCCAGAGGCAGACAAATAAGAGTTGATTCTTCTTATTAAAGAATACATCGATGTCTTTGCCCGGAGTTATGAAGACATGCCAGGTTTAGATCCTAAAATTGCTACTCACAAATTGAATATTTTGCCCAATGCAAAACCAGTTAAACAGCAGCAACGGCGTTTCAAGCCAGAAATGATGGACGCGATCGATGATGAAGTCAAGAAGCTCATCGCTTGTGGCTTTATTCGAGAAGAACAACATCCTGACTGGGTGGCCAACGTTGTTCCAGTTCTGAAGAAAATCGGCAAAGTTCGAGTCTGCATCGACTTTCGGGATCTTAATGAAGCATGTCCGAAAGATAAATTTCCTCTCCCTATCACGAACGTCATGATTGACAATACATGTGGGTTCGAGCGAATATCTTTTATGGATGGATTCTCTGGATACAATCAGATTAAGATGAATCCTGAAGATAAAAAACACACCTCTTTTCGTACTCCTCGTGGAGTCTACTGCTACACAGTGATGCCATTCGGTCTCAAGAAAGCTGGTACAACCTACCAACGGGCTATGAGTACCATCTTCAAAGATCATCTCCGCAAGACTGTCGAATGCTATGTTGACGATATTGCCGTTAAGAGTCGTCTAAAAGAAGATCACATTCAAGATTTGAGAACAATCTTTAATCTCATGCGCCAACATCAACTCAAGATGAATCCCACCAAGTCATTCTTGGGTGTCTCTAGTGGCAAGTTTGTCGGCTTCGTCATTACCTCTAAGGGTATACACGTGGATCCCGAGAAGATCAAAGCCATTCAAGAGATGCGTCATCCACGCAACCTAAAAGAGCTACGAGGATTCCAAGGTCGACTTGCGTACATCAGGAGATTCATTTCGAATTTGTCTGGACGCTGCAGACCCTTTACTCAGCTAATGAAGAAGGGTGTATCTTTCGTTTGGACGGAAGAATGTCAACAAGCATTCGATGACATCAAGCGGTATCTCATGAATCCGCCAGTCTTGGTGCCACCAATCTCAGGCATACCATTCTTGATGTATGTCCGTGCTATGGATCACTCATTGGGTGCTTTACTTTCCCAAAAGAATAAAGAAGGTCATGAACAGGCCATCTACTATCTCAGTCGTACTATGATTGGTGCTGAACACCGTTATAGTCCGGTTGAGAAAGAATGCCTAGCTCTTATGTTTGCTGTACAAAAGACGAGGCATTACATCATTGGGCAAACCATTCACGTCATATCCCGATTTAATCCTCTTCGGGTACTCATGAAGAAGTCCAACACACTCAATTCTCGGCTGGCTACATGGGCAATCCTGCTAGCCCAATATGACATGGTATATGTTCCACAAAAGTCTGTCAAAGGTCAAGCACTGGCGGATTTCTTAGCGGCTCATCCCGTGCCGAAAACATCCAAGCTTTATGACAAAATTCCAGACGAGACATTAGAAGTCAATATGATCTCTGAAGAGTTTCCAACCTGGCGTCTGTTCTTTGACGGAGCATCCAGAATCGGACCAAATGGTGCCATTGTAGCAGGAGTCGAAGTTGTTCTCGTTTCTCCAGATGGATCAACTATCCAAAGAGCTTACTCTCTAGATGAACCCTGCTCCAACAACGTAGCAAAGTACAATGCCCTACTCATCGGTCTTCAGTTAGCCAAACAATTGGACGTCGAATATCTCGAAGTCTATGGCGACTCTAAGTTGGTTGTCAATCAGGTTAGGGGAACCTATGAAGTTCGTCATCAAGACTTAGTGCCTTATCATGAAGCAACAATCAACATGGCTATATCATTCAAAGCTTTCTTCATCGACTATGTTCGTCGAGCTTGCAATACCGAAGCAGATGCCTTGGCCAATCTTGCAGCTGTCTTAGCTATCCCTATCAAAAGACAGCAAGTGGTGGTTATCTCCAACCGAGAATTGTTCTGTATCGAAAACAATCGTAATATTGAATTCAACAATCTTGCTGAAGTCAATATTATCGATGAAGATTGGAGAACTCCTTTTATTGACTTTGTGGTTCATGATATACTCCCTGAAGATCCCAAGGAGGCTACTAGTATTCGTCGACGATCTCTCCGATTCTACTACAATCAAACTACCAAGACCCTCTATCGGCAAACTTATGACGGTCTTCTCTTATGCTGTCTCGCTGGCGATGAAGCAAAACAAGTGTTGTGTGAAGCTCATGATGGTGTCTGTGGAGCACATCAACCCGGTCCTAAACTACAGGATCACATCCGACGCATGGGTTACTACTGGCCCTCTATGGTATCGGATGCCATTGAATATGTAAGAAAATGTCGTGCTTGTCAAATCCATGCAGACTTCATACATCAACCGTCGAAATTCCTACATCCGACTGCTGCTTCCTGGCCTTTCGAAGCTTGGGGCATGGATGTCATAGGTCCTATCAATCCTCCTTCTTCTAGAGGACATCGATTCATATTAGCAATAACGGACTACTTCTCCAAGTGGGCTGAAGCTATACCTCTGGCTGAAGTCAAGACCAGTAGCGTCATCAACTTCGTTAAACACCACGTCATCTACAGATTTGGTGTACCTCGAAGGATCATTCATGACAATGGACCCCAATTTATCAGCCAGAAGTTCACTAGATTTTATGATGATCATCGGATTGACAACGTCGCCTCTACAGCCTACAATCCTGCTGCTAATGGCTTGGCTGAAGCCTTTAACAAAACCATCATCAAGCTACTCAAGAAGTTTGTATCTACTAACAAACGGAATTGGAGTGAAAAGCTTGGGGAATGTCTTTGGGCCTACCGTACTACGGTCCGTAACCCTACAGGTTGTACACCCTTTTCTTTGGTGTATGACTGTGAAGCTGTTCTACCTTTGAAACTTCAAATTCTTTCTTTATGGATTGCCATTGCTAACGAGCTCACTACAGAAAATAACGATCTTCTTCGACTTCAAGAATTAGAAGCACTTGACGAGAAGCGGTTAATGGCTTAACAACATATTGAGTTATACCAAGCTCGTATCTCGAAGACTTTCAACCGCAAAGTTAAAGTCAGAGTATTTCAGCAAGGGGAACTTGTTCTAATGGTCAGACGTCCTATGACTATGACTCATATGAGCAAAGACAAATTCGACGCAAAGTGGGAAGGGCCTTACATTATCAGCAAAGTCTTTTCAAATGGAGCCTATCAACTCTCAGAGTTAGACGGTCGAATTGCTATGATGCCTATCAATGGCAAATTCCTCAAAAAATACTATGTATAAATGTAACAGAGATTTTATGTAAATATGATCAGACAATTCATAAATAAAGTTTGATTTTTATTTCATCATAAATAATGTTACATAATATCAAGGAAGGTCACTATCATCCTTCTCGACATTTGGACGCGGACCACTGCCGTCCTTCTCAAAGACATGGTCAGCAAATGAGCCGAGAACCTCCTTGCTGGAACCCATCAGGAACTTGCAAGCAACTATCCTCATGGCTTCTTCTTCTTCAGTCTTTCCTGGTTCAAGCAGAAAGTCCAGGATGTCTCACGGGGGCTTGGGTGCAGACGAACCTTCGCCTGCTTCTACCTGTATTGGCTGAACTGGATCAGCAGGACTTTCTTCAGTGCCCGTCTCAACCTTCGGGGCGAGTTCAGCCTGCTTGGATGCATCTCCAGATGACATTTTTATGTTGAAAAGTGAAAGTGCTCATTACTGTCAGATTTCTGTTCTATTTATAGGCAGAGGTTCCTCAAACAACGAAGCGACACATTCACCTGACGGTTCAGCCGTTCATTCATTATCACCTGATGGTTCATCCATTCATATTCATTCGACGGTTTACCCATTCATTATCACCTGACGGTTCATCCGTTCATTCATTATCACCTGACGGTTCATCTGTTCATTCATTATCACCTGACGGTTCATCCGTTCATTTATTATCACCCGACGGTTCATCCGTTCATTCATTCATCATCATTTCGACGGTTCACCCGTTTATTTAATTCACCTGACGGTTCACCCGTTCATTTGACAGATTCGCCCGTTCATTCGATTAATCTGACGGTTCGCCCGTTCATTATCATCCATTTTGACGGTTTGTCCATTCATTCCACCATTCGACGGTTTACCCGTTCATCTCGACGATTCACTTCGTTCACACATTTTGACGATTCATTATCGTTCATCATCTACATCAGCAATTTGTCGTTTTGATTAAGTTGTCAATTGAAATAATAATATTCGACAAATTATATTCTGTCATGTCCATATTATCTCTGAGCAGATCTAATAAATATAATTATTTTCTACAAAATCATCAAGAAATATATCATGTCCTGTACCTCTGAATATATTTTCTATCTCTATTATTTATATCTGAACAAGATATGCAACAAATGATAGAGCCACAACAAAAATGTCTTTTATTGATCAAGATTTGAGACATTACAACAAACAAAAGACAAAAAGATACAAGATCTTCTTTCTACTAAGACGGAGGCATTATCAGATTATCAATTTGCTGCTTCAGAACTTGCAGCCGTTCTTCGCGAGAAGCCATCACTCTCCTCCTAGCCTCTTTCATCCCAGATTCTTCATTGAAAGTGGGCATGGTTATCATTCGCTGGGTGATTTCAGCATCTTGAGCTGCTGCATACTCATCCCTTTCCTGAGTTAAAGCATTAAATTGTTGGATAGCAATCTGATGCTCAGTAATTTCATTTTCCAGTTCCTCTTGGAGACGAGCAATCTCTGCTCTCAGCTCAGCAATTCTTTTCTCTGTTCTTTCAGCAGTAGAGGCCACAGATTCCAACTTGGATTTATATTCAGCAGACTTTGTAGAGTAGGCATCCAAAAGTTCCTGGAGTTTCACTCTTTCAATGTCAGCTGCTTGAGCCATTTGTTCAAATTCTGCCTGAACTAAGGGTTCTATTTCCCCCTTATTGAGCTCTTTATAGTTCTTTATGGAGATTTCTAGCTCATTCAATATATGGTCGAGGAGAGTGGCCTGAGCCTTGTCACCTTGCTCCCTGATGGCCTTCACCAAGAAAGAGGTCGGACCTCTAACCGTGTAAAAGTCAGCATCTTCTTTTTCCATCATTCTACTGAGCAGAGGCCCCAAGGACTCAAAGAAGCATTTGGTGAATGATTGGATGACAAGCTTATTAATCTCCAGAGCACCAGGAGTCGCGGCTACTCCTGTTGATGACGAGGCAGCAGGATGTTCAATCTCTCGCGTCTGAACAGCAGGTTCTTTGAATAAAGGAGCCAAAGTGAAGCTGGTTGCCCCTCCTGGTTGTTCCTCTGCAAAAGTAAAGATTGTCATTTTGCCTGTCATTTGTCATTGACCAAGAAGATCAAAAATGAAAACAGTCTTACCTTGGTTAGATCCAGCAATGAGCCTATCATCTGCAGGAATAGACTCTAGTTGAGCAGAAGTAGCTTCAGCTATAACAGCTTGACTACTTCCTGCTTCAGAGCCACAGGATAAATGATGACTGCCACTAGCAATCACCGTCGTTATAGGCACTATTGCTATGCACGTCTGAGGTGCTGGAGGAGTCTCAAGATCTGCAGGAAATACAAATAAAGATGTTAGCCATCAATCTATTTAAAAGAAGATTGCTAATTTCATTCTAAACCTTGAGGATCAATGGCGGGAGTTTCCTCCGGGGCTGCTTCTTCATCTGCTGCTTTCTCTGGAGATGCCTCTACCTCAACATCCTTTTTAGGATCTATGGTATCATCGACAGCATTAGGAGACATATGTTCTTCGTCATCCCTGTCGGGATCTTGTATATCTTCATCAATATTCTCAGATGAAGAGCTCTCCTCATTTTTATCTTCTTCCGGTGCATTCCCACTGGTGGTTGCAGCAGCTTGGTCAATATAATCCTCCAGCGGGCCGTAGTCGCAATCCTCTAGAGCCGCAATCACTTTACGATCCTTTTCTTTGCGGAGGGTCCTAGGAGTAGGAGAAAGTTGAGTCGTCTCCGCAGCAGGTGAAGGAGATTGTACAATATCTTGCTCTTCCTCCATGATATTATCTCTGGGCTCTTCGGCCTCAGTTCTCGGATCAAGATCTCCTCTCTGCTCAGTCTCCTCTCTCTATTCTGGACTGGGAGTTTTATTCCCAGACTCAGAAACAGGAGTGGAAGATGGCATAGTGAGTCCTGCCGCAGCATCCACCACTATTGAAGACAAAGCTTGTCTTGAAGGAGAGACAGTTCTAGTTCTTCTTTGGGCCAATTTCTTTTTTCTTTTTAGAGGCCTCTCAGGGCTCTTTATGTTTACTGTCTCGACTTGCTTTTGAACAGAAGTCGGTGTGGCAGCTTTTTCCTGCTGGATTGTCTCGGCCAGCTGTCGAGATTGAGATCTTGTAGTAATCTTTTCTGAAGAATGATCCAAGATCAGTTTCTTCTTTGCAGCAGGGACGGAAGGCTCCTCTCTCCTTCTCTTCTTGGCCGAAGATTTACCAACCTTCAAAGAAACGTGCAGTGGCGCGTTAATTTCCTCAGGAAACATAACGTCCCTAGAAGCCTCCAGCGGATCATCTACTGGCTCATGTTCCTCATCATTATTAGGAGCCGATGTGGCAGTCGCTCCCTTCCTCAGTCGATTTGCCGTTGCAAAACTATCCGCAAGGCTGAAATTTTCGGCAAAAGTGTTCGCAGCTGTATAAAATTGTGAATATGTGTACAGCATTCTTGGACCAGTACTAGTCTTCTGTAGCATCGAGAACACTGTATTTGTGCCTCGTACATTATAGTACGCCCACGCTCTGGCTCCGTCAATCAAGTATCCCGTTCCTTGTAAGCAAGTTATCGTATTGCCCACGTGGAACTGGTCATATCCGAACTGACGAGCGAAGCGACTCGGCAAATACGGCTCCAAAAAGCATTCTTCTTCAAATCTATACACCAGATGAGATGGCCTGATTGCCTTCAACCATTCAAATGTTATTCTGCCTATAGGCTGCCTCCCAAGGTCGAACATGTTTGGTGCCATGAATTCATACCCTGCTGGAGGGTGAGAACAAAGAAAATTACATCCTCTGCCGAGATTCAGAATGCGTCGGCAGTCCCTCAGGCTAGTGTATAGCCATCGGCTCTGTGAGTACCAGTGCAGAAAACTGCCATCCACTGCTCCCATGGCAGGATTCATCAGAGATGGATGGTGCAGGAGTAGCCATCCGAATAAGTAAGTGTAGGGTAATTCCAGCCTGGGGAAATTGCCCTTATCACACTTACCCTTAAGCATGGAATCTACATATAAGCGAAGACCCGCATTTATTCTGCAAGTCATATCTGATAGTAGATCCATCCGGTAGCCGAAGACTAACCGGACAGCCGCAAAAAGGACGTCGCGGTGAAAGCGGTCTACAGCACTTGCCCCGGGCATGACGAAGCGGCGGAGCCAGTACGTCAGAAACCTTGCTAACTGAGCTTCCTTCGACATGGATCTATAGCCCATTCTGACATGGCTTTCAACATAATCTCCAACTCTAAGAGGCGGATATTGGTGTTCATCTTCTACTAAAATATCCAGTCTATTATTTTCTTCCATCAGCTTTATCACCTCACTATTGCTGAGAGGTTGGAAGAAGTCTGGATTGCAGGAGTCATGATCCTTCTTCTTTTTCTTAATAATATGATTGAGAAAAAGATAAGTCAGCCATTTGGAAGAGTAGCAAGTACCGGACGAGCCACTCTTGTAGTAAAGAAAGCATACATTGTAATGGCACAATAATTCATCGAAGACTTCCACCATCTTCGAATTCTCTCGACGAAGTCTCTCTAACTCGTCATTAGTCGGGACGTACTCCTCGTAAGGGAAATCTGCCATTGGCAGGTACGAGATAAACTTCATCTCGTGGAGAGCCAGCCCCATCCCTCCGCAGGGCGTTATAAACGTCCTTGTCCTATAATTGTACCTCTCTGCCAAAGCTAAGAACATATGAGGGTTTGGGTAAAAACCATATACGGTAGCATGTACCGCCTGATACAGATCAATTTCTCTGAGTTTTTCTCCAAATTGAACCAGTACCCAATTGGCGATGCAACTCCATCTTTTGATTTCTGGATTCACCAGACCAGTCAACCGGATATCCTGATCCGGATAGCTGCCTTCAACTTTTGCAAATTCATTCGCAAAGATGGGAGTCCTCACAGGCAGTAACAAAGAAGAATTCTCCGGAGGGATGCACCCTGGTTTCAGTCCTCTGAGCAAGGTACTGTAACGTTCTGAAGAACTATAGAACATATCCCTATTATTTCGGTCCTTCTTGACGCAGATTTTTCCTGTTCGGGCGTGCTGAAGAGGAGTAATGTCCCAGTCCATCCTCCTAGGGTAACTAACATGAGTATATCGTGCCAACGGAAGGCACCTGGCAATATCTGGTAACAGGACCAGTCTATCCTTCCTCTGAAAAGTTCTCTGTTCATTACGTAGTCGTGGTTGAGAACTTTTATCAATTGCTTCACCAAACAGAAACATGGGTCTTCTGTGGGTCATTGCATCAGCAGTCTGTAAAGGCTGACCGTTCATCAGACAAAGCAAGGTCTCGTTGTCTTGTGTAATCAAAACAGTTTGACGAGAAGATGGAAGTGCATATTGCGAAAATAATACATGGGACAAGTCCTCTTTGAACTCAGACTCTGTAAGAGTTCCTACAAAAGTCTCATACCCTGGATCTTCTCTGGTATTAACTGCATTAAACAGAGAAAACAAAAATTCAGCATAAAAAAATCAAGAATGCTACCATCAGACTGCGCAATTATCAGACTGTGCAACCATCAGACTACGCAGACATCAGATTACGCACATCAGATTGCGCTGGCAGTCTCGCGCAAATCAGCAAATTGCACTGACTTGTGCCAGCGCAGTTCAACCGATTGCGCAAGAAGTTATTCTTCATAAAAATGAAGAATGAATTGTTTTGTGCAACCAAACCTTAAAAACGGTGGTGCATTATGATCGCATCTCTAAAAAGAGATGGATTTTGAAGAAAGTAAAATTAAGAAACCCTAAAAAGAGTTTTTGATTAAGTCATCTACTTAGCAACGCGGGATGCGCAGCCTCGTGGGGAGAAGGTCGAGGCGCAACCCTAGCCGATGACTCGGCGGGGGCCTTGCCCTTAGCAGCGACGGAGGATCGTCTAGGCGCCATGGAGATCGTCGGAGAAGGAAGTTGGATGAGCTCAGAAACTTCTCTCTTAAATCACAAAAGCAAGATAAAGAATGAATCGAAGGAAATGAAGAGCTATTTATAGTTTTTCAAATCGAAATGGCTACCTCAGATTGTGCCGAAAAAGTAGGGTGAATCCCTCCGATTGTGCAGACAGCTCATCAACATGCGCAACTTGATTGAAAATTCAAAATTCAAAGTATTTCGAAATTTTGAAAAAGTTCAACTTTCGAAAACTTTGAAGGGGGTCTTGTAGGTCCTAAAAAATCAAGTTACACCTATCAACAAAGTCAAAAAATCAAGAAATACAACTTTCAAATGAACTGCGTAGACATCAGATTGTGCAGCATACAGATTGCGCACACTAGACTGCGCATACTCCCAAGCGCGCAGGCTGACGTGGCAAAAGTCATCATTACCTGACACAAATTAAATCTTTCTGACAGCTGACAGCATGAAGAATGAGAAGACTGTTCGTTTATTGCGCCGCACAGCGCTCGAGAACGGCTGACAGCTGGCAGCGCAATCGGCCAACCATTCTGTTGTGCAGTCCAAGCTCGCGTAATCCGATGCCAGCGCAGTTCAGGTTGCGCATTTCATCAACACAACTAACAAAGTACACGTGGCACTCATGCCATCAATTGCTCATTACGTGGCAACTGTCTATGCACGATCATGCGCATTTCAATCAAATGATGCCATGTGTCCAAGACAGTTAGCCCACGATCCAACAA
The DNA here is from genome assembly GCA_029216955.1 of Iris pallida. Lineage (NCBI taxonomy): Eukaryota > Viridiplantae > Streptophyta > Magnoliopsida > Asparagales > Iridaceae > Iris > Iris pallida. Next base: position 27,659,709 of record JANAVB010015600.1, read on the forward strand.
CTGCATGTGCAGTCCACTGTTGTGCAATCTAATTGCTGTGCAATCCATCATGCGCAGTCCAGAATAACTAAAAGTTAGTTATTTCTAGAACTCTATAAATAGAGTTTCAAGTCTCCATTCAAGGAGATCAGATCATAGAGAGATCAGACTTTATAGTTCAGAGAGTCCAGGAGTTCTTGCCCAAGTGCTGCTGCATTCTTCCGAGGCTTTTGCCTTCAACTTCCGAGGCTTTTGCCTTCAATTCCAAAGTTGTCTTCAACTTCAGAGGCTCCGTCTTCAAAGTTCACATCGTCCAAGGGATAAAGCAATCGTCTTCTAGATTGGATTCCTAAAGTTGTACCTTTCCCAGAATTCAAATTGTAATCTTTACAAAGTTTGTATCAATAAAGTTTTATACTTTTGTTTTTGCAAACAGTCACGGATTGGCGAGGTGGCGTATCGACTAGCACTTCCAGCTAGCTTGGAAGGGGTACACGATGTTTTCCACATGTCTCAGCTTCGACGTTATATTCCGGACCCGAGCCATATAGTGGATCACTCAGAGCTAGAGGTGGGTTCGAGCTTGACCTACGAGGAGCAGCCAGTGGAGATCCTTGATCGGAGGGAGAAGCGTTTGCGGAACCAGACTATTCCACTTGTCAGAGTCATGTGGAGGCACCACTCTCCGAGAGAGTCCACATGGGAGCGTGAGGATGAGATGCGAGAGCGCTACCCTAGATTGTTTACCTGATTGTATTTTAGTATTTTGAATTTCCATTTTCAATGAATATTCGTGGGGTTTCATAAATCAAAATTTTTTTGTTGCTACTTCTGAATTTCGAGGGCGAAATTTTTCAAGAGGAAGAGATTTGTAATTCCACTATCCATAAATTGGAATATAATATTTTACATTTTTTATTTCAAGTTATCTTTTATTAAATTATCAAATATTATTTTTTATAATTTTCATTGTCATTAAATTCTTTCCTTTTAATTGGTGAACCCAACTCATTTGGCCCAACTCCATATAGTTAGACCCGGCCCACCCTTGTTCTGATATTTCTCAGGATCAGGACTTCATAGTATCAGCAAAATTTCTACTGGTTGATTTTGAATTTCCTAACGAACTCCCACACCCTTCTACAAGTTTTTCCGCTTCGCTTAATTCCCACGCCACCCAAATAACCGCCCATATATTCACTTTCCTTTAACAATTCATTGCAATTCTTCATTTTCCTTTCTCTCTCTTCTTCCTCTCGAGCTAATTGCAGAGCAGCTATGGCGTCGGGACCAGCAACCCTGGAGAAATCGCTTTTGGCTCGATAGAAGACTGGTGATTATCGAAGTTCATCTCCTTCTTCCTTCAATCCGTCGATTCCTAAATTACTTGAATCATTGGTAAAGAAAATTCATTTGGTTATTCTTCCTGGGTCGGTTGAACATTTTTAAATGATCGATTTCATCCCAGATCTGTTCTCCAGAGATTCTTGGCTTTGGATGGGTGAATCAGTCGGTTGTTAGTGATCTCTTCGTAAATCAGTTGAGTATTATCCATCATCGACTGATTAGTTCCTTTCCAGTAATATGTAGAGTTGTCAATCTAAATCGAGCTTCCTGAGAAATTGTTCAAATCTGATAATTTAGATCTTAAATGTTGTAGATCTTATCTGCCTGAAGGATTTCCATAATTAGCAGGATTTGTCATTCACAAGGATTCAGACATCTCCATTTGAGGTAATTATCACATTTTCTGTATTCTCAAGTCTTAATGATTTTACTTGATGATTGGTATAGGAGTCCTAGCCAATTTACAATACTCTGTTCTTTCCCTATTGGTTATCTACTCAGAGGAATCATAGTTTCAATCTAAATTGAGAGAGCAAGTCAACTGTTGTGAAGAGTGTTCCAGACCAGTGATACATCAGGTAAATTGCTTCACTAGCTCTTTTATGGTTAATTAAGGACACTGTTGAATTAAAGATGATTCATAAATGAAGAATGGGTCAATAGGATCATTTTGGCAGAATTTAAATTAGATAGCAGTTTTTATGTTCTGAGGAAAAAGTAGATTGCTTTGGGATTTATTTCAATCACCCTTATTTTGGTTTTAAAGGAGTTCATGCCCTATATTGAGTTATAGTTTGTAGACTTTTGTGTTTGAATCTTGAGTTGTTGAGAACTTCTCAACAATCAACATTTCCTTAGACTGTAACTTGATCACATGATTATTAAGTACTACCTGGGACTTGTTTCCATTCGAGATATCCTTAGAAACTGAGGTTATGTGAAATGGCATAGCAATACACTGTCCTGGAAATGTTGAACCTGGGAAATTGATTTGGACTACACATTTGGTTGTTAGGAAGAGTTTACTGAACTTAGTGACAGCCATTGGAGGTAAACTCTTTTGGATTAAACACTGTTGGCTGTGGAGTTGGCATCAGTCCTACTAGTGGATAGAACCTTACCTGAATTTTGAATTAGGAGCTTAGGTTAATACCTTCTGAAGTAGAGTTCTCACCTGTATATTTGTGATTAGTCACCTGTTCTCTGATTCGTTTTGTCTGGAAGGATGTCCTGTTCCTGCTGATTGTGGGATATCATGAAGGCATACGAACTATAGAACTACACATTTTATTAAGGCCTATAAACTTTTGATGTCAAGACCCATATGTAATCTGTTGGTTGATGTCCTTCCATGTGCTGCATTACAAAGTATGGGTGAATGAGACAGTAAGCAAGATTGTCCTGATTCAGGAACCATTTAGCTAAATTGAATGATGAAACCTCACCTGGAGTGGTTACTGGACCTTCTCAGTGATATTGTAGACTGAACCTTTACTCAATCACCTAAGGAGTGATATTGATCACCTTAGCCTGTGTTGTCAGCCATAAATCCTGGAAGGATTGGATTGTCACTGTGAGTATTTTAGTTGACTGAATTTAGAAGCCTGGGTAAAATGATAGGAACATAAGAGTTGGTATTCGATTACATTAGGTTGTTAGGGAATGATTACCTGAACTTGTTGACAACAATTGAAGTAACTCTTTAGGTAAATAGGAGAACTGATGGTATAGTTGAATGACAGGTTACCAATGATTTAGAAGTATGCCTCCAAGTTGATAATGAATTAATTTGAACCTGATAACTGATGGTTAGCCTCTTTCTGGCTGATATCTGGGTATGTAAACCCAGTTTAGAAAATAACAACTAGAGGTGGTATAACTTAGAGTATTAGCTTAGACTGAACCCTGTTGAATTGGACTGTCCTGTCCAGGAATGGGAGTAAATGTTTAGTTAGTTGATATGGGTAAAATCCTGTATAGCCTAATATAGTTTACCCATCTTTATGTGATTGGAGTTCAAGATTAACTTGAATACTACCTCAAGTTTCATTGAGAACAATTCAGGTTTCACTGAGAAAAGTTTATGTTAGAACTGGATATGAGGAAGAATGTCGAAACTGTTGGTGTTGACTTAGGAATGAACTGTAGAACTGGACTGGTTGTTCAGTTTCAACTGAACTAAATCACACCAGTGTCTAACTTTGTACTTAGGGTAGTTCCCTAATGATTTTGAAACTTGAAATTGTACCACAGTTTAGTGAAACACAAAGAACATTTTATGTTGTCCTGCAAAACATAGAAGAGAAGTAGGTTTCTGTGAGTAGGAGCTTTAGGAAGATGGCTGAGATGTGTGTGCAGTTGTGACTGCATATAGAAGGGAGAAGCCCTGAGTACTTTTACATACAGATGATTTTATGTTGCCTCTGTGTGTGTATTATTCACCTATAGGAATGTGAACCAATTGATATGATCCATGGCTTCTTGAGTTTAAGGTTTAAACTAGCATTTAAGAAACTTCTACCATTGTTTAAAGTTTATTTTTTTGGAACACTTGTTTATAACAAATTCATGTAGTATACTGTTAGATAGATAAGGGTTCTTGCCAGTTTAGAACATAGTTATTAATATTGATACTCTATAGGAAACCCTAGCAACTAAGATTTACATCAGATATTAATCACGATTAGAATCATTTGATAACCAATTAGATTTAGTCTGCTATTAATCAACTTGTAAAATCATATAACAGGAGGATACTCAGCTCCACTACTCTTTCTTGATCACCCGGAGCCAGGCAAGTATACTCCTCGAATTTGTTCATTTCTCATGTCTTTCATATCCATTCTTGTATCTCCTTGATGACACGATATATCACGGTATTGTCTGGTTTCATGTTCCATGTATCATTTGCGTCTGGGAGGGGAAATATTATAGATATGTGATCAAACCCTGTTACTACTCATGTGAATAGCTTGGGTCCCACACCGTGCATGCGGGGCCAAAGCCGTACCATTTCAGGTTCATTGTATCAACCCAAGCCGATCACAATCTAGATGTATTTCATTATTGCACATATCAGGATTCAGTTTGTTTCAGGATTTCATGGTTGTATTTCATGTTCAGGTTGTATTTCATGCTCAGGACTCTTACCATGTTTCCTGTTTTACTTTCAGTATTTTCTGTTCAGTTTCAGTTTCATGTCTTGTTCTCATTTTCTGTACTTTACATATATTTATGTTCCTTGATTCATACCATGATGTACATGTTTATTTCTTTGGATATACTAGCTCCGTTCCTGACTGGATAAGTTGCAGGTGAGTTGGAGGCCTTGTGCGACACATTCTATGGCGAGGAGCCTATTGATGCAGGAGAGCTAGCTGGTGCTGCTCTTGACTTAGAGGCTGCAGAAGCTTAGAGCTTCTTTAGTTTTTCCCTATTATTTTCCATGTATTGAGACTGGTAGACTTTCTGTCATTTCTCGAATGTAAATTCTGATACTTATACTTTACTCTGGGATACATTTATAGATGCTGTGTTTTCATATTGTCTTGATATATGGATAGTTCTCCCTAGATTGGTACAGCTTACTTTGTCGTATCTAACGACAAAAGCTGGGCGTGTCCAACTCGTATCCGATTATTCGGGAGCGGGTCGTGACAATTATATTATTATATTTAGTGCTACATTATACTCATAATTCGTGGATCTCTGTGAAGGCTTGTACTATGTGTATTTGCACATATTTCTTGAAAACGATAGTGGCCCGTCGTGGCACACTCTTGACAAGTAAACTGACATGATATGTCCCGATACGCTGTTACGACAGCTAGCCTGACATAACAAGATTGAATGACCTGGACACCGTGGGCGAATGCGTTTGTACAAATAAACTAGTATTGTCTTGCATCATGTCTAGGATAGGGCTCCCTGAGTACCACGGTCAGGGATACCTACTACCAATGTCTAAGGCTAATAAACTAGAATAATCCAGTAGTTATGGAGAGATTTTCCAGCTACAGGCAATCTCGTCATCTGGGCGCACTAAGTGGACTTGTAGCCTACCGACGAGTAGGGCACATTTTCAGCACACAGTCACGTGTTGCATCCTTCATAAATGGACATTCGACCTGGATAATCGGATGGTCTGCAGGGCTTGTGGATCTTGGAAATAATCTCATTGCATCTTGCTAGCAATTAGGCTTGTGATAACCCTAGTTAGTTAAAGTATCAAGCTGTACTCTTTGCTTGGCCGTAATTGAGTGGATGGAATCTTGTCCAGCTTAGTCTTTTCCTGATCCTGTACAAGATTACGACATGACATGATTACTTATGCTGGCCTTAACAATAACGATCAGGGAACCAGTTCTATTCAGGCGAAGGGTTACAACCCCGGTCCTTGTTTGGTTTATGGGTTGTAACCTGGCTTCCGGAGCAGTTCTGCGTCCTCTCTTCGTTTATTGTCTTATTGCTTCCCATGCCATGCTTGTCATGATTTATCTTACTTCAATAGCATGATTATTTATACTGGCCTTAACAATAAAGATCAGGGGTCCAGTTCTGTTCAGGCAAAGGGTTATTACCCCGGTCCTTGTTTGGTTTAAGGGTTGTAACCTGGCTCCCGGAGCAGTTCTGTGTCTTCTCTTCGATTATTGTCTTATTTTACCCTATGTCAAGCTCATCATGTTTTACTTACCAACAAGTAGTTGAGACGAGTTTCTATTCAGGTGAAGGGTTCCAACCCCGGTCCTTGTTTGGTTTAAGGGTTGTGACCTGGCTACTTGAATGGTTTTCTTGTACTCAATTTACTGTTGATATCTTTATTATTATCGGTTTCATTTATAATTACCTTTAATATTCATTTATGATTATGCTGGTTTTAGTTCCTAAGTGAAACCTCCTTTGTGGCACTTGTTCTTTCTGGGGTCTGACCCAGCTGATTTTGTATGGCCAGATATCGGAGCAGCTCCAGAGGATCCACCTACCTTCCAGCCAGATGGTGACCACCAAGCGTAACCCTGACAATGAATGGGTTTCTTTTTGTCCTCCCACTTTACTGTAAAATTATTCTTTTGAGGCGTTTAGCCGGCGAGCACGTGTTAGCTCGTATTGCACCTTTATTTACTGTCTGCCTACGGGCTGTAACATGGTTGACAAATCCTAGGGTTGATCATGTATGACTGAAACTCTTGCTAGTCTTGACATTTTGTACGACTAGCTTCATGATCATCCGAATATGTAATGTATGGGACGCCTTACTATTGTATATTTGGTGCTCTGACATCTTGTGACTATTATTTCTTGCTTGAGATTGAGACAATAGGCTTGTTCATGACCATAGGTGACTGATGGATTGTAGTTAAACCCTCATGTATCTAGACAGCCGTGACCGTATAGCGAGGTAGGTTGCACTTCAATATACGTAGCTGGCTATGTGCGCCCCCGCTCTCCAGTATTCTGGTTCTGGGGCGTGACAACTTGATTGCCATGGAAGGCAGCATTTGAGGCAGTTTTCTTTTGAGTCGAATTTTCAAAGGAGCATCGGGAATCATCTCTGCCTCCACGTCTGTCTCCGCCGCTATTTCTGCTTCGTCATCAGCATCATTGGCTTCCCCTTTATCGAGCGACTTATATAAGCTAGCATCGGTGAAGTAGGCTCCGACCCCCTTGAAAGGGTCATTGTCCGCAAACTCTGTTCGGATGATGTCGTTAGTGGACACGTACTTCATATATTGGTGGAGTGTAGACGGCACAACCATGTACTCGTGCAGCCACGGCCGACCTAGCAGGAGGTTGTAGTTGACGTCGGCGTCTACGACATAGCAAGTCACTTCGGTTCGAAGATTACCGATATGACATTTCAGTCTGATTTTCTCCAGCGGTTCACTTTTACTGGCATTAAAACCGCTGATTGTAGTGTTGGAAGGTGCCAGACGGTGCATCGGGATTCCCAATATTGAAAGCAGAGTCCTCGGAATAATGCTGAGGGAAGACCCTGGATCAATCTGAATTTGCTTCACCTTGATGGAACCCACATACCCTGTGTAATACAGTGGCCTGTTGTGCCGGTTGTGCTTGAGCAGCATGTCTTGTTGGGTGAAGGTTATGTTGGGGATGACCTCTTTCGCACAATGGCAGTACGCACATGTGGTTGGGATATCCTCAGGCTGCTTAACCTGACTGATGAAGGACTCAGCATCCTTCAAGGCTTCACAGAGAGCTTCGCAGGTGTCTTTCGAAAGACGAAGAAGCTCGAACAGAGATAAGCGGGCAGGAGTACCGACAAGTTGTGCCAGTATGTCGAAGTTGTGGGGCTTGGATAGCCCCAAAGCATTTTCTCTTTGCAAAGGCTTGTCGAAATGGGCCTCTACGTGCTTCTGTTTATTGGCTGTTGGAGGTCTGGATGGGCCCTCTTCCTGGGCAGCAGGGGCGTTGCATGGAGGCATCACCTCGACGACAGCTTCGTCGGGTTGGGCGTTCTGCTGCGAACGCGTTTGTACAGGAAGTGCCTCTTCCGCGGAGGAAGAGACCATACGGTAAGACTTGATCTTCTTGCCCTTGGTTTTAGAGGCAGAGCGTACCCCCGGTTGAGTAACTTCGAAGACGAGGTCTGGGTGAACCCATAAGATCTCTCTTCGCGATGTGGTGAGTGGGATGAGTCCACTCACGTTGTCGCGGGTAGGTGGTAGGTTGACCACCTCCATTGTCGCCTTTGGGATGGGGACGACGCCATCTTGTGCTGCGGTTGGCGGCAATGTGCCAAATTAGAGCGATACCAAGTTGGCCGAGACTGTCTTTTCCTCGTAATCGACGGAGATGACATTCATATTGATCATGCGCTGGATGTAATTCTTGAGGACGTAGCAGTCCTGAGTCGGATGTCCGACAAACCGATGGTAGTGACAGTACCTCGGATTGTCAACTCTTTCCACCTCGTCGGGACGCTTCGGGTTCGATAATTTAATCTTATCACCCTGCTTCAATATCTCGAAGAGTTGCAAGGTGTCTTCATCATTGAAAGAATAGACCTCTTTTGGCCTCGGTGCAAGCGGAGGCTTCTGAGTAGGTGCTTGTGCGCTTTTAGAGGCATTGACAGTCAATGCATGTTTCCCCTTCGTCTCTCGTCCAGGGTTGCTGGTAGCAGGCCATTTTCCCTTATCTTCAAAGGCAGGAAAACTGACTCCCAGAAGGCGAGCATTGCATGCCTTCTTTTCTGCTGCTTCGGACTCAATAATCAATGAGCTCCAGTTTGGAGGAGGAGTGGAGTTGAGCCAGAGCTTAACCGCAGGAAGCATGTTCATGCTGCAGGAGGAGAGGAGTGCATGTTCTGGTATACCCGGGGGCAGTCTGAAGCGGGCTTGTCGGAATCATTCGATGAATGCTCGAACCGTTTCTTTTTCCTTCTGACGTACCTCTATAAGGGATGCCATCGTCATGTCTTTCCCTCCGTCGTAGAAACGATCGAGGAAGAGGCATGTCAAGTCATCAAAGGAGGATATGGAGTTGTTAGGGAGGCTGCAGTACCATTCGTAAGCTACTCCTTTCAATGCCCCGACAAACAGGCTGGTGAGTAGCGCGTCTTCCTTTGGGAGATGTCCCGTTTGGGACTGAAAGTACGTCAGATAACGGCCTGGAGAGTCCTTCCCATCGTATGGCGTCAACGTTTGTGGTTTATACTTGGGAGGATATACCATTTTGTTCCATTCGAGGGGTAAGGTTGTGGGATCCCCATCTTCTGGCGCTCCTCCTGTCTATTCTTTGACTCGAAGCGTTCACGCAAGTCTCTGATCATCTCAACCACGTCCTCCGTGGAACTGGGAGTCAGAGAAGGTGGAACAACCTGGAGTTGTACATTCGAAGGTTTCGATACTCGAGGTGCTTCGCGACAATCGGTATTCAAGGATGGCCGTTGAAGGGGCACACTTGATTCCCCGTTAGCTCTTGGGTCCGGATTGATGGAAGGTGCTCTGGCTAAAGCTGACCGTATCTCGAACACTGCTTGAGTCAGTATTTGTATGGAGGCAGAGAGGGTTTTGAGTCCCCCTCTAAAGTATCCATGCGTTGAACGAGGTCTGCTGGCGGAGCATCAGACTCCGTATCACCACCTCCTGTCATGTATACTGTCATGACGTAACTGGAAGTGGATGGATCGGTTGAAGCTTCAATTTCAGCCTCGCTCTCCTGTAGAAGAGTCGCTTCTCCTGGAGTTTCATCTTGGCTACCCCCAGCTATGTTCTGGAGGATATCCTCGTCTTCGGGAGGAGGATCAACAAGGGCTCGACTACCCCCAGATATTATTTCTTCCGAAATCTTCTTTCTTGCCCGGGTGCCTTCAAACACTCCTGAGGACGGGATAGACACCTTGGTCTTCCTCGGCTGGCTCTTGGATGAGGACGAGGTCGAGGAGTTGCTAGTCACTTTTCGGATTGACGAGGAGTTAGAGACTACGTTACAAGAACCAACCTTTAGTTTCGGCTCTTCTTCAATCGACACCTTCTTTCCGAGGCGACGCCGGAGGGGTGTTGACGATTGTAGTCGCTGGAACACAGACTGCCTTTGTGGTGAACTGCTGTCTTGCAACGACAATTGATGGTGACCACAGCACAGGTGTGCCCTGTGAGGGGCGCATTGTGCTTGTCGGTCGGCTCTCCTGATCGGCATTTGTGAATGATCATATTACGCAAATCGTTAGAGGAGAGTGCCACCTTTATAACCCTATCAGGCGCATGGCAAGGCCAAGCGTCGGGGTGATCAAGTGAATGTTGCGCCCCCTGATCCAGTGCATAAGTCACGCCCAGATTAATAGTGGAGGAACCACATTTATAGTGACTTGAACCAGCCTCAGATGCACAACCAATGTAGGCGCGGGGGTTCAAGACCACAGAATTTGCCTTGCATGACTTGGTTGCGAACGCAACAGATGTGCCCAAGAGAGACAAGGACTTTGAAGGTAGGCTCGTTTCTGGCGCAGAAGCACCCGAGTCAACTTTGTACAGCTTACCATCAGCAGCGTGCATGATTGTGAGCGCATGCTTCTGGTTTGCCGTTGGCATAGCACGTTTGAGGCGCATGGCCCGTACCGCCTTGGACCTCTTCGTACCAGCCCGCTGGGGCGAATAGTACTCAGAGTCCAAATTATCCTTGCCATGATAGCGAGTGAGTCTGTCAAAGACAGAGGCCTTCTGCGGTGCACCAGAGTTCATGCGCAGGGCGTTAGACGCGCCCCTGCTCCGTCGACAAATCTTCCTTGACTGAGAAGGAGATGGTTGGGGAATGTGGTCAGTACCATATTTTCCCGAGAGATACGCTGCACCCATGGGCACATCCTGGCTGCTGAGGGGGTCAGCGAGAAGGATAGGCTGCATTGGCGCATCCCCTTCAGTGATGGTGCCAGGGGCCTACACCTTGCGCACCCAGGCTTGGCGAGTCTTCTTCGACTTTGGCAGCCGCTTCGAAGGACTTGTACTGCCTTCAGAGATGAACTCCTCATACGTCTGTTGATTGAGGCGTACGACTAGTGTCTTGTAGGAGGATCCTACCTTCACATCATCAGATTGCGACACAGCTTTCTCATCGAAGGAGAAAGAGGTCCCCAGCAGAGTCGCCAGCTTGTTTGCCATTAAAATCTTTGAATTAGAATTTCAATCACAAACAGAACAGTGTTACAATGTAGGACATAGATATAGTCCTAGGAGTATACTTTTGTTTTTATCTGGATCCTGTGTCGATGGAGCGAGTGGTAATGCGTTGACTCCGTTGACGATCTGACGACGATCTTAGGTTCTCTGAAGGTCTGGGTTGCTCTTGATGCCAGAGCTTGCGGAGGGGAAGAAGATGTTGAGTGTCTCTTCTGATCTCTATGAATGGACATGCATCTCTGTAACTCTGATGATCCCGTTCTATGTCTTTGTCCCTGTGTGTGTGGAAGAAGGAAATAATCCCTCTATTTATAAACAGCAGGTTGAGCTGCTCATGCGCGCATATGTCGGATGCGCCTGGTCGTGGGAATGCCACGTGGCTGATGCTGGTGGGGAGAGGGCGCATGGATGATGCGCCATGATTTATGGGTTGAATCATATATGCTACATTTATGGGCTGGCACGTGGCAGTGGAGATGATCTTTCGGTTGCTGAGATCTTGGGTGGTTAGCACCCCTTCATAGGCTGAACTGACTCAAAGGATACGTAGCGCATGTGTTCGGCTCAAAGATCTCGACTTTGGTGGAGAAGGACCTGATGAACTGTGCCTGGGATCCAGCGCATGAGGAGATTTAGCTCGTAATCTTTAGGAATCACGAACCAGTCTGGGCGTATGGCTTTTGAGGCGCATGTTTTGGTCACATGGCAGGGGTGGCACATGCAGCGGCTTGACTTTTGTGATCAGAAGTAAGTCAGAGGCGCATGGCTTTTGAAACGCATGCACATCTTCGGACGCATGGCTGCGGAGGCGCATGTGAGTGGTTGGTCGGCCACGTGGCTTGTAACCGACAGAGGAGAGTAATGATGACGCCGACGTTAGCGGCGCTTCATTTTCTGCAAAAGTTGCTGTCGCTCTGTCATCGAGGCATGGCTGCTGTCGTCTCAGACTTCAGCATTTAATGCTTTTTGATGGGCGATGAGCTTTTGAGTGGGCATATTGCTCTGCGTTCCAGTACTAGGCAAATAGGGATGCGTGGGGCGCATCCTTACGAGGCGCTTGGTACTGATGGGCGCGTCTGTATGATACACGGAATCTGACCTGCGCGTCTGTTGCATGGCGCATCTCCATTGGTCCGGCTGTTGAGTTCTTCGGGGCATTGATGGCTCTCTGACTTCGAAGGGGCAAATTCATCATCATAAATACAAGTTTATTGCACTACCTTCGGGAAGGTTGCCACTTGGCGCATGGGTTTGATTTGCCCTGGCCTATAAATAGCAATAGTTTAAGAGAGTTTTGTTGCCTCTCCCTTGACTTCTCGATGAAGATGGATTCGACTGATCCTCCTCCTTGGCAAGACGTTGTACTGTGGGTGATAGTTCTCCTTGTTCGAAGAAGCTTTGACGGTGAACTCCTTCAGAAGACTGAGATTTACCGAGTTGGAATGGACATAGCAGTTTATGTTCGAGCCGCTTGCTGGTAGTATTCTTCTACAAGACTACATCGAGTGCCAAGTTGAATGCATGGTTTGGGTTTGATGTGCCTAAGCCTCATTATGATGGAAGAGCCCCATGCTGGCAGATGCGCCTGTGCGTTGACGAGGAAGTGATTCACTCTGACGGGGCGGAGTGATGCGCTGGGAGAGTAATACGCCGGGCTGAGACGACACGGCTAGCTGAGACATCGGAGTGATGGGCCTAGTTGAGAGTAGGCTGTTACAAAGTCTTCAATTTGTATCATATTTCTGAGACGATATCGGACAGGCACAGTATGTTACAACTGCTGGAACACAGACTGCCTTGGTGGTGGCGACCGTAGCACAAGTATGTCCCATGAGGGGCAAGTTGTGCATGATGGTCGTCTCTCCCGATCTACGTCTGTGAGTGATCACATTATGTAAATTATGTGAGGAGATGTTGACACTCGTACCCTCTTCAGGCGCATGGCAAAGCCAAGCGTCAGGGTGAATGTATGAGTGACACTCGTACCCTCTTCAGACGCATGGCAAAGCCAAGCGTCAGAGTGAGTGTATGAGTGATGCACCCCATGATCCAGTTCCAGCGCCTGAAATGTGCCCAGATCAAAAGTAGGAGAGCAGCACGTATTGCGAGTGGAACCCACTTTATGCGCACAGCCCACGTGGGCGCATGGGTTTGACACTGCAAGATTTGTCCCCTGACTTGGTTCCAGCGCATGAAATGCACCCAAGTGGATGGGGGATTTTGAGAGTTGACCCATTCCGGGTGCCAAAGCACCTGAGTCAACCCTGTACAGCTTACCATCAACTGTGCGTATGACTTTCAACACGTATTTTTTGTTTCGCTGCTAGCATAGCACGTTGATGGAGCATAGCTCGTGCCGCCTTGGAGTTCTTCGTACTAGCCCGCGAAGGCGCATAGTACTCATAACCCAACTTTTTTTTGCCTTGACAGCAAGTGAAGAACTTGCAGCCAACCCAGAAGAAGAGAAGAACTACTGCAACTTTTTGTGGCTCGAACGGGCTCCCTGGATAAATGGCTCCCTTTTCTTTATTTATTTTGGTCCCCTTTTCAAAGGAGGCAAAGGGGCTCTATATATAGAGTGGAATGAGACCTCTCTTCTTCTCCTTTCCGATGTGGGATTAAAAGCAATATCCCTCTTTTTCATGCTTCTACACTAGGCAAGGCTACGGTACCCACGGTCGAGTGGCCAAGGATGCGATCCAGAAGACGGCGGACGACGGAGACCACGGACGGTGAGTCACAGCGCTCGAGGCTGAGCGCTACTGTCGAAGGGGAGGGGTTAGCTACGAGGAGTCAAGCACGAGAATCGAAAGGTCGTCGTATGTCACGTCCCGATTTCGTCGAATCGATAGTCGTCCCTCGGGCGTGATGCCGTACGAACCTAGTTTGTGATCGCACAAGGCATAGTCATAAGGTAATCCGAGACACGCGATCTAAGAGAGCAAGCAGACAAATTGAATCATACATTAAGTAAAGAAAAATTAATCTTTATTGATAATGGACATTATTTACAGACTCCAGTACAGGACTCATGCCGCACGGGCTACAACATGACTCAATTACAAAAGAGTGCCAATGAGGTAGCCATTCCATACATTGCACATATCCCTTAATATGCAACAGAGTACTCCAGTGACCTGGAATGGAGGGACGCTGAGCCATCTTCCTTGGACAGTTGAGAGTCTTCAAAAGTGGAGTTGTGGGACAAGTCTTCGACGTGCGGCCGAAGCTTCAAAATTACGAACGTCGTCGAGCTAGTTGGCGCGTCCTTCCTGATTCGCGGGACCTGCAAAGAGCGAGGATCAGTACGATCACATGTACTAGCAAATGGCTAATTAAAATCCAAGCTCTGCCTTTGATTCAAGCAGTTTTATAAACATGTTAGCTAGCTATTTCTGTGATCTTTCTAACCATCCTGATCGATTAGCATGTTAACATGTTTTGAGGCAAGCATATGAAATTGTATAACATTAAGCAGCTATCATATTCATCCCGTGTCACGTGCATTTGTTAAGCAGTGAAAGGGTGTGAAGGTCACTGGCAATGTCAAGCCATCACGGACTATAGCCGAGTTAGACGGCGACCCTTTCGCGACGGGGAGCGAGCCCTGTGCGAAAGTTCCCGAATAACCCATGCCGATGAAAGGTTGACGTTTGCTATACTCGTTCCTTCCAGGCCAAATTGGTCCCTTGGCCTAGACAACCGTTCGAGAAAACTACACCTTGTCGACAAGTTGTCCAATGACCGTTTTACAGAGTCTTGAAAAATTCTCTCTTTTCTAGAACCTTATCCTTTCTCTTTTATGTGCAAAACTTAACATTTGTTTTGAACATAGTCAATTTACTCACTTAGCCATATCGTTGCGATAAATGTTAATCAATTCTTTCATTGATTTGCATATGCTAAATGGAATTGCATAAGAAAGCATGCCTTCCATTTTCAATACCGACAGTTTGATAGCAAGTGTTTCGTGAAGAATCGTGCCACGGTTTCTTTGATTCTACACTATTATGACAAGCATTCATTTAACTTCATATTGATTTTGAAATAGAGGGACGAGGCGAAGGAGGTCAGCCACTCGCCTTAGTCTTGCTTCAAGCGAACGACTGGTTGGCTGTACTTACGTCGCCTACGCGATCACCTGCAATCGCATAAGCAACTTATTAGAACACTGTGTAATTTAAGGAATTTCGATACGAATGCGAAGCTCGAAAATGCAAGTCACGAAAACCCATCGAAAACATTCACGAAAAATGCATTCACAAAAACCAAAGCCAAAGCCAAAGCCAAATCAAGTGCGGCATGAAAACCAGAGCAACGAGAGGTCTCTCCCGACTCAGTCGTAGAGCCAATCCTTGAGGCACAACCCGCTGAATATGGGACTTGGTTCCGAAGAAGCCATTCCATAATGTGGAATGGATCTTAATTCAACCATTCCCGTTCGATCGACTCGGTCGATTCCGGCCTATCGGTCCCGACCGAATCGATAGCGACAATGTTCATTTTCTCGTGCACCCCGTGGACAAAAGAGGCATGATATAGGGACGGAGCACTACAGCGTAAGGATCGAGGTACATACGATGATGAAGTCAGGCCTATGGCTGGCAACGATGGCATCGGTCGCGGTGGTTGGTCGGGTCGCCGGAAGTGTTGGAGGTCGTTGCAAGGCTGTCGGTAGAGTTCAGGCATCGACGGTATGGTCTGGCCGGTGGCAGGAGTTGGAGGCAGTGGGGAATCGGCCAGGAAGCGGCCAGGATTTGGATTTAGGGCTAGGGTTAGGGTTAGAATTAAGTATTTGGGAATTGTCCTGCGGGACACATAATTAGGTGGACGTGTCCGGGGTTGTCAGGCACGGGAAAGAAATTATAGATGAAAAAAGAAAGGAAAAATAGTGGAAGTGGTGGTGATGGACATGGTGCACAACACGATGAGATATTTGTGGTGTTGGTGGAATTTGTGGAATAGTTGTGGAGGAAAAACAATGTGGATGCTCCCATATATATAGGGGGTGGAAACTCCTAGTGGGATAAAGGTTAGGACTTATTTAAACCCAAATAGATAATTTCACTATAAAATTTAAATCAATACAACCAAATCTAAATCCAAATTCAAATCTAATTTAATTATAGATAAATCTACCTTTACCTTAATCTATCTAAAATAAAATCCATAAATTCAAATTAATTTAAACATCAATCAAACCATTTTAAAATATCTTTTATGAATACTAAAATAATCATATTAATTAATTTCAAAAATAAATATTAAATATTTGAATAACCTTTTGCAGGTAAAAATAATAATTACAATTGGTTTCAAAAACTAATATATACATGAATCTAATTTCATGTTACTCACATACGAAAAATATTTATATAAATACTATTTTTGAAATTAATAACCATATTTGTATAATAAATAAAATAACTTTTATAAGAAAATAAAACCTATGTTTTGGCAAGGAATTGCTATAACACTAAACAAAGCAAAATTTACTTTCATATAAGTATTTTGAACCAAAATATTTATTCGTTATAATTAGTAACAATTTATAGTAAAATTAATTTAGAAAATATTTTGTATCACACATTTGTACAATACCAATAAATAAAAACAAATGCCAAAATAAATTTTTAAAAAATCCTAGTGAAATTTTAGGGGGTTTACAGGACTCGGTCTCAGTACCTGATTCATGTACTCAGCTTCCGGATACATATGCAAGTATACATTGACATTACATTCATTATAATTTAAAACTTCAATACCTGCTATGCTATATTTTATTGCTATTCATATATCTGTGCGTCCGAGCATGACTCTGGGTGCAGCCAATTATATTTGTTGGTTATTTACTTTACAAACTTAGGCCGTTTGAGACTACCCCTGTACTGCATCGTAGATACACCGGTATCTCACAGGACCCGACACTTGTTTGGACATGATGAGATGTTACTGAGATATAGGACGTGTACCCCCCGCATCTGATCATCAATGCGACCGGGACACGTGACGGTATAGTTCATGCAAGCTATCTTTGTCATTATATATACTGGACTTCATATTAGGATTGAGTATGTTGAGGAATCGATAACATATTTAGCTATGCAGTAGCTACTGAAATATTAAAGGACAACGATAATTGTGAAAATGAACCACATAGTATAAATGAATATCGACAAAAAAAGATTGGCCGATCTGGAAAGATGATATTCAAGCAGAATTAAAATCTTTAGAAAAATGTGGTATGTTTGGACCAATAGTGGAAACACCAAAGGGCATAAACCATGTTGGTTTAAAATGGGTGTTTCGTGAGAAAACGAAATAAGAGAAACGAATTTGAAAATATAAAGCCCAACTTGTAGCACAGGATTTCTGTCTAGGACCTGGAATTGACTACGTTGAGACATGCTCTCCAGTTACGGATGTCATTTTTAGATATCTAATTAGTCTCACAGTTTCTAAAAATCTTGATATAAGATTTATGGATGTTATTGTAGAACCCTAGAGGGGTGTGAATAGGGAAATAAAATAATTTAAGCACAAGAAACAATATATGTTAAATAAAAAGAGAGAGTAAGAAGATCAAACACAAGATGTATCTGTTTTCCATTGATTATAAAAGAACAGAATAATTTTATGGGAGGACTGGACTTTTACTTCACAATACAAACTCGCTCGTACAAAGAGAGCCTAGGAACAAAACCTAGGAAAAGTAATCTAAGTACAATTGTTTAGTTTTTTTCTTGGGGGGGTGACGGTAGAGGCTCGGGAGAGTGCTATCAACTCTGCCTTACTACTTGGACGATCGGACGTCGCTTTGGCTCTGGTGAAGAAATGCTCTTGCTGGGTGCCCTTTGCTCTATATCTCTCTCTGTGTCTCCGCCGCTCTCTGTCCAGGGTTTTGCAAGGGAATGGCCCCTTGCTATTTATAGGACTTTGTGATAAGTAGGGTGTACAGTAATTGCTCCTTAAAAAATGGACGGTTAGGGATTAGTTAAGATTAGCCTTGATCTTGTTTGTTGGAAATCAATCTGGGCTATTATGTTGATTGTAACAAATCTGCATTGTTTGTTGGAAATTGATCTGGGTAGTTATATTGATTGCAATAAATATGCATTATGATGATTTGTTGATAGCAGCAAATCCGAGTGGATAAGTCTTGGTCAATCTTCTGCTACGTGTCCCAACCGCCGTTATGCTGAGAGCCGTATGAACGCGGGTGAATAAGTCTTAGTCGATCTTCTGCCACGTATCCCAACTGCCCTTATGCTGCGAGCCGCATAGACGGGACGTCCTGGCAGAGCCGCATGAGTGTGGCCCCGACTACCGAGCCGCATGAAGGTGGCAGCCGCATGAGAGTCACAGCCGCATAAGAGTGAACCCCAAATGAACCGCATAAGGGTGGCCCCCACAATCCGAGCCGCATGAGAGTGGCAGCCGTATGGGATTGGCCTCCAACTGAACCGCATAAGGGTGGCCTCCACAATCCGAGCCGCATGAGGGTGGCAGCCGCATAAGGGTGAACCCCCAACTGAACTGCATAAAGGTGGTCTGGGCGGTCCGCATAGTGAGCTTCTTTGGACTTTGTGGACTGTGCTGGCTGTCTCAGAGATTTTCTCGTCTTTTGAGGAGCCTGACGCGTCTTCTCATTATGTCAGAGCCGTCAGAGCTGTCACTTTATGTCAGAGCATTAAATGGCCAGCTGCATGAAGTAATTATGGCTAGCTGTCATCGGCCTGTTTTGAGCCGCATGAGGCCACGTGGCTCTTCCTGAGCCGCATAAAGTCCCTGAGCCGCATGCGGCTCTCTAGGTCTTTCTGAGTTGGATAAGATTCTTCGAGCTTTTGAGCCGCATGTTGAGTCTGGGCCGCATATGAATTATTATTCTTTTTCATGCTTCTACAGTATCCTGGTATCCTCGCTAGAGGCAATCCAGTCCCGAAAATCTCTCCGGCTTAAATCCATTATTTAATAAAATAGTACACACGAGTTTGGATCCGAAGAACTCGCCAACTTCAACACACGAGTTTTCTTACGAAGGCTCGCCAATTTCAAAGTAAAAAAGAAGAGAACTTGTTGATCTTCTAACACTTAAAGGTCAAAATTTACAACTCTTAAATACTCTAGCACTTTGGGAGAGCATGACAATTAAAAGCTTGGTAGAGTATTAATGGTGGAGCTCTTGGTTGTTTGAAAAATTTATGGCAAGAGTTGATGAGCCTTCAAGAGAGAGAAGGCTTTCATTTATAAAGAAACCAAGAGTAGGTAGCATTCAATGCTCCTGGATACAGCCTGACCGGCATACCGTCGGTATGGACCAGCATGCCGTCGGTATGCCGGTCGAACAGTAACGGTCATAATTATATCCGTTGGGAGCATTTAATGCTAGCCATTAATGCTAGTGTTTACCATTTAAAAATCAAATTTCGTAAACCGGTATACCGTCGGTATGTCGCGGTATGCCGTCGATATACGATGTTTGTTACAGAACATTTTGTGATAAACAAAACGGTATACCGTCGGTATGCCGGAGCATACCGTCGGTATGCCGATGTTTGTCACAGAATGTTTTATGGCTCACAAAACGGTATACCGCCGGTATGCCGGAGTATACCGTCGGTATGTCAATAATTATCACAGAATATTTTTGAGACAAACAAAACGGTATACCGTCGGTATGCCGGTGCATACCGTCGGTATGCCGGTGCATACCGTCGGTATGCCGGTGCATATCGTCGGTATGCCGATGTTTGACACAACGTTTTGTGGTCCACAAAACGGTATACCGCCGGTATGCCAAAGCATACCGTCGGTATGCCGACATTTCTCACAGAAAGTTTTGCGGTCAATAAAACGGTATACCGCCGGTATGCCGTTCAATAAGATATTGATTTTTGACTGAAGAATTAGAAAGCTTTTAGTTTTGTCATCCAACCTTAAGTGTTTACAGAAAGACCTAGACCTTGTACAGACTCGAAATCTTGAAGTGTAGAGAGCCGTCTTTTCAAGGAACGCCGGTCTTTGCTTCAGTCTTTAAGGCTATGGTTGGTAATCTTGAATGGACAGACTTTATGTAGTAGAGCTTCTAAAATGATGTCAAACTGATAACAGAGAAAACTAAACTACGAAGATGCTGTTAATATTATCAAAATAAAATGTGCCAACAATCTCCCCCTTTTTGATAATTGACAAAATAGAGAAATAGCATCTTCAGGGAGTGACTCCCCCTTAGGTAGAGAACTCCCCCTCAATACGTTCTCTCCCCCTTTGTCACTTAGTCAAAGATGGGAATAAAAAACAAGTAGCATTAAATATGGAACACAGTATCATAGATAAAAGCATGAATTGATAGACAAAAAGGTTTGGAATTGGGTACCTGCATGACAAGTCAGAAAACACTACATAAGAACTGATAAAAACTCTCCTCTATGAGAGTTAACAAGACAATAAAATAAACAGATATCAAGTCTCCGCAGGACTGCACACAACTAAAAAACACCCAAACACTAGTCCCCGAAGGACCTCAAACGACATAAAACAAAAGAAAAAGGAAAAGACAACCACTTATTCGACACCATCAACACCAGGAAGCGACCACCTACTCATCAGCCGGATCATTCCCCCCATCCTGAGCCCGGTGGAAAGCACCAAAAGGATCAATGTCGTCCGGGCACATAAAGTCGTAGGCATTGGGATCAAAAAAGCGAGAGGCCTGGTACATCGGATCTTGAAGATTCAGATCCAGAAATACATTCCAGTCCTGAAGGGTATGCTGCATGAAATACGCCTGGTCATGGAAGCGGGATTGGATCAGGGTTCCAAGGCCACAAGTGTTGGCCCGCATCTGCTCCTCCGCCTGAGCTATGCACATATCGAAATGCTGCTGGTTCAGGGGCATATAACGGCCGGAGGCAGGAGGAGTAGAGGTGGGCGCAGCAGGAGCAGTAGCTGGCGGCTCTTGGGAGGATGAGGCACGAGATGAGGAGGCACCACCGAGGGAATGGAAAAGAGCAAGGAGTGATGGGATGCCGTCCGAGTAGCACAGGGAGAGGTCGACGTTCTTTGCTTCCAAGATTAGGGTGATGAAGGAACCATAGTACAGAGACTGCTTCCCCGCTGGCAGGACGCCGAAGAAGGTATTGAGAAGAGTCTTGGGGAAGGACCAAGGCTTCTTCGAATAGAGATAGTACATACAAACCAGGGCCAGCGGTGATGGCATCATAGTTGTCGTCCTTGGGATAGAGGGTGTAGCATACGATCCTATGGAGCTCGTAATAGAACGGCTCCAGCTACGTGGAAAGGGCCGGGATAGCATGAGGATTTGGTCCCTTGCAGATGATTTTGCAGAATTTATCGAAAGAGACCTCGGCCGAAGGATAAAGAGCAGATAAGGCCGACAGAGCCTCTCCTCGATCAGGGATGCCGAGAATGCCAGCAATGTCACGAGCCGTCAGGCGAAAGTGGCGCTCGTTCACCATCGTCTCAATGGTGCCATTCTCGATGTCGGGAATCATGTTACAGTAGAACAGACGAACTACGGCGGGGTAGACAGGCACCTGACGCCGAAGTAGGAAAGAGAGACCGGCCTCCTCGAAGAGAGAGAGATGGCCGAAAAAGAGATTCCAATTGATGGCGCGGCCTTTAAAGACATTGTGGAGCACGAAATGCTGGAACCATGCTTCGACAGCCAAGGAAGAGGTGAAGATCCGCTGGTCAAAGCCATGGGAGAGGGGCACATGAGTGAAGGGATTGCTAGCAGTGGAGGAAGAGCGGGGGCGCTTGTGGGTGGCCATGGAAGAGAGGAAGAAGGTTGAAGGAGAAAATAGGGTTTCGAAATAAAGAAGAGGATGAGGAAGAAAGTGGGGTTTTTTTAAGAGTTATTGGGAAGGGGAAGTGGTAGGAACAGCTAAAGAAGAAGAAGTGGGAATGGTGGTGGTTTTGAAATGAAGATAATGGAGAAGTAATGGGGGAGAGGAAGTGATGGGCATTAATGAGGATGGAAAGTTAGGATATTGGGAAGAGGAGAGGAGGAGTTGGGTATTAATGAGGAGTGATTGATGGGATGGGTAGTTAAGAGGGGAGAAAGGAATAAAGAGAGAATGGAAGAGTGGTGCGGCCCGAGCTGATGTGACAAAATAGTCCGCCGTGAACCGGTATACCGTCGGTATGCCAACGTATGCCGACGGTATACCGATTTTTGGCATAGAACAAAATTTTGAACCAAAATCGGCATGCCGTCGGTATACCGCAGTATACCGTCGGTGTGCCGGTTGAGAAAAACTATGAGTCAAAATTTAAGATACCCAATTCTTGGCAAAGAAAAACGAAGCGATCCTCCGGGAGTGGTTTGGTGAAAATATCGACTAACTGATAAGTAGTGTCAATAAATTCAAGGCGGATATCCCCTTTTGTTGATGGTCATGAAGAAAATGGTGTCTAATTTCAATGTGCTTCGTGCGTGAGTGACAAATCGGGTTTTTCGTAAGGTTGATCGAGCTAGTGTTATCACATTTAATAGGGGTACAAGTATGAGAAATGCCATAATCTATAAGTGTTTGTGACATCCAAAGAATTTGTGCACAACAGCAACCGGCCGCAATATACTCGGCCTCAGTGGTTGAAAGAGCAACAGAATTTTGTTTTTTACTAAACCACGATACTAAGGATTTTCCAAGGAATTGACATGTGCCGCTAGTGCTTTTCCGGTCAATCTTGCATCCGGCAAAATCTGCATCCGAGAAGCCGTGAAGCTCAAAGGATGAAGATTTCGGATACCAAAGGCCCATATTAACGATTGTAACGCCCCAGTCCCAAAATACGTAGGACCAAGTACATAGACATGCCAGCTGTATACATACGAAATACATGGACCTCGTATGTATACATAAGCTGTAAATGTAGTAATCCAAGACAACTAAATCTCATCCACAAAGATAAATAATGATATAAAGCAACTTTGAGTTTGTCAAGTACACAATAGTTGGGCGGAGACAAAGTCCACTACAAACCAAATTAATTATGGAAAAATATACAAGGAAATAATTTAGCAAGCGAGAGCAATGGCGAGACCAAGAGCAATCATCACGAAGGAAGGAATGGACTTAGCTAGAGCACCTGCAAGAAATCACGAAGACACACACCTGGGGAAAAATCAGGTCCTCGGAGGGACGTAACAAGACACATAATATCATGCCAATAAACTGAATAAATAAGCTCAACAGAAAAGTATGCATGAGTAAAGGTTCCTAACCATTCTATGTGACATGCATTTTGAGGACAACGTTCTACGTAGGGGCTGTAACGGATTCACGCAAGCAAGTAATAGAGAGTGGCCAGCAAGTAACGCTCATCCGAGACGCTATAGGCCTGGGCAGAAGGTAGTGCTCATGAGAGTCACCCTCGGCCCAAGATGTGTAAAAATAAAATGTAGCCCCTACGCTAATAACTGTCCCCTCCCCCCCAATGATACTACACATGTGTCGACTCCACGACACTGTTTAATCCTTGATAACTGCCAAGTCTTCTACACAATCTATTGGCAGCTGTTCCTACGCATGCGCACGGGGGATCAGCCCACACGCAAGTGATCCCTACATGATACTCCCAACTCTCACACACAATTCGTGTACAATCGTGACAAGTCAATGAGACACACTAAATTTGACGGTAGTCCCTTAACTCTAAGCCAATTTATAAAATATAGTAATTTGCATTTACATATAATTTAAAAAAACAACTAAAATATGCATGATATTGAGCAGGAAATTTAAACAGTAAAGGCAAGGTGTCTTGCCTGGTGTTACGCCTGGTGTGGTGCAATGATCCGACAAGTCCTGTTTGTCTAATAGCCATGGTCGTTGCGAAAGAGTCCAAGTTCACGAGAAAGTAAGAGTGTTTGATTAGACACAACCAATGATGGTAATCAAAGAAAATTTATGGAAATAATTACATATAGTATTATTTTAGAAAATATTTTATAATATACTAGAAAATAATTCTACTTAAGTACTTTAAAATTTATATAATATAATTTGTAAACTACATTTTTATTAATCATATATGTGTCTAGATAAATACTTGAAGAATCAAAAAAAATTATTTTTTTAGGCTAAACTTTAAATTCGTAAAAGTACAATTTTTTTTAGAAAACTAACTTTTCATTGGTCAAAATATTTTAAGAAAAATATTTTAGTGATACTAAGTTTTGTCAAAATAATTTTGGAAATTTCTATTTATTTAATATAATAATAATAATAGTAATACTTATAACAATATAAAATAATAATAATAATAATAATAATAGTAATAATAATAACAATAATAATAATAATAAAACTAATAATAATAATAATAACAATAGTAATAATAATAATAATAATAATAATAATAATAATAACATTAACTAATATACTACTTACTTCTTTTTCATTTTTAAGAAAGCAAGTAAGAGGGAGAGAGAGAGAGGACAGAAGAGGGGAAAAGGGGGTTTTCCTCACCGAGGTGGTCGGCGTGTCGCCGACGAGGCCGTGCCTCCGTCCACCGAGGGGAGGCCGGGGTTCGCGAGGGGACGGCGGCTCGGAGGACGCGCCGGAGCGGCGCTCGGCGATAGGGTCCCGTGCGGGAGCGGCCAGGGGCGGAGCTCGCGGGACGGACGCCGGAATGTCGGCAGTGGAAGTGCGAGCAGGCGGGGCTGAGGTGAAGCGGGAGGCGGCCATCCAGGGTTTTCCGGCGAGCGCGGGTGCAAATCTCGGCGGAGCAAGGTCGGGCACGCTAGGGCGCGTCGGCGCTTGTTTCGATGGAGGCGGCGTCGAGTTTTTCGGCAAGGAACGGTGGATCTGGTCGCCAGCAGGGGGCGGCGACCTCACGGCGACGGAACGGGGGTTTCGAGGCGAGGAGGGCGGCTGGATCTCCGCGGTGGCGACGGGGGAATGAACGCTAGAGGGGTCGACGGAGGAGGTGTGCACCGCGAAAGAGGAGCGGTCGCGTGTGGTGGCTCGCGAAGGAGCGGTGGAGGAGTTCGCCGGAGATGCCCTAACGGTTGGACGCTTCGGGCGGCGTGGCTGGAGAGTAGGCGACGCGGTGGAGGTTCTCAGGTTAGGGTTTTTTCCTCTCCTTTTTCTTCTGGATGGGGCGATGGCCTGGGTGTGGGGTCGGACGTGGTGGTGCTGGGGATGGTCGGAACGGTAGTTTTGGTGGTAGTGATTTCTGTGTTGGTGTTGTGTCGACAGGGAGAGGGTTGGCGGCAGATGGCTGGGCTGGAAGTCGGGAAGGAGGGGTGATGGTAATGGTGGATGGTGGTGACGGTGATCGGGATGGTGACGGAGACGGGTGGCGGGGATGCTGTGTAGGGTTAGGATTAGGGTTTGATAGGTATGGCCATGTCGGGTGAGTCCGACACGGGGTGGACGTCCGGCTTGTCGGACGGGGAAAATCATGTATTTGTACTGAAAAACAATATAGTGGATGGGAAGGAAAACACGGACACGATACACAATCTGTGGGTTGTGGTAAAAATTCTGGAAGAGTACCTGCCTATTTATAGGATGTGGGAATTCTCAGTTGGATAGGGATTGGGATTTGATTAAATCCCCAATAGATATATTCAATATTAATTTAAATCGTTTAAAAATAATTGGAACGAATCCAAATCAAATATGGATCTCTCCTATATTTAAAAGTGTATTTAAAAATATCTTTTTCACATCTATTAAAATATGCTATTAATTAATTTTGAAAATTACATATATATATGCTAAATAATTTTAAAATATAAAACTTGCTTCTCTAATATACCATTTTGTAATAATCATAATTTTTATTATAACTATGTAAATAAAATGCTTTATAAATAAAATAACAAATTTGAAATTTTAGAACGATAACTAAAACAATTATTATGTATATTATTTTGAAACTTTAAAAATAGAAAAATAATATTTTCAAAAATATGTACGCTCGGACATAATCGCACTCGTCGAGAAATTTCGAAAAAAATAAAATTTCGTGCACGACGTAAAATACGACTATGCGACGTATAATACAAAATTTTAAATCAGTACCAAAAATTTAAATAAAAAAATAGTAGAAATTTAGGGGTTTTACAACGGTGCCTTTGAGATATGAAAAATACGCTTGACGGCACATAAGTGCGATTCTTTTGGATTTGCTTGATATCATGCACAAAGACATACACTAAACATGATGTCAGGACGGCTAGCAGTTAGATAAAGTAAACTACCGATCATACCTCGATACTTACGAATGTCGATCGATGTGCCATCTTCATCATTATCAAGCTTTGTCATTGTTGCCATAGGAGTCCATATTGATTTGGATGGGTCGAGTTCGAAAAGCTTGAAAAGATCCTTTGTATAGTTTGCTTGATTGATGAAGGTCCCTTTGGGTCCTTGTTTGATTTGTAGGCCCAAAAAGAATAATAGTTCATCCATCATGCTCATTTCAAATTCTTCCTGCATTACTTTAGCAAATTCTACACAAAATGCATTGTTAGTAGAACCAAAAATAATGTCATCGACGTAAATTTGAACTAATAAAAGAGTGTCGTTATGGGATTTGATAAGAAATGTCGTGTCGACTTTGCCCTTAGAAAAATTATGAGAAACAAGAAAAAAGCTAAGGCGCTCATACCAAGCACGGGGAGCTTGTTTGAGACCATAAAGGGCTTTGTGGAGTTTGAACACATGATTAGAAAATTGAAAATCTTCAAAGCCAGGAGGTTGTTTTACATAAACTTCCTCTTTAATAATACCATTTAGAAAAGCACTTTTAACATCCATTTGAAAGAATTTAAAATCATTAAAGCAAGCAAAAACACATAGCATACGAATGGATTCAAGATGAGCAATCGGAGCATTGGTTTCGTCGTAGTCAATGCCTCCTCTTGGTTATAGCCTTGAGCAACCAATCGGGCTTTGTTACGAGTCACTAACCCATCTTCATTAAGTTTGTTTCGAAACATCCATTTAGTTCCAATAATGGGGTGATTGCTAGGTTTAGGGACAAGTTCCTAAACCTTGTTTCGCTCAAATTGATTTAGCTCTTCTTGCATCGCTATCATCCAAAATTCATCATGAAAAGCATCATTAATATATTTAGGCTCTATTTGAGAGATAAAAGCCACGTTTGCACAAAGATCATGAGTGGAGGATCTAGTGCTTACACTGGAAGAAGGATCCCCAATGATAAGCTCCTTAGGGACAAATCTCCATTTTTTTGGGAGATCCTTTTGAGGAGGCTCGAGTGGTGGGGACTCTTTTGTTGGAGGAGTCACAACTTCATTGTTAGATGAAGAAGGACGATCTCCAATAGAGGAGTTCTCCAACCCAAACGAGATGTCATCAATATCATCGGAAGAGGAGAATGTAGAAGAGTTACGTTCATTAAAAGAGACATTGATTAACTCTTCGACAATAAGACTTCTTTTATTAAAAACTCGAAAACCTTTACTATGAGTAGAGTATCCAAGGAATATTCCTTCATAGGCTTTTTCTTCAAACTTGCCTAGGTTATCCTTGGTATTCAAAATAAAATAGTTACATCCAAAAACTTTAAAATATTCAATAGAGGGAATTTTGTCAAACCAAAGCTCATAAGGAGTCTTTTTAGAAATAGGTCTAATCAAGACCCTATTTATAACATGACATGCCGTGTTAATGGCTTCCGTCCAAAAATATTGGGGGAGCTTATATTGGTTTAACATAACCCGGGCCATATCGCCAAGGGTTCTATTCTTTCTCTCCACAATACCATTTTGTTGAAGAGTTCGTGGACAAGCAAAATCATGTCCAAAACCATTCTTTTCATAAAATCTTTTAAAATCTGTATTGTCAAATTTTCCTCCATGGTCACTTCTAATCTTGTTAATAGAAAAACCTTTCTCATTTTGAACACGTTTACAAAAAGCAACAAATTTACGAAAAGTATCACTTTTGCAAGCAAGAAAAATAACCCAAGTAAATCTCGAAAAATCATCAACCAAAACAAAAGCATAAAGCTTGCCTCAAAGACTAGCTACTCTACTAGGACCAAAAAGATCCATATGAATAAGTTAAAGTGGTCTAGTGGCACTCACAGAGTTGATGGATTTGAAGGATGACTTGGTCAACTTACTTTTCTCGCATTCTTTACACACCATATCCTTTTTGAAAGGGATACTTGGGAGTCCTCTTACAAGCTTCTTGGTGGCAAGACGAGAAATGGTATCCATGTTGGCGTGTCCGAGCCTCATGTGCCAAAGCCAACTTTCATCGTTCTTAGCAACTAAGCACCTGTCATTGTTAGTGTCTTCGACATGATATAAAACATAGATATTGTTTTCTCTAGTGCCTTCATAAACAATAGATCCATTTGAACTATCGGTAATGAAGCATTTAAGCTTAACAAACTTGATATCATAACCATTATCGGTAAGATGACTAATACTAAGAAGATTGTGTTTAAGATTAGTAACAAGACACACATTCTTAATACAAGGATAAGGAGGAAAACCGATATTACCATTTCCTATAATGTGACCTTTAAGATTGTTACCAAAGGAGACGTGTCCTTCCTTCTTCATCGATAGCGTTGTAAATAATGAAGCATCCCCGGTCATGTGCCGTGAACAACCGCTATTGAGAATCCACTTGCTTCTAGCATAAGAAGGACTCTTCACCTACAACTTAAGTTGAAGATGAACATTTTGGTACCCTTGATCGTATGGGTCCTTGAGTGTTAGTCTTAGGAACCCATTTATAAACTTTCTTATCAACTAGTTTTCTTGTATGACAATAATTGGTCGTATGTTCAAGCAAGCCACAGTAGTTGCACATCATAGAGGATTTAGAAGAAGACGTGTGAGTATCATGCACATGTGAATCTCTAGTGCGAGGAGTTCTATCATTAGTATTATGATGATAATAATAAAAAGCATGGTACGAAGTGTTCTTCTTAACAGACGGTCCTTTCCTTGTGTTAGAATAGGACTTGTGTGTAATGTTATTGTTCATATAAGAAGTATGACTAGCATTGTGATGAGTATGGGGGTGTCTTCGAGTATGTGTGTGAGTAGTGTTCTTATTACCTAGTTTCTTACTCTGTACAAAAAGATCATTATACTTAATAGAAGTATCATATTCTCTTCTATTAGCATCTTGAACTTTATGCATAGCAAATTCATAAGCCCTTCTGAGGGATTGAATCTCATCATCCTTTTTCTTGATGGTGATAAGGGATTCTTGAAACTTGAGTCGCAAAGACTCTATCTCATCCGTGTCTGAAGCGGAAGATTTTTCTTTTACATCAATCATGATGCTAGAGAGTCTCTCCACTTCAAGTTGAAGAGCATCAACCACTTTTAGAGATTTCTTGTATTTATTCCTAACACCTTTGTGTTCTTCATGAAGTTCAAGGATAGCTTTCTCCAAGTCATCATAAGTAAGAGTATTTAAAGAAAGATCATCAAGTACCTCATCGGTTGCCATGAGACAAACGTTTGCATTGTGCTTGTAATCTTTGTCGTTGTCCGCATCACTAGCATCGCTTTCACATCAAATACTGGTGTTGGCAAATTTTCTAGAGGAGGAGCTTCCTTTGCTAGGCTTCTCGTACTTACTAGAGTCTTTTCTTGTCATGGGACAATCTCTCTTGATGTGTCCGGTTCTTCTGCATTGATAGCATGTCGGATCTTCATCATTGTCCCGTATGAAGCGGTTGGCTTTGTTGAACTTGAGGAACTTTTGGAAGTGCTTAGCTGTGAGAGATATATTTTTATCATCATCCGACTCGTTGTCGTCGGAGCTATCCTTTGAGTAGGACTTAGTAACTTTGAGAGCCAGAGACTTCTCCTTTTCTTTGGCCTTCTCATTCTCCTTCTCTTGTATGGAAGATTCCTTTTGATCTTTCATGTCGAGTTCGTGAGTCATAAGCTTCCCCGTGAGGGTCTCAAGGTTCATGACCGTCAGGTCGTTTCCTTCAATAATGGCGGTAGCTTTAGGACTCCATCTTTTTGTCAATCCTCTAAGAATTTTTATGATCTTTTCATGAGCAGGATATTCCTTACCAAGAGAAGAAAAAGGATTAATAATATCACCAAAATGAGTGAACATGCAAGTAATAGACTCATTTTGTTTCATCTTAAAGGACTCATATTCTTGTGTGAGTCTACTAATCTTGGACTCTTTCACTTGTGATGTTCCCTCGTGTGTGACTTCAAGCAACTTCCAAATCTCATTGAAAGTCTTGCAAGTAGAGATTCACTACTATCGAGAGCATAGTAAAGAGCGTTCATAGCCTTGGCATCTCGACTAGCAAGCTTCTTGGCATTTTCAGTGAGTAAGTCCCTAAGGGTGTCAGATGCGACATCCTCAATAACTCTGGAAGGAGTAGGGAGACCATTTATCACACAAACCCATAAATCAAAATCTATGGACTTCAGATAAATGCTCATCCTAATCTTCCAGTAGTTATAGTTGGTTCCATCAAATAGGGGAGGCCTATTTGTGGAGTGTCCCTCATTGTAAAAAGTGTTGATACTAGGGTTAGTGGCCATTGATCACTCTAACGGTGTAAGACCAAATCAAGAGAACAAAGCTCTGATACCAATTGTAGAACCCTAGAGGGGGGTGAATAGGGAAATAAAATAACTTAAGCACAAGAAGCAATAAATGTTAAATAAAAAGAGAGAGTAAGAAGATCAAACACAAGATGTATCCTGGTATCCTCGCTAGAGGCAATCCAGTCCCGGAACTCTCTCCGGCTTAAATCTACTATTTAATAAAATAGTACACACGAGTTTGGATCCGAAGAACTCGCCAACTTCAACACGAGTTTTGATCCGAAGAACTCGCCAACTTAAACACACGAGTTTTCTTATGAAGGCTCGCCAACTTCAAAGTAAAGAGAAGATAACTTGTTGATCTTCTAACACTTGAAGTTCGAAATTTACAACTCTTAAATACTCTAGCACTTTGGGAGAGGATGACAATTAAAAGCTTGGTAGAGTATTAACGGTGGAGCTCTTGGTTGTTTGAAAAATTTATGGCAAGAGTGGATGAGCCTTCAAGAGAGAGAAGGCTTTCATTTATAAAGAAACCAAGAGTAGGTAGCATTTAATGCTCCTGGATACAGCCTGACCAGCATACCATTGGTATGGACCGGCATGCCGGTCGAACAGTAACGGTCATAATTATATCCGTTGGGAGCATTTAATGCTAGCCATTAATGCTAGTGTTTGCCATTCAAAAATCAAATTTCGTAAACCGGTATACCGTCAGTATGCCGCGGTATGACGTCGGTATACCGATGTTTGTCACAGAACATTTTGTGATAAACAAAACGGTATACCGTCGGTATGCCGATGTTTGTCACAGAATGTTTTATGGCTCACAAAACGGTATACCGCCGGTATGCCGGAGTATACCGTCGGTATGCCGATAATTATCACAGAACGTTTTTGAGGCAAACAAAACGGTATACCGTCGGTATGTCGGAGCATACCGTCGGTATGCCGATGTTTGACACAACGTTTTGTGGTCCACAAAACGGTATACCGTCGGTATGCCGGAGCATACCGTCGGTATGCCGACATTTCTCACAGAAAGTTTTATGGTCAATAAAATGGTATACCGCCGGTATGCCGGAGCATACCGCCGGTATGCCGTTCTATAAGATATTGATTTTTGACTGAAGAATTAGAAAGATTTTAGTTTTTTCATCCAACCTTAAGTGTTTACAGAAAGACCTAGACCTTGTACAGACTCGAAATCTTGAAGTATAAAGAGCCGTCTTTTCAAGAAACGCCGGTCTTTGCTTCAGTCTTCAAGGCTATGGTTGGTAATCTTGAATGGACATACTTTATGTAGTAGAGCTTCTGAAATGATGTCAAACTGATAACAGAGAAAACTAAACTACGAAGATGCTGTTAATATTATCAAAATAAAATGTGCCAACAATTATAACTGTATATTTATACGGAGACTTAGATACTGACATCTACATAAAAATTTCAAAAGGATTTATAATGCCAATTAGGGGTGTGCATCGGTTGGTGGCCGACCAATTTGGTCAAAACCGAAGTCGAACCGATGGTAATCGGTTTGAAAAAAAATCACAACCGAACCAAACCAACCAATTGGTCGGTTCGGTTTTCAAACCGACTGACTTGGTTCGGTTTGGTTCGGTTCGGCTAATCGGTTTTGAAAGTATTGATAAGACAAGGAATTTTCAGAAAATGAGCAAACACAATCTTAGGAAAAAAATCATTAGAAATATATACTCTCAAAAAAAGCCAGTAGCATATAAAAATGAGCATCCACTGTGTATCAGACTCCAAAATAGACAAGTATAAACATATAAAAAAGTCAAAATAACTTCAAATAGAATGTGAAGACTTGAAGTTCCTAAACAAGAATTCCTCTTGCTGATACATACTATTCCAAAGTCCATGTCTAAAACAGATACATACAATGATAGAACGTAATATTCCAAAGTCCTAAGTTCCTAACATAGAACAGAATCACATATACTCCAAATCAGAACCCTGAACCCTAGTAGATCTATGAACTGAAGATGAAAAAATTAGCATATATATAATATACCAATCTTGAGGGGCTACTCGAGGATGAGATGTGGATTAGCGGAGGAAGGTCGGAGACTCGGAGCGGCCGAAGAGACTTGGAGTGGCCGGAGACGTGGAGTCGGCGGAGACGTCCGACCGGTAGAGGCGTGGAGTCGGCGGAGATGTCCGACCGGTGGAGGCGTGGAGTCGGTGGAGGCGTGGAGTCGGCGGAGACGTGGCCTAGAAATAAATTTGGGTAGAGATGATGAGTCTCTGGGAGTGGGAGATGAAAAGTTGAAAATGAATTATGACTTATGAGATTGACTCAGAGTCTCAGAGTTGAGAGCAGACCCCCATTTTCCAAACATTCCAAACCGGTTAACTTGGACCGAAAAACTTAAAAATTTATATTAATACTACTGGTCCGGTTTGGTTTGGTTTCACTCGGTTTTTTCAAAGGTCAAACCGTGAATTGAACCGAACCAACCAGTTTTATAAAATAACCAATCGAACCAATCCGAACGAACCAGTGGTTCGGTTAAAAACCGACCGGTTCGGTTCGGTTTGGCTCGATTTGGTCGGTTCGACTGAAATATGCACAGCCCTAATGCCAATGACTAAGTCTAAGGACATGTGTTCAAATTAGACGAGCATTATATAAATTAAAATAATCCAGAAGAATGTGGTATAATCGTCTTATTATATATTTGACTAAGGAATGATACAAAAATAGTCAAATTTACCCATGTGTCTTCATTAAAAAATTTGAAAATATATTCTCGATAGTAGCAGTATATATGGATGATATAAAACCTGATCAAGTCTTCTATAGAATTGGAGAAAACTGCAAACTATTTGAAGAATGAATTTAAAATAAAAGACTTGGGAAAGACAAAGGTTAGTCTCGATTTGCATACGCATATGGTTGTACGCAATTTGGATTTGGATAAAGATCCATTCCGACCAAAGGAAGAAGATGAAAAAGTTCTTGGTCCTTAAATACCGTATTAAGTGCTATTGGAACACTAGTATATCTAGCCAATACACAAGACCAGGTATTGCATTTTCTGTTAATTTATTATCTAGATATAGTTTTACACCTACACTTAGACATTGGAATGGAGTTAAACATGTATTGAGATATCTCTTGGAATAACAGGCATGGTATTATTTGCTCCTGTGATTCCACTAACAATTCTTGTCTAGTTGGTTGTGCAGACTCAAATTTTTCTGACCCTCATAAGGGTTGCTCCCAAACAGGTTACATGTTTATTAACAACCATGCAGCTATATCTTGGCGATCAACAAAGCAAGGTTCAATAGCAACTCCCTCTAACCATGTAGAATTAATTGCATTACAAGAAGCGACAAGAGAAAGTGTGTGGTTGCAATCAATCATTTATCATATATGAGAAAATTGTCAACTACCTATAGTTACAAATGAGCCTACAATAATATTCAAAGACAATACGGCTTGCATTACGCAAATCCGAGAGGGATTCATCATAGGATATCGAATAAGCACCTTCCACCAAAATTATTTTTATGCACATGATGTTAGTCTCAGAGCTTGATCAAAGATGGCAGAACTAGATGTCGAGATCAGAGGTTGAAACAAACGTTCCCCTTCTGATTATTCTCGAGATCCACGAGGAACACTATAATATAAATCTGATTACAAAAGCAACAATGATCAAAAAATAAATCTCACGTTCTTTCTCGCAATCGCAGTTGCTGACGGACAGAACTGAGTTACAACTCAGAGAAAAGAGAAGAAAGAAGAAGAGGAAAGGTTCTTGCTGGGTGATTAAGATCACCGTTGCTCAAAGCAAGATTTGCCCCACCACGATCTGCTTTCAGGAACCAGTAAGTTCACGAAGAACTTCTGGAACGCTCGTAAGTCAATATTTGAGACTTGAAGGAGCTTCTTGGACTTTACGGACTCCCTTAACTCTCTTCTTGGTTTATCTTCCAAAGGAGGCCAAGGGGCTCTATTTATAGAGTGGAGTGAGACTTCACCTTTTCTCATATCCGATGTGGAACTAAAATACCAATACTCAAAAATAGAGTTTGATATTTTAGATCATCCTACAATCAACATAGTAGTGTGCCAGTCCACGTCTACCCCCCGAACACTCCCGTGCATGCACGAGACAACCTGGAGTCCGTATCCGAGTCCGAGTCCGCACAACAAAAATCAACTTGCATCCTTGTTGGAATTAATTCATTTTTTTTCTATGAAAATACTCCCACATGGCACACACTTGTGCCCCACCACACCTCATGTGCACACTTCAACACAAACAATGCATTATATTGAGATACTTACCATTTGGTGTAGCCGATGTGGGACTATCTTTCATAGTCTAAAGGCAAAAACACCAACATTCTTCCACATATCTCAATATATGGGCTGAGCGTTTCTTACAGTGACTGCCCATCATGCATTAGGAAAGATGTCGTAGATGACTTGAATCTTCTTGTATGGGTCAAATAACAGAATGATACAAGAATGGACTAAGCCTTGAATTCTGCACCATGACTGCAATTGTTTCCCACTCACATAATGACATCAGCTGTGCCTTCGGTTGCACATTAAAGGCCCTATGCATGCCTGGTTTCGGTGTATGTATCTTGGGTGTCTACAAGTTTACCCTCAAGAGACGGCCTGAATCTCTTTTCATACATCATAGGTGAGTTCTTTTAAAGAGTCCTTTAGCATGAAGCCTTGCGCTTCCTTGCGGTGCTATCCCGCTATGTGTCACCCCCAGTTTTCAAAAACAGGGGTATTTTTGTCATTTTATATTTTTGAATATTTTTAAATTTTATTTTATTATTTATGATATTATTTTGGGGTTGAAATTTATTTTATTATTTATGATATTGTTTTGGGGTTATTTGAGTCGGGTTCGAATTTTAACTCAATTCGACTTGAAACGGGGACCCGGGGGGTAGTTTGACTCTAGTGGGACCCACACACTAGTTAGACATGGCCCACATGATATTAATTTTAGTCCACATGATATTAATTTTAGTTAGTAGTTAGACTAATTATTTTGGTTAGCATTAATTGAGATTAGTGATTTTGGAATGACCAAACTACCCCCGACTTAAACCCCTACCAATATATTAGCTAATAGATTAGTGCAAGGGGCTTTTAGGCATTTCCTAATATGACAAAAACTAATTTAATGGCTGGCCACTTGGAGGGGGGATAAGGGGTGAGTCATCATCTCTTCCATTTCATTTTATCCATTCATTTTCTCTCTCATGTTCTTCCCCAAATTTCTAGAGAACAACTCCATTGATTTCATCTCCAAATCCACCATTTCTTCCACCAAATCTTCTTCTCTTCTCCTCTACTCCATAGTTAGAGGGTGCTAGCCAAGTTTGGGAGGAATCGGAGCTCGTTCGTGTCCTTTTGGAATCTCTACGTGTCGGTATCGTGTCGGAAGGCCTTTTCCTTTGAAACTCTCTTCCGAAAGGTATAATCTCTCCTCTAATCCACCCCAACATGCATATAGGATTATTTTGGACCCATAGGAATGACCCCCATGGTTGTATCTCCATTTGTGTCCATTTTGTGTCCATTTGGAGGTCATAGGAGTGTCCTTGTGTTGTGGATGTGTTCATGTTACATATATAGATTTATATATATATATATAGATTTATATATATATATATATATATATATATATATATATATATATATATATATATATATATATATATATATATATATATATATATATATATATATATTGTAATGAGAGTGTATCTATATTTATATACGTAATAAATGGTTCATGATAATTATATAATCAAGTTTGTGAGTGTGGTTCCTCATATTATTATTGTTGTTGATAATTAGGATATATATTGTGTATTCTTTTGGCTCAAACTATTTAAATCCGTCATGATTTTTATCCACGTTTTTAATTTCAGCCCTAACTTAGAAATGCCATAACTTCTAGCTCAAAGCTCGGTTTAATCTCCCGTTTTTTTTAAAAGAAGCGTATTGATGTTAGCTTTCCAAAAACATATATTAATAGGCCTAATTCTTTCTGTAAATTTCTGGAGAATTATTTGAGTGTCAGCTGTACGAAAGACAAATGCGTTCTCGGTGTTTTTGCGATTTCCGGAGTTTCCGGAAACGAAAACGCGATCCGTTTGAAGTTTCGGAAAGCTAACACATAGATCTATAACATACTTTAATCCTAGATTTCAATTCATGCTGAGTTGGTACAGTATTGATTATTAGTAGGAGTTACTATTCGGCATATGTATTTTGTGCACCCTTGTGTGTAATATAATGTTCTATTTGATTTTAACCCATGTTAATGTATATACATTATGTAACTAAATAGAGAATGCAAGCATGAGTAAATGGTTAAATAAATGATGTATGAGGTATAAGTATCCTATCTAATATAAGTATGTATAAGTATGGCTTGTAATGAATATGTAGGTTCCATAGTATGTAATGTATGGTGCATATAGTAGTGCAAGAGAATAAATGAATGATGAATGAATGCAAGCATGAATGTAATGTAATAATAGATATAATGTATGCAATATACAAGTTAATGAGATGTAATGTTCTATGTTAACACAAATCCTATATTACCTCATGTACCCCTTACACTATGTTGACACTATCACACTTGACACTTTGTTCACTTACACTTTGACACTTTTTGATATGTATACACTATGTATGCCCATTTAACCCTCACTTGCCCCTTTGCCATGTTCACATACACACGCATAGCCTCTTAAATAAGTATTTATGAATATAGTTAACTTAGCTATGTATGTATATTATATATATGGTAGCATATTGTATTGTAATATATAAGTTTATATAGCCATTGAAATACCATGATTATAGAACTAATGTTGAATACCAATATATGCATGTGTATATATATGTAGACATGTATAGCTTAAAGTAATAGATTACCTAGTGTATATCTAATGTGAATTCTTGTCTATTTGAGTATTGAATAATTGCATGCTATATAGAGTTGGGTGTATGTTGGCTTGTATAGCCTTGTATTGATGTGGGCTTGCTAGGATAGTCTTGGTTAGGCCTAGTAAGACTTGCTGGGTTAGGACATGACCTAGTTTGACCTAGTTTGACTAGTGCAGTTGACCAGAGTTGACCAAGGATTGACTTTGGCCTATTTGACCTAGATTCATGTAGAATACATTATGGTGCTTTATATTACCCTTCTGGATATGTTGTGACTTGTGTTGTTCTAATTAGGAGCCAGACACCTCTCCTCGGACAGTATCTTATATTAGGTCTGTGATCACTCTGAGCATCTGTTCACCTATCAGCTCAGGACCACAGGCGAGTACATTCACTGATAGTTTTCATTGTCTTGATATCTACTATATCCGATTCAGTCGTAGTGTCTTACTTGATTCTCGACACGATAGTTCACGGACTAGTATTATCGGATTCTGGTCATGAGATGTCATTCCTGGATTTCTTGGGATACTGGTACTTGCTTGGTCTTGATTCTTGTACTTGTATTGACGCCGATTCCTGAAGAGGACTTGCTCCCCTCTTAGGGAATCCCGCGTCATGACGTGCCATGACCGGATCCATTTTACTATTCGGGGGATGGAGGAATTATTAGGGGTTATGTGATCAAGCCTTCCTGTAACTATACATTGCTAGCGCCACCCTCACCTCACGTAGGGTGTCGCAGACACCTCACTACCGGTTATCCAGGTTGGACGGCATGATTCTCCGTTGAGTACACCGCGGATTGCCGGGCCAAGTGGATAACCGTCTCTTGCTGTCCCTAGCCGATCACATATCGCTCTAATAATTCAAAACACTTTTTTTTACTTTATTTGTCATGTCTTATATTCCAGTTTCAGCTTTACTTACTGTCACGACCCGCACCTATTTTTTTTTAAACGGATACAAGACGTGTCCAAGCCAGCCTACGTCGCAGTGTCGGCGGTAGAACGCTGTCACGGCCATGAAGATCAAAATCACAAATAATCCAATGCTTATTCACAGAAACTAATTTAACTTACAATGATCACAAGTTTTACATTTGTAGAAGAATATAAACTTGTACAATTCAATGAATGACTACAACTCAACTATCTAGCTAGTCTCTAGGCTTTTGTCTGCAAGTATTCCCGTCACTCCCCAAGCTAAGTGAAACCACGGCTAACCTGAAAAATGTTGGTTTCCAGTCAGGAATGGAACGAGTACAATTCACTGAATGCAATTTCAAATAAAGAAAATGACTATAAGACAAAGGTTAGACATCAATCATGGGTTTGAAAACAAACAGTAAAGCCGTAAGAAAAATCAATAGTAATAAATAGACCAATATACTTTTCCACCGTTAGAAGTACCTTTGATATGTGATCGGTCTCGGGACAATTATGCGACACGGTCTACACGGTCTAAAGTTACACGGTCTACAGTTACACGGTCTACAGTTACACGGTCTACAGTTACACGGTCTACAGAAAATATAGCAATAAATAAATCACTGTCTACACTGTCTACAAGAAGTAAATAAAACACTGTCTACACGGTCTACAAGAAATAAATGCAACACGGTCTACACGGTCTAAGGTCAAATCACACATCCTTGGTACTTCTCATTCCCGCCTCAATAATTTATAATAGAAAATAATCACATAACCAATGACTAATCAATGAAATATGGTAAAGATCAATATCGAAATGCAAACAATAAACTGTACTCGCCTGTGGTCCTGTGCTGGTGAAACCGATGATCCAAATCACTCAATATACCACAATAGTCAAAACCCGTACAACAGTCCCCGAAAGCTGAAATAGACATTACCAATGATCTCAGAATAATCGAATTAGCTAGGATTGCCTGTCTTTAAGTCCAATTCTGGACACAGGGGCAAAACGGTAATTTTGGGCCAAAACGGTGTCCGCCGTTGGACCCGCTTTGCACCGAAAAGCGTGCCAGAGTCAACGGTCTCTAAAGTCCTCAAACTATATGTCTACGGATCCAGTTTTTCGATACGAACCCAACCGTATGTCCAAAGTTGGATTTCGGCGGGCCGTGCACAAAATCGCCCGTTGAGTAGGACCGTGGGGCCCGCAAAACGGTAATTTTATCAACAGTCTCAGAATCGGACCAAACTTGGCATACAGGACCAGAAAAATGATACGGTTCTGTTGGCATAAGTTTTGTCTCGATCCGATGAGCATGCACAAAGTAATTGAAGAATTTGCAACGTGCACGATACGGTGAATTTTGACGGATACGCATCAAATTCGTCGCGCACACGCGACCAATTTGAATTCCGTCAAAGCCCACACGACCACTAAGCCGTTACGCAGCTATCGATGGTTTCGGTTCGCGACCATGTCGCCCGGTTTGGCGGGACGCACGTCGTGTGGATGGATTTTATTGAAATTCAATATTTTCTAAAACTGTTTTTTCCTGATTTTTAGCGATGAATAAACTCTTGCACAATAACTGAAAAATAATTCTATCTGTGGCGTTTCGATCCTGTATATGTTGTCTAATTGGTTGTTCAGATAGTTCTCGTGAATACCGAATATCCTGGTGGAAAAACGGCTTCCAAGTTGGGGTATTCGCCTAAGGCTCTGTTCTGATTTTAGAACAGTTTTGGTCCGACTTTGGGTCGATCTTCCTGGAAATCTAGAGCATATAAAGACAAACCGATTGAAGGGGTTAAGAGTCGGATAGCTTGTCTACACACCTGAACGATCGGTTCGCAGAACGACCCCTCGTATGCGACGAAAGGTCGTCACGAAGACGCCTCCCCCGTGGTGTCCTGCTGTTGCGACTGCCCTTCTTCCAGCGTGCGCGGTGGCTTCCTTGCCGGCCGGCGGCCGCTGCGGCGACGCGCGCACGTGGGGTGGCGCGCCCAGGCGTTTGGGAGAGGTCGAGATTGCTCGGGCTTCGAAAGCGTCGGGTTTTCTAGGGTTGCTCGTTGTTTTCGCACTGTTTCTCTCCCGTATTTATATACTGAGATGGGGGTCGGCTATGCTCTGTTTGGCCAACAGAGAGTTAGCAGAGCCTGGGCCGGCTCTGTTGGCCTTCTCATTTCTTTTTTTTAATTTTATTTATTTATTAATATGCCTACATATAATATACATATATATGTATACATATATTTATATATATGAATAAACTTCCATATGTATATATCTATATATGCACCTGAATATATATGTATATTTATATATACATTCACATGCACCACTATATATTTATATTTATACTCGCATATACCCTTATATATATACATTTATATATATCCATACATACACATATATCTAATATATTCGTATATACACTTATTTCTATATTTCAATATATATATTTCTATATATTTATTTCTATATATATGATACATATATATACATTTCTATATATATATATATATATATATCTATTTAGTCTAATACGTATATTTCCTATGAATACATTTCCAGATATATATTATACATTTATATGACAAATATAATATGATCAATAATAATATTAATAATATATAATAACAACCTCAATAGAATTATAATAATAAATAACGAAATCCAGTAACCAAACAATGGTGTATACACCACTACGCACAATCTAATAATCCCAAAATGTGTACAAGGACTTATTTATATAAATATCACTGAATATCAATTACTAATTATATTTAATTATGAATACCTAGAAATTAGATTATTAAAACGGAATGCAGTACACTCATACCAATTTACATCAACAAAATGTCATTGAACGTACCGCACACCTACATGGGCTTGGGCTCAGTCTTAGGTCCAATCTGGACTAAAATGGTATAACCGATCACCTTATAATTTAATAATAAAAATAATGAATAAATAAACCATTGGTAAGGGTCAAGTCGTAACTTGGCTTGGTTTTCCTAGTTAGGACATCACTATGGCTCAGCCTTCCCTGCCAGGGCTAATACGCTAGTCGAAGCACGCCATTTCACAATCGTGCCACGTTTCCTAGCCGCCTTGTACTCCAAAACTCAATCATGGCTAAAATCACCTACCGTAATAATTAACTAAATAATCATTTCTAAAATTCTAAAAATCACCATTTAAATGAAATAAATAATAATAAAATATTTTTAAAAAAATTCGGGGAGGGGAGCTACACTTACTGTACTTTCACCATGCTATGATTCATTCTCATATGCTCTACCTGCCTTTTATACTGTACCATGATGATGGGACTAGGTTCTGTTCGGAAGAAGGGTTACAACCCCGGTCCTTGTTTGGTTTAAGGGTTGTAACTCGACTTTCGAATGGTTCCCAAGTCGTCTATATTCTTTGTCTTGTATTTCATTATTACTGCCTCTTATAGTATTTGTCAATTCATATGGAACTGCTGTTGGTGTTTTGTACTTGCTCATTTTTCTGACAGGATACGTTGACAAATTTTACAGATAGCTTGGAGATTTCCTGCTAGCCTAGAGGAGACCCATTAGAGGTTGTTTAGTTAGCTATTTTCAGTTATCTGGAGTTGTATTTATTTTGTGGATTACTGTATTTGAGTTTTGAGATGTATTTCTGGATTTTTGTATCTTAGACACTTAGACTTCTATCTCCTGTATCTTTTTAGATTTTATGTTTCATCTATCCTCATATGCTCTACCTTAGATGTGATTGAGACTGTATCTGCTATGTCACCCCCATTCGGGGAGTATAAACTGTTTAGTCTTATACTGTTATATGCATTGAGACCTAGGACAGCGTTCTACCGCCGACACTGCGGCGTAGGCTGGGCGTTGTTACATTCTCGTGCCCTAACCCTAGGGTGCGGGTCGTGACACGTTTTTAGTGGTGGCCCATGCAGGTCGAGACTAAAAGTGTAGTGGTATTCGAACTAGAGTACCACTACAGCCTGCAGTAGGATTAGGATATGTTTTGAAGGTACTTAATCACAGTTATGACCCTTGAGAGATTCCCGAGACGACCCTTGAGAATCTTATTTAACTTCGATTTGAAAACTCTTTTTCCTTGATTGATTTATCTTTACTTTCTGCTATTGAATTTGATTTTGATGGATTATTATTGAATTTGAGTTTATATTTATTGATTTTAAAGGATGATTATTGAATTTTAAATTTTAATGATAGCTGTCGCATCCGAGTTTGTATTTTCATAGATTTTTGTTCATTTGGATTTTGATGTTCGTTGATAAATTGAATTGATTTTTGAGTATTCATTGTTGATTTAAATTAATTTTGTCAAGATAAAATTATATGGGCTAGGTCATCTAAGTTATGGAGTCTAGTCTTCTACAGTCATATTAGCCAGCATGGTGAGGACATATAGTTTGACTTGGATATATCTCTCGGGTGTGGAAATTTAAGATTTTCGCAGCCAAGCTAGCGGCATTGCGAATGTTAAATACCATGATTTTAGAGGTATGTGCCTAAGTCGAGGACTCAGTGATTATCGTAGCCTTGCTTACTAGTATGACGAGGATTTAGTGTACCATGATTTTGGACAGACGCATATGATTATCAGATTGTACCTTAAATATTTTAGAAACATGTTTTCTCTACTTTTGTTTCTGTCCTTCAAAAAAAAAATTATTAATTGTTTTGTTTTGTTTGTTTCTCATTATTTAACTTAAGAGTAGGTTTGCCTGTTTTTATAAACCTTTGCGTAACTTCTTGCTATGAGTTTCTTCTTAATACAATGAATCGATGATTTTGCTAGACTTTATCTTGGATTTGAAAATTTAGCTCTGGATTTCAAAAAAATGGTTCTTCTTTAAATAGATAAGCAAAACAGATTTTTATCGTTATTTCTTTCTTGCTATTATTCTTACAAAAAAAATGCCATGATTAGTGTAACTTGATAGCTGTTGTTTTGGAACCCAATTTCTCATATACAATTTCATATGTATTCACGTACACGCACGCCTACTATCTAACCATATAACATTACATAATGTCAGCTTTTTCCTCTCTAACGCTCTCTATATATATATTGTGATTGGATTTCAATGCAAGTGACTTTCAATTCTTTAACTTTGAAATTAATTTTTCTGTACCCTTTTAGATTATTGGAAGTTACCTTTCTTATTTTTATATATTTTTTTATGAGTACCAGCTTTCACATAGGATGGTAGACTGTCTTACAGTTTTGATGATTTGCTATTTCTATATTTTTTTCAGTTTAGCACTCTAGATTTCTTGTGTGTTTGATACCCTATGACCGTCTTGGTTTAGCATGACTAGTATACCTAGATGAGACTTTCACTACCACCGTATACAATGACCCTGTATGTCGTCCTTTTGATTACATGATTTGTTTTAATCTGGGACTTTGATTGTGGGGGTTTGACCTAGAGGGAGTATGGACATTTTAATTTCGAGGATGAAATTTTTCTAAGGTGGGTAGACTTGTAACACCCAATTTTCTAAAATGAGAGTAATTTTGAAATTTTGTAATTTTAATCATTTATTGATTTGACATTTAAATCATGATATAATTTTTGATAATTTTTAAATCATTTTAAAACTATTTAAATTCTTGACTTGTAATTTTGATGTTTTGCTAGTGAAACCCTAGAGACTGTTTGACCTAGAGCCTAACCATGTGATTAGGATGTTTTAATGTCATTTCTGGCCTAATGATATTTTACATTTGACCTCCTTGAATTATTTTGATATTTATTGCGTTGGTGATTGTTAATTTTGACCTTTGATAGGTGTGATAGTTTTGTGTCCGTATCGGACACGTATCAGTTTTTATTTACAAATGTTTGATTTACCTCAAGGAGATTTTTATTGCTGATTTTTTTGAAAAGTATTTGAATGAGATTGTTTTCTGCGTGTGTTTCATGTGATTGCTTTGTTTTAATTTCGAGGACGAAATTTTTTTTAAGGTGGATAGATTTGTCACCCCCAGTTTTCAAAAACAGGGGTATTTTTGTCATTTTACATTTTTGAATATTTTTAAATTTTATTTTATTATTTATGATATTATTTTGGGGTTGAAATTTATTTTATTATTTATGATATTGTTTTGGGGTTATTTGAGTCGGGTTCGAATTTTAACTCAATTCGACTTGAAACGGGGACCCGGGGGGTAGTTTGACTCTAGTGGGACCCACACACTAGTTAGACATGGCCCACATGATATTAATTTT
This sequence comes from Iris pallida, assembly GCA_029216955.1. Classification (NCBI taxonomy): domain Eukaryota; kingdom Viridiplantae; phylum Streptophyta; class Magnoliopsida; order Asparagales; family Iridaceae; genus Iris; species Iris pallida. Next base: position 27,704,405 of record JANAVB010015600.1, read on the forward strand.
AGTCCACATGATATTAATTTTAGTTAGTAGTTAGACTAATTATTTTGGTTAGCATTAATTGAGATTAGTGATTTTGGAATGACCAAACTACCCCCGACTTAAACCCCTACCAATATATTAGCTAATAGATTAGTGCAAGGGGTTTTTAGGCATTTCCTAATATGACAAAAACTAATTTAATGGCTGGCCACTTGGAGGGGGGATAAGGGGTGAGTCATCATCTCTTCCATTTCATTTTATCCATCCATTTTCTCTCTCATGTTCTTCCCCAAATTTCTAGAGAACAACTCCATTGATTTCATCTCCAAATCCACCATTTCTTCCACCAAATCTTCTTCTCTTCTCCTCTACTCCATAGTTAGAGGGTGCTAGCCAAGTTTGGGAGGAATCGGAGCTCGTTCGTGTCCTTTTGGAATCTACGTGTCGGTGTCGTGTCGGAAGGCCTTTTCCTTTGAAACTCTCTTCCGGAAGGTATAATCTCTCCTCTAATCCACCCCAACATGCATATAGGATTATTTTGGACCCATAGGAATGACCTCCATAGTTGTATCTCCATTTGTGTCCATTTTGTGTCCATTTGGAGGTCATAGGAGTGTCCTTGTGTTGTGGATGTGTTCATGTTATATATATATATATATATATATATATATATATATATATATATATATATATATATATATATATATATATATATATATATATATATATATTGTAATGAGAGTGTATCTATATTTATATACGTAATAAATGGTTCATGATGATTATATAATCAAGTTTGTGAGTGTGGTTCCTCATATTATTATTGTTGTGGATAATTAGGATATATATTGTGTATTCTTTTGGCTCAAACTATTTAAATCCGTCATGATTTTTATCCACGTTTTTAATTTCAGCCCTAACTTAGAAATGCCATAACTTCTAGCTCAAAGCTCGGTTTAATCTTCCGTTTTTTTAAAAGAAGCGTATTGATGTTAGCTTTCCAAAAACATATATTAATAGGCCTAATTCTTTCTGTAAATTTCTGGAGAATTATTTGAGTGTCAGCTGTACGAAAGACAAATGCGTTCTCGGTGTTTTCGCGATTTTCGGAGTTTCCGAAAACGAAAACGCGATCCGTTTGAAGTTTCGGAAATCTAACACATAAATCTATAACATACTTTAATCCTAGATTTCAATTCATGCTGAGTTGGTACAGTATTGATTATTAGTAGGAGTTACTATTCGGCATATGTATTTTGTGCACCCTTGTGTGTAATATAATGTTCTATTTGATTTTAACCCATGTTAATGTATATACATTATGTAACTAAATAGAGAATGCAAGCATGAGTAAATGGTTAAATAAATGATGTATGAGGTATAAGTATCCTATCTAATATAAGTATGTATAAGTATGGCTTGTAATGAATATGTAGGTTCCATAGTATGTAATGTATGGTGCATATAGTAGTGCAAGAGAATAAATGAATGATGAATGAATGCAAGCATGAATGTAATGTAATAATAGATGTAATGTATGCAATATACAAGTTAATGAGATGTAATGTTCTATGTTAACACAAATCCTATATTACCTCATGTACCCCTTACACTATGTTGACACTATCACACTTGACACTTTGTTCACTTACACTTTGACACTTTTTGATATGTATACACTATGTATGCCCATTTAACCCTCACTTTCCCCTTTGCCATGTTCACATACACACACATAGCCTCTTAAATAAGTATTTATGAATATAGTTAACTTAGCTATGTATGTATATTATATATATGGTAGCATATTGTATTGTAATATATAAGTTTATATAGCCATTGAAATGCCATGATTATAGAACTAATGTTGAATACCAATATATGCATGTGTATATATGTAGACATGTATAGCTTAAAGTAATAGATTACCTAGTGTATATCTAATGTGAATTCTTGTCTATTTGAGTATTGAATAATTGTATGCTATATAGAGTTGGGTGTATGTTAGCTTGTATAGCCTTGTATTGATGTGTGCTTGCTAGGATAGTCTTGGTTAGGCCTAGTAAGACTTGCTGGGTTAGGACATGACCTAGTTTGACCTAGTTTGACTAGTGCAGTTGACCAGAGTTGACCAAGGGTTGACTTTGGCTTAGTTGACCTAGATTCATGTAGAATGCATTATGGTGCTTTATATTACCCTTCTGGATATGTTGTGACTTGTGTTGTTCTAATTAGGAGCCAGACACCTCTCCTCGGACAGTATCTTATATTAGGTATGTGATCACTCTGAGCATCTGTTCACCTATCAGCTCAGGACCACAGGCGAGTACATTCACTGATAGTTTTTATTGTCTTGATATCTACTATATCCGATTCAGTCGTAGTATCTTACTTGATTCTCGACACGATAGTTCACGGACTAGTATTATCGGATTCTGGTCATGAGATGTCATTCCTGGATTTCTTGGGATACTGGTACTTGCTTGGTCTTGATTCTTGTACTTGTATTGACGCCGATTCCTGAAGTGGACTTGCTCCCCTCTTAGGAAATCCCGTGTCATGACGTGCCATGACCGGATCCATTTTACTATTCGGGGGATGGGGGAATTATTAGGGGTTATGTAATCAAGCCTTCCTGTAACTATACATTGCTAGCGCCACCCTCACCTCACGTAGGGTGTCGCAGACACCTCACTACCGGTTATCCAGGTTGGACGGCATGATTCTCCGTTGAGTACACCGCGGATTGCCGGGCCAAGTGGATAACCGTCTCTTGCTGTCCCTAGCCGATCACATATCGCTCTAATAATTCAAAACACTTTTTTTACTTTATTTGTCATGTCTTATATTCCAGTTTCAGCTTTACTTACTGTACTTTCACCATGCTATGATTCATTCTCATATGCTCTACCTGCCTTTTATACTGTACCATGATGATGGGACTAGGTTCTGTTCGGAAGAAGGGTTACAACCCCGGTCCTTGTTTGGTTTAAGGGTTGTAACTCGGCTTTCGAATGGTTCCCAAGTCGCCTATATTCTTTGTCTTGTATTTCATTATTACTGCCTCTTATAGTATTTGTCAATTCATATGGAACTGCTGTTGGTGTTTTGCACTTGCTCATTTTCCTGACAGGATACGTTGACAAATTTTACAGATAGCTTGGAGATTTCCTGCTAGCCTAGAGGAGACCCATTAGAGGTTGTTTAGTTAGCTGTTTTCAGTTATCTGGAGTTGTATTTATTTTATGGATTACTGTATTTGAGTTTTGAGATGTATTTCTGGATTTTTGTATCTTAGACACTTAGACTTCTATCTCCTGTATCTTTTTGGATTTTATGTTTCATCTATCCTCATATGCTCTACCTTAGATGTGATTGAGACTGTATCTGCTATGTCACCCCCATTCGGGGAGTATAAACTATTTAGTCTTATACTTTTATATGCATTGAGACCTAGGACAGCGTTCTACCGCCGACACTGCGGCGTAGGCTGGGCGTTGTTACGTTCTCGTGCCCTAACCCTAGGGTGCGGGTCGTGACACGATGACATGGCCCAAAGCTGAGGGTACACCTCATCGTGGTGTCACGCCACTGTAGCATGAGGTCCCAACCTTTTTGTAGTGCCAAACTACCCAGCATGAAACCTTGCGCTTCCTTGTGGTTTACGCCACTGTGACATGGCTCGCATAGCCGAGGCTTTACCCACTTTAGGTACCTCTTGGTGGTGTCACACCACTGTAACATGAGATCATCGGCCTCTTTGTAGTACTGACTACTACTCTTTATTCTACAATATTAGGCTACCTGCCTATATGCGGTGCTACGTCGCTGTGACATGACTCGCAAAGCCGAGGCATTACCCTTACCGAGGAACCTCTTGGTGGTGTCACCCCACTGTAGCATGGAGACCTTACGCTTCTTTGTAGTATTGTGCTACCGTGCTTCCTGTAGAGCACACCAGACATTCAAAATGCCTGAGAACTCATTAAGGCGTCTAAGCCATCCTCCCATAGGACTTGTTCTTTTAAGAGAACATATAGTAGACAACAGTAGTTATGGGTCTGTAACCCCTCAGTGTCTCAAAGGACTATCCACTGTTCCAGATATTCTCTCCGTCAATGGTCCTTTTTTGAACCAAAAGTTAGATGTCTAGTAGATTTCTCTTTGAACTAATAGCATAAAACTTTATGGTAGAATTACAAAGACGGAATATCACATCGTCTTCAAGCCCACCATAATTGTTGTGTCCTCGACCAGCTGGCGCTTGAGACCTTTGGTGAATGGATCGGCCAGATTTTCCTGATTCCGAACATCAATCACGGTAATGACTCCAGTCTTTATCAGATCATTCACCGCCCTGTGCCTCAATCGCACAATCCTCTTCTTACCATTGAAGAGATTATATATTTGATGCTACCGCTGCAGCTGCCTAGTTGTCGTAGTATATCGGTACCATCGGAATCTGTGCACCAACCACTGGAAGATCATACATGAGCTCCCGAAGCCATTCTGCTTCTTCTGCTTCAGCAGCCAGTGCAAAGAACTTAGATTCCATCGAAGAATGAGAGAGCATTGTCTGCTTCTTCGACTTCCACGATATAGCAGCTCCACCCATGGAAAAGATGTATCCTCCTGTGGACCTTTCGCTCTCTGCTTCTGAACACCAGCTTGCATCACTGAAGCCTTCTACTACTGTCAAATATCCGTTGCAGTGCAGTGCATACTTCTGAGTCCTCTTGAGATATCTCATAACTCTCTTCACGGCCTTCCAGTGCTCCACACCTGGGTTGCTCGTGAATCGACTCAGCATTCCCACGACGAAAGCTATGTTAGGCCTTGTGGCAGTAGTTGCATACATCAAACTCTCGATGACGCTTGAGTACTCCAGCTGCCTGACGCTTTTCCTAGGATTTGGCTTCAGCTTCTTGTCACACCTGTAAGGAGTATCGATCCCTGGAAGATCCTGATATCCATAGCGTGTGAGCATCTTCTCAATGTAATGAGATCGTGACAGCGCCACTCCAATGTCTGTCCGGATGATCTTTATCAATAAGATAACATCAGCTTCCCCTAAGTCCTTCATACTGAACTTAGATGAGAGGAACTTCTTTGTCTCAGTGACACGTGCTAGATCCGTACCCAGGATTAGCATGTCATCCACATATAGACAAACGATAACTCCTCTTCCGTCAGCAAACTTTGTGTAAACATATTTGTCCGTCTCACTGACCATGTAGCCGTTTGATCTAATGACTTTGTCAAACTTCTCGTGCCATATCTTGGGAGCTTGTTTCAGATCGTATAAAGATCTCACCAACCGACAGACTTTGTCTTCAAGGCCCTTGACGATGAATCCTTCTGACTGTTGCATGTAGATCTCTTCGGTCAACTCTCCATTCAGGAATACTGTCTTCACATCCATCTGATGTATGACGAGTTTGTGAATTGCACTCAAAGCAATCAACATCCTGATGGTTGTCATCTGCGCTATTGGAGCATATGTGTCGAAGTAGTCGATCCCCTGCTTCTGAGAAAACCTTTGGGCTACCAACCTTGCTTTGAACTTGTCAATAGTTCCATCGACCTTCATCTTCTTCTTAAAGATTCACTTACATCCGATTGGTTTAGCTCTCTTAGGCAGATCGACCAACACCCATATATTGTTGGAGGATATAGAGTCATACTCATCATTGATAGCCTCTCTCCAAAAGACAGCATCTCTGGTCTTCATCGCCTCATCATAGGTAAGCGGATCAGCTTCCACATGATAGGTGACGAACTCATCTCCGAAGTCCTTCTGTCTCCTCACCCGCTTAGATCTGGGTTCTGCGAGTTCTGGTTCAAAAATTGTCTCTGGTATGATAATTTCTTTTTCTTGGACTGCATCTTCTTTGGAAGTGATAGCCGCCTGTGCACTCACATTATTCTCCGAAATGTTCGCGATAACAATATTCTTGTGCCTTGCAAATTTATCTTCAAAGAATTCGGCGTTGCGAGATTCAATGATTTGATTGGTTTCAACATCAAGAAACCTCCGAGCATCACTTTTCTCAGCGTACCCCCAGAAGATCGTCTTTATAGTCCTTGTCCCAAGCTTCTGAATCTTCAAGTTCGGAAGCTTTACATATGTCAGGCACCCCCACACTCGAATGACGTTCAAGTTGGGTTTGACTTTGAACCAGAGTTCATGAGGAGTGACTTCGGAACCTGCGTACGACACTTTGTTCAGAATGAATGTAGCCGTTAAAGCAGCTTCTCCCTAGAAGCAGTTTGAAAGACCTGCAGTCAACAGCATTGAGTTTATCATCTCTGTCAACGTCCTGTTCTTCCTTTCAGCTACTCCATTTGATTGAGGAGAATACGGAACAGTTGTCTCATTGACAATTCCATGTTCTTTGCAGAATGTAACACCTTATTTTCTGAAATTTGGGGATTTTTGAAAAATTATTATTTTTATTATTTAATAATGGTGATTAGGGCATGATATGGTTTATAGTGATTATTAGTGTGATTAAACCATTTTCTAAGTCATGCTAAGTCATGACTTATGACTTTGTGATTTTGGTTAGTATAACTTAGTGTAAATCCTAGTTTTCTCTAACCTAGAAGTTGCCATGACCATGAGAGCTTAGCCATAGGATTAGAACATCAAATTAGTGGTTTTTGACCAAAAGGGTATTTTGGTAATTTACTAGACTTTAATTGTGATTATGTGATTTTATTATTATTTAATCATGGTTAAAGTCCCATGATTAGTCCCTAGCCTATCCTACCCTAAACAAGAGGTTAGCCACTAACCTAGAAGCTTAGGGATGAAGATTTGGTCATGGGATAAAGAGGGTTAAATATCTAATCACCTTTATGGATATTTTGCATAAACCATGCAAAATATCAAGACCTTTACACAAAAGTCCATGCCTTAACCTAGAAGAAAGGCAAGGACACCCCCCCATGCTTGGCCGGCCAAGGGCACCCCCCTTGGTAGCCCACACTTTGATATAAACCCCTTGGATTAATTCATGAACAAATTACATGAAATTAAATCCACAAAAATTCCCATTCCTTCAACCCTTCACAACTTGAGCAATATTGATCCAAATTCACTCTAGTCTCTTGCATTGGGACCCTACAACATCTAGGGTGCTAAGGGGAACTAGCAATCAAGGATTTGGAAGCATTGGACATCATCAAGTGGAAGAGCACACACCCCTATTTTCCTTGATTTTCATTGGATTGCACAAATAGGTATTTTCTCACAAACTTAGTTAAAATCCTGTTTTTCCTTCATAAATGCATTCATATAGGAATACCACAACTGTGGGTAAAGTTTGGTGGGAATTAGAAGTGTTTTGGTGTCCGTATCGGACACGTATCCTAAGCCTAAAATCCTTGTTTGGTGAAATGCCACAATGGATTCGATTTTGTCGAAATGTGAAACAAATTACACAAACTTGTAGCCCTAGACTTGCTGATCACAGAACACGTGGACTGAGCACATTTTAATGCTGTGTCCGTGTCCAAATTGGACACGAACCGACCGCACGAGCCCATCGTGCATGCCCTGCTACCCGACACTTCGTGCGCACAGCACAGGCTACTTGGACACGTGTAACTTGACACGGACAAGGGGGCAATGTCTGCGAACATGCCCCCAAAGTCTCGTGTCGCGTCGTGTCGTGTCGAGTGAGAAAACTCACTCGTACTGGACACGCGCTGTCAGCGCACACGCGCGCGGGCACAACTTTGAGCGTGTCGTGTCGCGTGGACACGACACTAGAGCGTCTCGTAGTGACACGGGCATGAAGCCCTACACGTGGCGTACACGTGGACACGAGCACGTGGTACATCGTGTCCTGTGTCGCGAGTACGACGCGTGGAACGCGTGCACGACACTGTTATTGTGTGCGCGTATCAGAGCTTACCCGAGTGGTTGTTTTGCGTGTTTGGACACGCGAAACTGTGTCATGGTGTCGTGTCAGGCACCTAGGATACTAGTGTATCTATGGGGTGTCAGTTACCAACCCATGGTTGCGAGCCTTAGCTCGTTTTAGTATGTGTAAATCGAATTACCTATTTTGAGTGCACTGTGCACTGTTAACAGAAATTAGGTTTTTCCCAGTTTTGAGAAATCGAATTTCAAATTAATTTTTATTATAATTAATACATTGGACTGGTGTATTTTAGTGTGTATATACGTAGTATATATGTATATGTGAGTGTGGGTCAATTTTGGGAGTATTTGGTTGGGTATATGTGTAGTTGTATATATATACATATGTGTGTATATATGTATTCTGTGTGTGTGTGTGTTTGGGGCCTGGAACTTGGTTCCAGAAATCTGGGAACCATTTCCCCCCCCTGTCCTGACCTATTCTGTCTCTCTCTCTCTCATTCTGTCCCACTCTCTCATTCTCTCTCTCACTCTAAGTCTCTCTCTCATTTCCTTTTCCCTCTATATATATATATATATATGTAATATATATAGTTGTATATATATATAAATGTATATATATATATAAAGGATATATATGTTTGTATTAGGTCTCATTAGGTCACATATAGTGTGTTATGTGTATGAGGGTTTTGTATTATATATAGTACTTATATATTGATATTGGGTAGTATATATATATATATATATATATATATATATATATATATATATATATATATATATATGTATATCTTCTAGTTATAGGTTTATATGAAAACCCCATGACTAGCCTATGGCCAAGATCATTAGCCTATGGCTAGGGGCTGGCCCTAATGACCCAAAATCCATTTGTTGACCCTTGTTGACTAAGGGTTGACCAAAGTCAACCTTAGGTCAAAGTTGACCTAGTTCACCTAGAAATGACTGGGAATGACCTAAACAACTAGTTTGACTAGTTTGACTAAAACCCTAACTAAGTTTGACTAGTATTGACTTAACTTTGACTAGTTTGACTTTAGAGTTGACCAAGAGTTGACTTTTGACCAGATTGACCTAGAATCATGTAGTTGCATAGTAGACTTCATTTTTACTATTTAGAACACATTATGACTTGTGTTGCTCTGATCAGGAGCCAGACACCTCTCCTCAGACAGCATATTCTCTACAGACATTCATACAGCAGGCGAGTACATTCTCTGACCGTTTCATACTTGTTCAGGCTTTACTTCTCGCTCTAGATTACTTTACTTGTTGCTATCACATTGGTAACACGGATTGGTACTATATGGATCTTTACATGAGATGTTATCTCTCTCGGGAGCATCGGGTACTTCATGTTATGTGTGTTTCACTATCATCATGTATTCCTATGCTTCCATCATTCATGTGTACTCATGTGATCATGTACTCTCATGATTCACTGAGCCCTCATGTATAACTTCACGTATACTCATTTATGAGCCTCATGTGAAGTAATCATGTATAATAACGTAACCTGTATAGATCCTTGTGTATTGATTGGGGAAACGGAGGAGTAGAAGTGGACATGTGAATAATTCCAAAGTAGTGTAATCATGTGCAAACTCAGTAGTGTATTCATGTATAAATTCTAGCCATTCACATGCCTATCTTGTACTCTACATCACTAGTCACTTATAGTTCTCTATATACAGTAGATATTTCATTACAGCTATCTCTTTTACAGCGTATATTTCCTTTCAGCAGTTCATGTATCTTACTCTATTGCCTGTATCGTATTTCCTAACCTGATATGAACTGCGTGAGATGTATTGTGCTCGTTCCTGTCCTGATTGGACCTGTTGAAAATATTACAGATGATGAGGACGAGGCATGGGTGACTACTTATTATGGAGCAGGACTAGATGACACTTGTATCGAGGACCCTCAGCAGGTTCCACCTGCAGCTGAGGAGGATGTTCCAGTAGTCTAGACCAGTTTAGTCTAGGCAGTCTTTTCTATATCATTTTGTCTCACATTCTGAGTTGTATTTTGAGATGTGGAGATGTATAGACTCTTAGACTTATTGTATTATGAGTTGACATTCTGGATGTTATGTATCTTAGACACTTAGTCTTATTTCATCTATGCTATGGTTCTCTTGAGTTACTATCTATCTGTTCTTCATTCTTCTACCTTAGATGTGATTGAGACTATATGTTCTGATGTTACCTCCATTCGGAGAGTATGAACTATACAGGTACCTTTATACTGTTAGATGATTTACCTAGGACAGCGTTCTACCGTCGACACTGTGGCGTAGGCTGGACGTACCCACTTCTCGTGCCCTTACTCTAGGGTGCGGGTCGTGACACAGAACGATGCAAATTTAATAGACCTGTACTCTCCGCCTCGATCACTTCTGAGTCTCTTGAGTTGTTGCCCAGTTTGACGTTCAATCTCAGCCCTAAATTTCTTAAACTTCTCGAATACTTCGTCTTTAGACTTGAGCAGATAGACGAATGCGTACTTCGAGTAGTCATCGATGAATGTAATAAAATACTTCATCTTGGCCTTTATGGAGAACTGTCTGAAGTCACAGATATCTGAGTGTACCAACTCCAGAAGATCTGTACTTCGATTCACCCGTTTGAACGATTTTCTAGTGATCTTTGTCTGTACACAAACCTCACACTTCTCCACCTTCTTACCCCCACATTTGGAGATAAGCCCTAGACTAGACATTTTGTTTATTTTTTACAATGAATATGTCCTAGTCTATTGTGCCATAACTCAAGAGAATAACCAGAAGAATAAACTGCATTAATTATTTTTGCAGGAGTTACAAGTCGAAGTTTGAACATCCCTTCGGTACAATAAGCTTTTTCGAAGTATGTTCCTTTGTAGGACATCACTATATGCCCAACATTGACGTCCATCCACAAGCCTGCATTACATAGCAGACTTCCAAAGACCAGGTTCTTGGCTATTACCGGTACATGCTTCACATCTTGAAGCGTCAACGACTTTCCCGAAGTTAGGTTCAGTACCACCGTTCCTGTCCCCAGCACTTCAGCTTGTGTCTGGTCCGCCACCATAACCTTCTCAGATGTAGGCTTGTATGTGGTGAACAACTCCTTATTAGAGCAAACATGGCAGGTTGCACCCGTGTCTATCCACCAGTCGGTGTCAACACCAGCCATGGCAACCTGCGCAATCATGGCAACCTTGTTAGACTCACCTTGCTCTATCTATTTGGACTTTGATCTGTAGTTTCTACGATAGTGGACCTTCTTTCCACAATTGAAGCAAGTCACATCTGACTTGGGCTTTGGCTTTCACTTGAACGAAGCCGACTTCACCTTCAGATGGTTGAAGTCCTTCTTCTTCTGGTTGTGAGAAACCTTATGCTTCCCCTTGGAGTCCCCCACATGCACCAAGTTGGCCTCTGCCAACTGTTTGGACAACATGTCCAATTTGTTTTTAGCCATCAACTTATCTCTAACATTGATGTTGTGAAGTAGTTGATCCAGGCTGATTTGCATCTTCTTCATATGCATGTCCGAGATAAAACTGCTCCATCCTGACGGAAGCTTGGCAACTATACCCCCTACGACAAAAGCGTCGACAAGTGGCATGCCATCATCCTCAAGTTTTTGACGTAACTTGAGGAACTTCTTGACTTGAGGCAACATCGCCTTGTCGTCCTCAAATCGCATGTTCCAGACCTTCTCAGTCACATGGATCTTGTTGCAGTTCTCATCCGCCTGATAATGCTTCTCTAGAGACTCCCAGACGACCTTAGTATAGTCCGTCTTGCTGTATGACTCCGCTAGAGTATCCTCCATGAAGTTCAAAATCATCAGCTTACAGAGATTGTTGTCTCTCCTTCATTTGTTCTGCTTTACGGTTGCAATCGTAACTGTCCGAACAGTAGCATCATCCTCGTCTGGAATCTTTGATTCTGGTTCTGTCAGAACGTAGTCCACCTATGCCAGTTGCAGATTCATGCATACCTTCCTCTTCCAAGAGTTGTAATAATCCCCGTCGAACTTCTCAAGTTTGTTGAAACTTGTATCCGGAAGTTTCACACGACTGTTCTCCATGTACAAGGATCTTGCTTTGAGATTGTTAGTCCCGGGGCTTGATCAAGGATGGTAGAACTAGATGTCGAGATCAGAGGTTCAAAGAAACGTTCCCCTTCTGATTATTCTCGAGATCCACGAGGAACACTATAATATAAATCTGATTACAAAAGCAACAATAATCAGAAAATAAATCTCACGTTCTTCCTCGCAATTGCAGTTGCTGACGGACAGAACTGAGTTACAACTCAGAGAAAAGAGAAGAAAGAAGAAGAGGAAAGGTTCTTGCTGGGGTGATTAAGATCACCGTTGCTCAAAGCAAGATTTGCCCCACCACGATCTGCTTCCAGGAATAGCAAGTTCACGAAGAACTTTTGGAACGCTCGTAAGTCAATATTTGAGACTTGAAGGGGCTTCCTGGACTTTACGGACTCTCTTAACTCTCTTCTTGGTGCATCTTCCAAAGGAGGCCAAGGGGCTCTATTTATAGAGTGGAGTGAGACTTCACATTTTTTTCTATCCGATGTGGGACTAAAATACTAATACTCAAAAATAGAGTTTGATATTTTAGATCATCCCACAATCAGCATAGTAGTGTGCCAATCCACGCCTACCCCCCGAACACTTCCGTGCATGCACGAGACAACCTGGAGTCCGTGTTCGAGTCCGAATCCGCACAACAAAAATTAACTTGCATCCTTGTTGAAATTAATTCATTTTCCTTCTAGGAAAATACTCCCACATGGCACACACTTGTGCCCCACCACACCTCACGTGCACACCTCAACACAAGTAATACATTATATTGAAATACTTACCATTTGATGTAGCCGATGTGGGACTATCTTTCCTAGTCTAAAGGCAAAAACATCAACACATGAGCTCCAAAGGACGAAATTGATCGAAGTCAAGCAAATCTATTATATCGAGGGAGAGTATGACCCATGAAGAATATTTTTAAATTTTGCGAGTTGTACTCTTTTTCCTTGACTAAGATTTTTTTTCGCTGAATTTTTTCTTAGTAAGGTTTTAACGAGGCAACAAATGCGCATACACCACCAAATAATTAATGGTGAATATCCAAGGGGGAGTGTTATAAATATGAATAATTCGCCATAATTATTTGGCCTATATAACCTATGACATTTGGTTATCCATAACCTATGTCTTTTGGCATTTCTTCTTTAATTGTCATGATGATGTTAAACCTTCATTGTAAGCCTATATAAAGGGCTCTTCTCAAGTTGATTATGATACAAGTGAATGTAGAAACAATCTCCTCCATTTCTTTGCTTTACAATAATCTTATAAACTTAACAACTTACTAATTTAGCATGTTATCTCAAATTTATGAATATTAATTAAATCAGAACATATATAATGTATTTAATATATATATAAAATTGTTTTGTAAGACATTAACTTATAATATTTAGAAGAAAAATAAAAATAAGGTCCCACCGAGATTTGAACTCGGGTTACTGGATTCAGAAGCTATTTTGGTATGTTTCAAAAAAAAAAAAAAAAAAAAAAAAAAGCTATTTTGGTTCAAGAACAGAGTCGTCTTCCGCTGCGCGCCGGCATAAACAAACGTCTCCTCTCTCATAGACATCACTCACTCATTCGCTCGTTCCACTCTCTTCTAAAATGTGGTCGTCATCAAGAAGAAGACTCCTCCTCTCCTCCTCCTTCACCAAGAACTCCTCCACTTCTTCTTCTTCTTCCTCGATCGTTCCAGAGAAGCGCTACGACGCGGTGGTGATCGGCGGCGGGCACAACGGGCTCACCGCCGCCGCCTACCTCGCCCGCTCCGGACTCTCCGTCGCCGTCCTCGAGCGCCGCCACCTCCTCGGCGGCGCCGCCGTCTCCGAGGAGCTCGTCCCCGGCTTCCGCTTCTCCCGATGCAGCTACCTACAGTCCCTCCTCCGCCCCTCCCTCATCAAGTCCGCTCCTCTCCATCCTCTCTCTCTAGGTCACTCGACGACGTCGACGATTGACTTTGCTTTTTTTTTTTTTCTTTTCTCTTGTTCACGTGCAGGGAGCTGGAGCTGCATCGACACGGGCTGAAGCTGCTCCGGAGGAGCCCTTCTTCCTTCACTCCGTGTCTCGACGGTCGGCATCTGCTGCTCGGCCCCGACGCCGATCTCAACCGAGCGGAGATCTCCAAGTTCTCCGAGAAGGACGCCGCGGCCTATCCTAGGTTTTCACTCTTTCGTCCAGACTTAAAAATCTAGGGCACGCCGATGTTTAGGAACCACGGGTTCGGTGTGTTCTTGTGTCGGACACGGTACATATACTCCAAGATACACTGTGGGTGGGGGGTTGGGTTGGGGTTGGGTTGTGAAGATCGAAATTTGGACTAAATTGATGCTAGTGTCAGAATATTCCATAGAGATGGTACTTTTAAGAACTTAAAATCTTGGGCATACATGTACTCCAAGATACCCTAGATCGAAATTTCGACTAAATTGATGCTAGTGTCGGAAATATTCCATGGTACTTTAAACTATGGTACTTTTAAACTCAACTTAAAATCTACGGCATACATATACTCCAAGATACACTATAGTGGGTGGGTGGGTTGGGGGGTGCTGTGAAGATCGAAATTTCGACTAAATTGATGCTAGTGTCGGAAATATTCCATAGAGATGGTACTTTTAAACTTAACTTAAAATCTACGGCATACATATACTCCAAGATACCCTAGTGTGTGGGTGGGTGGTTTTTTTTGGGGGGGGGGGGGGGGGGGGGGGGGGGCTGTGAAGATGGAAATTTCGACTAAATTGGTTCTAGTGTCGGAAATGTTCCATAGAGATGGTACTTTTAAACTTATTACCAAAGTATACTCTTTTCTGAAATCACGTTTCTTTTCTCGGAACACAATTTAACTAATGGAACTGCGTTTGGAAATGTGCTTTTTTTTGATGTTTGAAGCCGCATTCTTGAGGCATGACACCACTAATGGAATTGCCTGGAAACACGATTCGAGAAATAACAGTAGTTTGGTGATTAGTTTGAGCAGTACCCTTTCTGTGGAATGATTTAAGAAGCGTCATCTTTGAAAGAAAAATCCTAGGAGTCACATGCAAGTATTATATTTTAAGTAAGGCATAAATGCTCCTAAATTGGTGTCGCGTCTGACTTGCGTCATGTTGGACACACGAATTAGACCCAACACAAGCACTCCAAAATACGCTAGGACACAATGCAAGTTGGATCTGAACTTGAATAGTGTTAGTCTTAAAAGTGTTCCGTAAAGATTGGTACTATTAAAACTTATTATCAAGTTACCGTTATGTTAGAAATCACATTTTGACAATATGATTTCCCTAAGGAAATAAATTACACCTCAAAAACACTTTTCATTGGTGGAGTCACATTCTAATATGTGATTCAAAAAGATTGGTAGCTTGCTAATAAGTTTCAAAAATACGATTTATGGAATACTTCTAAAATTAACATTACTTTAGTTGAAATTCCTTCCAAACTTAATGTTGTGTCGCCATCTTCGTATTGTGTAATATCATATTTGTTTTGGTGCAATGTAGATTGTATTTTTTGTTTTGTTTTTTTTGTGATGAAGATATGAGAAGCAGCTGGAGAAGTTCTGCGAGTTCATGGATTCCATATTGGACTCGCCAACGCCCGAAGTCATGCGGGAGAATTCATCATTCATGGACAAGATGAAGGATAAGTTGCACAAGTCGGAGTTCTGGAGCCGCTGTCTCCAACAGGCTTTTACACTAGGACAGAAGGACATGGTGTAAGTGCACAAGAAAGTAATCATTAGTTGCATCATGATTTAGATCCTGAGTTTGTACCTGAATGTTCTTTTCTTGAAATAATGCTTCACAGGGATTTTGTGGACATTTTAGTTTCACCTGCGTCAAAGGTTCTCAACAATTGGTTTGAGGTCATCATACTTCATTTTTCTTTGCATTTAGGCAATCTTGTGTCCTCATCAAATAACATTTAGCAAGTCATAATCTATTATGATCGAGTTAGTAGTTACTATTTTGATATTTCCAGATAAATGTTTACTTAAAAGTAGTTGAATTTTATTCCATTTGACCTGCAAAATTTTACATTATCTCATCTAACATTTTATAGGTCACATTCTACCTAAGGCATTCACTTTCTTGCCACATTTTTGTTGTTGTGTTGTGGTACAACTTTCTTTGTATCAAAATTTAAAGATAAGT
Organism: Iris pallida; assembly: GCA_029216955.1. Taxonomy (NCBI): domain Eukaryota; kingdom Viridiplantae; phylum Streptophyta; class Magnoliopsida; order Asparagales; family Iridaceae; genus Iris; species Iris pallida. Next base: position 27,720,562 of record JANAVB010015600.1, read on the forward strand.
GCTTAGCTCCTCCGTGTTAATATGATCTGATTCTACAGTAATTTTATTTCATTAGGGTGTCTGCCAGTAATGTAATCGAGAGCTTACTTTATTGTAAAATAATGGATGCAAAGAGTTTCTTCATAAAAATGCGTTGGATTAACTGTTGGATGTTTGCAGGCAGAGGTACTGAAGGCAACACTTGCTACAGATGCTGTGATTGGGAGTATGGTAACTTTTCCTCAAACTACTTTTTTTTTTTTCATTTAAAATATGAACGATTAGCTTTTTAAGTTAATCACGATTATAGTACTTCTTAACGTACATGATAGAAGAACATACTGTTTTGCCTTCTTAAAGGAAGATCTATAACATTGGAAGTTTGTGGGACTTCATTCTTTACTTTGGTCAAGCAGTATAATATTGCTTAGTGTATTTTGCTCTTTATTTTGGGAAATGTCACCCAATAATTTCTCCTTAAATTTCAGTAACTTGAATGGGACTAGTTTACATTGGTTATACTTGTTTATTTTGCCCTGCACATGCTCGGAGGCTAGTTATCATAAATAGTACGTTCATGGTATTTTCACAAATACTTTTCCTGAACACAATCTGTGTTGTACCTGTTAAAGTTATTCTTCTTATTTGCAATATTAATGTATAATTTCATGAAACTTTAATGCAGACAACTGTGCACTCACCAGGCTCTGGATATGTCTTGCTACATCACGTAATGGGAGAAACAGATGGTGAACGTGGTGTTTGGTCGTACGTTCCTAGCTCATTATCATTTTTGTCTTGTGTATTTATTGAAATAGTTAACTATTGAAGGATTCTCTTTCCTATCACCAACCATATATATATATATATATATATATATATATATATATATATATATATATATGCTGTTAGCAGAAAACTTGCGAACAATTCCACCATTAATTCATGGGCTTATCATGAAGTGAAAGCGCTCTTCCTTTACCACATGCACAATATACATTTGTACAACCAGTGCATATATTTTCTATAAGTATAGTGACATTTTGAGCATTATATGTTATGATCTTCTCATTTTCATGCTCTACTTTCCATAATATATATATATATGTGTGTGTGTGTGTGTGTTGTGGGTTTAAAATGCAAAAGGTAGGTCTACCTACCTTCCAACTGGCAGCGTAGGTTTTATGGCATGACTCTCTCATGCTCGTAGCTACCTTGTCTAGGATTCAACATAGAGGGTTGACATCAGGTCGACATCCAGTCACAAAATCTTTATCAAATATTCTGTGGAGCTTTCTTATGCCCCATGGCTGAATCCATTCTGATGGGGGAAGGATTAATGTGTTGGACACACACATTACTCCAATGATCCATCTTAAGGTTGGGAAAAAACATAATGAAGAATGAATCCAGTGATATGGAGGCACATCCCAAATTTTTGGTGGCTACACCAACCCTTTTCTTCCATTCTGTTCTATAAGGATTCATTTGATATTTACCAAAAGCGGCAAATACAGATTTCGTCTTTTCTTCAGTTATCTTATGCAAGGTCAGAGAAAAAAAAGACAAAATTTCCTATTTCTAGGTAAAAGAGATATATTAATTAAGAAAATGAACATGTTGTAGGTACGTTGAAGGGGGTATGGGCTCAGTGTCCATGGCTATTAGTAATGCAGCTTGTGAAGCTGGGGCTCATATGATAACGAATGCAGAGGTATGCTTCCATCTTATAGTTGAATTTTTAATTTTCCTTTTCCTCGGTGGGTGGGGGTCGGGTGGGGGAAGGAGGGGGGTGGGTGGGGTTCAGAATTTGTAATCATTCTCTTCAGATATCATTTCATTTTCTTCTTTGGTCGACCTCAGAGTTCTCCAGGTCCACATAAGACTCATGCTCTTAACTCACAACGAGTAGCTAGGTGAAGTTCTGTTTTAGTTATGGACAAGTTTTCGATTAACTAAGGTTATAGTTAGTTCCTGTTAAAATTTGCAGAACCTTTATTTCTAAAGACTTGAGCATATGCCATTATTGCCATAACATATTTTATCCTTAGAATCTTCATTTCTAGGACAGAGACCAGAAAAGAGATTACAGAGGGGGTATTTATGGCTTAAAATTGGGGCTTCTAAGGTGAATACAATTCTCTATGCCCAAAGGCCCCCAATTCTGCCATCTTTTCTCAAAGTCATTTTCCTGCTGAACAAAATATCTGACATTTACTTTGATAGGATACTGGCCCCAGTCAATAAAGTCTGATGTGAAGTTGATGTAATTATAGTAAAATTTTCACTTACTTTTTGATTCTTTCAAGTACTACAGTCGATCTTCACACCTGACCCATTTTTGTGAAAAAAGTGCTCGACTGATGTTCATTGTGAATGTGTGATGATAAGACAATTCATGATTGCTGTATTCATCAAACTGTTTCTAAATTACATTCTGGTTAACCTTTGTTGAGAAACAACTCAACAAGTGTACGATCCCCATCTGCTGCATTTTGCGGAAAAGATCTGTTTAGGAGTTACTCTTCATCAGTAGAAATTGTTTAGCTATTACATCTGATCTTTTCTTGTTTTCTATGGCATATTTTCTTCTCTTTTTTCAAATTTCTTTCAAAGCATATCTGATAAGGCTTGGTTCTGTCATTTCCTTTCACATCTGTGATTTTTGTGTTCTCTTAGGAAAATTAATGTTTTAAGTCGTCCTAGAATTGATTCTAGTTATTTTATGTTATATTAAAGCAATATTTGGGTTTCTTTTCACATTAAGCATTCCACTGTTTTTTTATTAGGTTGCCCAAGTGCTAGTGGATGAGAAGACTGGAGAAGCAATTGGGGTTAGTCGTGTCTTATTTGAATTTGTTTAGCTTAATATCTTTAAAATTTAATAACCACGTGCACTGTCAACATCCTAGGTACAATTGAGTGATGGAACACAGGTGCATTCTTCTGTCGTCCTATCAAATGCAACCCCATATCGGACTTTTATGGTAATGTTTATCTACATATATATAATTTTTGAATCACGGGAACCTGCTGTGAAGATGGACCCTAATAGTGTGATAGTGTCTCCATGGTTTTCATAAAGTGGATGCTATATTATGCAGGATTTTGTGCCTTCAAATGTCCTTCCGGATGATTTTCTTTTTTCTATCAAGAAGGCTGACTACAGCTCAGTAAGATTCCTCAATAGTTACTTCATATCAACTAATCGATGCTATTTCCTTAATTAGATGCTGCATCTTAGCCCTTTTTTTTCACACTAGCATCTTGGGATACATTTATCCTGTATGTGCTTCATATATTAGTTCTGAACTTAAGCTGAAACTTTTTAATGTATTTTTTGGTTCTATCCTAAGATTGTTTCTACAAATGCAATTTCTACTACATCAGGTGGATAAGTAATTGATCAATTTTCAGCGGTTTGTGTTTGTGTACCTTGAATACTATTATAATAACTTCTTCACCATATAGCTAGCGTATATAATGAAGCCTAGACTTATATGCTCACATCCAATATATCTCAGCTACAAAAAGAAGCAGGAATGACACTGGATAAAAAGAAAGCTGAGTTTATTTTGTTAGATGATGGGAAATTCCCTTGTTTATTTTTGTCTGGGAAAGGGAAGAAAGTAGGGGTGGCACGGGCCGGGCTGTTATTGCCGGGGCACAATTTTCGATGGAAAACTGAGAAAATGAAACAATTGTATAAACAACGTTTCAACGCAACACTTCAAAGAAGGTGCACAACAGAGATCCTAGGAGGATTCTGGATTACGATAATCTAAAAGGATTTCTAACAGTAGCAAACGACAGTAGCACTTCTAAACAGAAGGTACGAATCGAAATGCTAACAGCAGCAGCGATGACAGGCGAAAGATGGAAGATGGCCTGCTGGGGTGAATGATTACCGTTGCTTAAAGCTTAATTCGCCCCACACGAATAGCTTCCATGAACTAGCAAGTTCGTCGGAGAACTCTGGAACACTCTGCTCTTCTGACTCTTCGGATGGCAGCGGACTCCTGTGGCGCTAAATGACGCTGGTGCAACGCTACTATTCTCTCTCAAAGTCTGTGGGAATTCGTAAGAAATTCTGAACTCTGTACTTGTGTTAAAAAATACTTCTGAACTCTATGTTCTATTACTTATTCTTCTACTGTGAGAGAGAAGAGAGCCTTATATAAGCCCGTGCACTAACTTTCCAGTTAGCATAACGTTCGAGACGTGGGAAAAATCGTCCCGAACGTGCTGTAACCGTTCAAACCGTATATAGACACGATCTGAGTCAACTTGCGTACAACGCGTGCAACTTGCGCCACCCGCGCAACTAGCACACTGTGCGCACAACACGTACAACACCACTTGCGTCACACTGCGCCACACGCACCGCGCGCAACCTGCGCAAGCCGCGCAATGCGCACACTGTGCTACTCGCGCAACGTGCGCCACTTGCGCAACTTGCGCACCGCCGCGCAAACTGCGCTACTCGGGCAACGTGCGCCACTTGCGCACCCTGCGCAAACCGCACAACGTGCGCAACTTGCGCTCCGTGCGCAACCTGCGCAACACGCGCAATCGGCTGCGCAAGAGGCTCGCGCAACGAGCGCAACTTAAGCGCACTATGTGCCTAGCGACGATGCTGACGTGCTAAGTGCAAAGTGCGCCAACAAAACGCCACATTACGTCTCATGAGCCCATGAGTCCGAGTCGCTAAGTCCCTACGGGGCTTAGTTCCAATGGAAATAAATTTTCCAAGAGCAAAAAGCATGAATGCTTCATTGTTGATTTAGCCTTTTTCCCATTAGAAAAATCTTCCCACATGGCACGTCCATATGCACCTTCACACCACATGTGCATCTCTAAAAGAGTATAGCTAATATATAGAGATACAACTCCTTTGGCCTAGCCGATGCGGGACTAAAATTCCAAAACAAAAGGCCAAATTCCAACAATCTCCCACATATCTCTATATATGGGTTTGAGTATTTCCCACAGTAAGTGTCCATCATGCATTAGGAGAGATGTCGCTGACGACTTGAATCTTCCCGCATGGGTCAAATAACAGACTATAATACAAGAATGGACTAAGCCTTGAATTCTGCAGCATAGCTGAAATTCTTTCCACTCACCTAATGTAGTTACATGTGCTTCTGACTACACATTAAAGGTCCTGTGCCAGCCTGGTTTCAGTGTATAATTTTGGACGTCTATAAGTTTACCCTCAAGAGACGGCCTGATCTCTCTTTGTCCATACACTATAGGTGAGTTCTTTCTTAAAGAGACATGGCATGAAGCGCTTTGCGCTTCCCTTGCGGTGCTACGCCGCTATGACATGGCCCAAAGCCGAGGCCTTATCCCGTATCGGAAACCTCATCGTAGCGTCATACTACTGTAGCATGAGGTCACCGCCTCTTTGTAGTGCCAAACTATCCAGCATGAAGCCTTAGGCTCCCTTGCGGTGTTACGTCGCAACGAGATGGCTTGCAAGACCGAGGCTTTACCCCTATCCGGGTACCTCATGTGGTGTCGTGCCACTGTAACATGAGGAACCCCTCCTCTTTGTAGTGTTGACTACACCCTCTTTCATTTCAACATACAGCATTAGGCTACCTGCCTATTTGCGGTGCTACGCCGCTGTGACTTGGCTCATACAGTCAAGGCATTACCCCTTTCGGAAACCTCATGGTGGAGTCACCCCACAGTAGCATGGAGTTTCACTCCTTGTAGTGCTGCGCTACCGTGCTTCCTGTAAAGCACACCCGACATTCACTCTGTCTGAGAACTCATTAAGGTGTTTAAGCCAACCTTTCCACAGGATCCGTTTTTCGCAGAAAACAACAGTAGACAACAGTGGTTGTAGGTCCGTAACCTCTCCATGCCACAGAGGACAAGTACCCACCGTTCCTGATATTCTTTCGGTTAATAGTCCTCCTTTGAACCAAAAGCTAGATGTCTAGTAGATTTCTCTTTGAACTAATAGCATAAAACTTTATGATAGGAATGTAATAACACAATATCAGAATGCCTTCAAGCCCATTTTACAAGCTGTGTCATCGACCAGCTGGCGCTTGAGGCCCTTGGTGAACGGATCCGCCAGGTTCTCCTGACTCCGAACATCAATCACTGCAATAACACCCCTCTTGATGAGATCGTGTACTGTCTTGTGCTTCAACCGCACAGTCATCTTCTTCCCGTTGAAGAAGTCATTTAATGCTACCGCCGCAGTCGCCTGGTTGTCGCAGTATATCGGTATCGTCGGTATTTGCGTCCAAACCACTGGAAGATCATACATAAGCTCCTGAATCCATTATGCTTCCTCCGCTGCGGTATCAAGTGCAAAGAACTTAGATTTTATGGATGACCGTGAGAGCATAGTCTGTTTTTTCGATTTTCACGATATAGCAGCTCCACCCATTGTGAAAATGTATCCACCTGTGGACCTCTCGCTCTCCACTTCTGGGCACCAGCTGGCATCACTGAAGCCTTCCACTACCGGCGGATCTCCGCTGTAGTGCAGTGCATATGTCCGAGTCTTCTTGAAATATCTCATAACCCGTTTCACAGTTTTCTAGTGCTCAATGCCTGGGTTGCTCGTAAAACGACTCAACATTTCCACGGCGAAAGCTATGTCAGGCCTTGTGGCTGTAGTAGTATACATCAAACTCCCGATTACGCTTGCATACTCCAGCTGCCTGGCCCTTTTCCCTGAATTAGGCTTCAGCTTCAGATCACATCTGTACGACGTATCGATCCCTGGAAGATTCTTATACCCGTAACGAGTGATCATCTTCTCAACATAATGAGACTGTGACAACGCTAGTCCAGTGTCTGTCCGGATGATCTTGATCCCTAAGATCACATCAGCTTCCCCAAGTCCTTCATACTGAACTTGCTCGAGATGAACTTCTTTGTCTCCGTGACACAGTCCATATCCGTACCTAGGATCAGCATGTCGTCTACGTACAGACAAACGATCACACCTCTTCCATCAGCGAACTTCGTGTAAACACACTTGTCCGTCTCGCTGACCATGTAGCCATTTGACCTTATAACCTTGTCAAATTTCTCATGCCACATCTTGGAAGCTTGTTTAAGACCGTACAAGGATTTCACCAACTTGCAGACTTTGTCTTCAAGACCCTTGACGACAAATCCCTCTGGCTGTTGCATGTAAATCTCTTCGGTCAGCTCGCCATTTAGGAAAGCCGTTTTCACATCCATCTGATGTATCACCATCTTATGTATTGCTGCGAGAGCAATCAACATTTTGATGGTGGTCATCCGGGCTACTGGAGCATACGTGTCAAAGTAGTCAATCCCCTGCTTATGAGAAAATCCCTTGGCTACCAACCTAGCCTTGAACTTGTCAATAGTTTCGTCTGCTTTCATCTTCTTCTTGAAGATCCATTTGCATCCGATGGATTTCACTCCTTCAGGAAGATCAACCAACATCCAAGTGTTATTTGAGGTGATGGAATCAATTTTATTGTCAATCGTCTCCTTCCAGAAAATTGCGTCTCTGGTCTTCATCGCCTCATCATAGGTAAGCGGATCTGCTTCCACATGATAGGTGACAAAGTCATTTCCGAAGTCCTTCGGCCTCCTTACACGCTTCGCTGACGGCTCAACAAGTTCTGGTTCAACCGTTGTTTCAACATCTTTTTGGACTACTTCTTCATTGAAAACTTCAGTTTCTTGCACACCCTCCTTATTCTCCGGTATATCCGTAAGAATAATATTCTTGTGGCTTGCAAATTTGTCTTCAAAATATTCTGCGTCGCGAGATTCAATGATATGATTTGACTCAATATCAAGAAATCTCCGAGCATCACTCTTCTTGGCATACCCCAAGAAGATCGTCTTTGTAGTCCTTGTCCCAAGCTTATGAATCTTCAGATCTGGAAGCTTGACATATGCCAGACACCCCCACACTTGAATGACATTCAAGTTGGGTCTGACCTTGAACCAGAGTTCATGAGGAGTAATGTCTGAAGTTGCATGAGGCACTCTATTTAGAATAAAAGTGGCCGTTAATGCAGCTTCTCCCCAGTAGCACTTTGGAAGACCCGCAGTCAACAGCACTGAGTTAATCATTTCTGTTAACGTTCTGCTCTTCCTCTTTGCTACTCCGTTTGATTGAGGAGAGTACGGAGCCGTAGTCTCATTGATAATTCCATGTTCTTTGCAGAACGATGCGAATTCATGAGACCCATACTCTCCACCTCTATCACTTCTTATTCTCGTGAGTTGTTGTCCAGTCTGCCGCTCAGCTTCGGTCCTGAACTCCTTGAACTTCTCGAATGCTTCGTCTTTCGCCTTCAGCAAGTAGACGAACGCATACTTTGAGAAGTCATCGATGAAGGTTATGAAATACTTCATCCCGGCTTTTGTAGAGAATTGTTTGAAGTCACAGATATCGGAGTGTACCAACTCCAGAAGATCTGTACTTCGATAAACCCGAGAAAAGGGTTTCCTTGTGATCTTCGTTTGAGCACAAACTTCACATTTCTCTACCTTACCCCCACACTCGGAGATAAGTCCTAGACTAGACATTTTGTTTATTCGTTTACAATGAACATGTCCTAGCCTATTATGCCACAACTCAAGAGTATAAGCAGAAGGAGTGATTGCATTAATTACATTGGACTGTTTTACAAGCTGAATTTTGAACATTCCTTCGGTATAAAAAGTTTTTCCGAAATATGTTCACTTAATAGATATCACCATCTGGCCAGCGTTGATGTCCATCCTGAGGCCTGCATTGCAGAGTAGGCCTCCCGAGATCAGGTTCTTTGCGATAGCAGGTACATACTTCACACCTTGAAGCACCAGAGACTTCCCCGAAGTCAGCTTCAAAACCACCGTCCTGATCCCGAGCACTTCAGCTTGTGCCTGGTTCGCCACCATAACCACTTCAGAAGTTGGTGTATAGGTGGTGAACCACTCCTTGCTGGAGCAGACATGGCAGGTGGCTCCAGTGTCTACCCACCAGTCAGAGTCAGCCCTCACCGCATCGACCTGCGCAATCATAGCAACAACGTCAGTGATCATAGATACCTTGCTAGGCTCTCCTTGCTCTAATTGCTTCGTCTTTGCTTTGCATTCATTCTTGAAGTGGCCCTTCTTGCCACACTTGAAACAAGGCATCTGAGACTCTTTTGCTTGAAGGAAGTCCCCTTCACGTTCAGATTGTTAGGGTCCTTCTTCTTGCTGTGGGAAGCCGTATGCTTTCACCTTGGTTCTCTGGTATGAACCAGATTGGCGTTAGCCAATTGCTTGGACAGTGCGTCCACCTTCAGTTGAGCCCTCATCTGGTCCTCAATGTAGATTTTCTGCAGGAGATCGTCGAGACTGACCTCCAACTTCTTCCTATGCATGTTTGCATAGTACTTGCTCCACCCAGCAGGGAGCTTCGAAACGATCCCTCCAACAACAAACTTGTAGGGGAGAGGCATCGCCTCGTCTTCCAACTTCTGTCGCAGTTTTAGAAACTCCTTCACCTGCGACAGTATTGGCTTCTCGTCCTCAAAGAACCACTTATGATATTTTTCAACAAGAAATATCTTGGTCTAGTTTTTATCATCTTCGTACAGTTTTTCAAGAGACTCCCAAATCTCTCTGGCAACAGTCTTCTTTGAATAAGATTCGGCAAGGAAATCTTCCATAGCATTTAGGATCATAAGCCTACAAATGCTATTGTCCCTTCTCCACTTGGCCTGGTTCTTAGTAGCCGCAGAGATTGCGGCTGCAGATCAAAATTCTGGAACAATAGGTTCCTCCTCAATCAACACGTGATCAACATCAGATAACTAAATATTGAGGAAAACCTTTCTTTTCCAGATTTGATAGTGTTCACCATCAAACTGTTCTAACTTAGAGAAGTTAGGATTGACGAGTGAAGCACGAAAGTTTTCCATCGTAGCAATTAAGCTTTGAGATTTGTCACGTCCCGCTTCCCAGATTTGAACGGTGACGTCAAAACACATCCCCAGGCTATGCGCCAAAAATTGCGATTGTCGTCCGTGAATCAGCAGAATGGAAAATACAAGAAAATTTACATTACATAGTAATTATAATACAGGCAACTTATCTAACAGTACATTGTCTTACAGGTTTATTACAAAAGTAATTTACAAAAGTAACTACGATAGCACTAGTCATAAACTGAAAGTCTTCAGGTCACTACTCCTCAACGTACAGTGGCAATGCCTCGGCAGGATTGTCTTCTTCTTCCCCTAGTGAACAAATACTAGGTCGTTTAGAAACGGCAAACAAGTCCTCGGGTCAAAGACGTTTAAAAGAAGTTTGGAATAAGAATCAGAATGTAAAGATTTTCTATTAAAAAAAAATAGGAATATGACAATTCACAATTATTTGTAAGTGCCTTTGTACTAATTACTTAAGCAATATGAACATCATTCTTACTTCATGTAACGGGAAATTTCTATCATGGTGAGATGCAAATTTCGAGCTTCCCTTGAGCTTACAATATAGTTTTGCCTCCCTTGAGCAAAACGAAATAAAAACTGCCTTCCTTTAATAGGGCAATTTCTTTTAAATTGAGATGAAATTTGATAGACTAACATGCAATGCAATTTTTGGAGAACAATTCCCTGAATAATCATCTAAACATTTCCCGTCAATAATCCCATTAACCCAGGATCAGGCTGTGAATTCCGAGCCTCCCTTGGGCTTATCAATCATCTATTCGATGTTACTGTCGAAATAGACGTAATAAATTTTCGAGCCTCCCTTAGGCTTAGTTTGTCTCCCTTGAGCAAACAAAATAAGAGCCTCCCTTGGGCTTAGTTTGCCTCCCTTGAGCAAACAAAATACTGATTAGCTTTTTGTTGTAATTATGCTACGGGACATTTAGGGATATTCAGTTTGTTCTCCCCCGCCCAATGCATCCTAAATGTTACAAAGAATTTCCCAAATGATTTACAGAATGTTCCGATTTTTCTGAAAGTCGGAAATTGACTATCTCTTGAGATTTCCAAAAAATTCGGCAGACTCTCCTTTGTTTTTAGAGACTCCGAAAATTGCAAGAGATAATATACGATAAAAATAAATTCCGGGTTCGCCGACCCCTTCGGTGGAGCAACTCTCAACACCGGAACCACGCAAGTATATATCGGGTTCGCCGACCCCTTCGGTGGAGCAACTCTCAACACCGAAAAACCCACACAAGTATCAAAAATAAAAATGCTTAATAATATTCCTTCTTACCATACAAGCAAGCAAGCAATCATGCATTTAAATTAGGCAAGCAAGTTTTCTTGATCTTTGCGGCTTGCAAATCAGTATCCCAAGTATCAAAATGATATTATTAGTAGAACAAAGATATTAAACCTATTTCCATATGACATGACTTGAGAAAACCATGTTAGACTCCTTGTAACATTGCATTTATATGCAAGGGAGTTAGAAATTTATAGATGTAAAGTTACCGTGGTGTATGGGAACTTGCAAAATACTTTATTTAACTATCAACCATATCAAAGTAAGTTATTTTGATAAATTTAATAATTTGGACATAATGAATATCATGTTCACTTAAATTCCAATTTCAATTACCCCTCTACCTGTGACATAAATTCATCTCATTATATATATATATATATAAATAGAGTCAAGTGTCCCTTCGTTGTGTCCATACATACAACTATGTATCCCACTATTGTGTCCAAGTATAATCAACTAAATTGTGATGTGTCCACAATATTGTGTTCAAATATATATATATATATATATATATATATATATATATAATATATATATATATATATATATATGTGAAATGCTTGGGTTGAGTCCACATGATATTGCTTAAATTAACGTCAAGTGTCCATTTCCTTCCGTGTCCTACATATTGCATTCAACTTACATGTCCAATATATAGAAATCCTAGTTATATAATTCACATAAAATTGCATAATTGAGTTGATAGGTTCAAATGTGTTGTGTCCAAGTGTTGTGTCCTAATCTCTTCTCACAAAATATCATTTGTATATCTTTACAAACATATATATATATATATATATATATATATATATATATATATATATATATATTTCATTATCATATTCCAACTACTCCTATCTATATATGGATTTTGCAATTTTATCATAAACCTACAAAAATTCCAGAATTAATAATCATTCATTTTAATTCACGAAGACAACAAAACAAAAATTTTGAGGGAAAGAGAGATGGAGGACTTGCCTTGGGTTGGAGATTGACCTAGTTTCTTCACTAATTTCCTAATTTATACCCAAATAACAATAACAAATTCTTGTTAGCAACCCTAGGTTTAAAGTTAGAAGGAAAAGAGATTGGGGAAGAAAATAAAATTTTTACCTAGGGTTCATGAGAGTGGAAGTGAAGGAGGAAGAGGAGGAAGATGAAGATGGAGTGAAGGGGGAGTGGCCGGAGTAGTGGTGGTCCGGCGGCGGACGGCGGCGGCGGCGGGCGACAGCAGGCCGGTGGGGATGGTGGGGTGGTTTGTGTGTGTTTTTTTTGTGTGTGAGTGGGGGGGGGGGGGGGTTTATTAATGGGGGAGAGTGGATGAGGTGTCCCCCCCCCCATAAATGCAAGGGACACCTATTCCCTTTCTCCAATCTTCTAATGGACACATGGCATGACATTTGTCATGCCATGGAAATTCTCTTTTTTTTTTCGAAAACAAATAATAATAATAATAATAATAATAATAATAATAATAATAAAAATAAGAGTATGACAAGTCTACTCCCCTTAGAAAAATTCCGTCCTCGGAATTTGAAAGTACAATAATTGATTACTAACCTGGCTTAGGGAATAGATACGGATATTGCCTCCGCATATCTTCTTCTTTCTCCCAAGTTGAATTTCCAGGAGAATCCTTGCTCCATGCGACTCGTACTAATGGAATGATCCGATTGCGAAGTACCTTCTCCCTTCGATCCAAGATTCCAACGGGTTTCTGTTCTATCTGTAGTGTTGGTCCGACGGTGATCTCTGAATGGTCAAGTATATGGCTTGGATCTGACACATATCTTCGTAACTGAGAAACATGGAATACACTGTGAACTCCCTTTAGCGTTGGTGGTAAGGCAAGCCGATATGATACATTCCCTACTTTTTCCAATATGTCGAAGGGTCCAATGTATCTCGGACTCAGTTTTCCTCTGATCCCGAATCTGATCGTTCCCTTAGTTGGTGAAATCTTTAGAAACACATGCTCTCCAGGTTGAAACTCCAGTGTTCTTCGATGCTTATCATCCCACATCTTCTGTCTATCCTGGGCTGCTTGCAGGTGACTTCTTATTGCTTTGACTATATCCACAGTTTGTGTTACTAGTTCTGGTCCCAGTAATTGTCTCTCTCCTACGTCGGTCCAACATACCGGCGATCTGCACTTTCTACCATATAGTGCTTCAAAAGGAGCCATTTTGATGCTATCATGGTAACTGTTGTTATATGAAAATTCTACTAAATGTAGATGATCATCCCAAGACCCTCCAAAATCTAAAGTACAAGCTCTCAGCATGTCTTCTAGGGTCTGAATGGTTCTTTCCGACTGGCCGTCAGTTTGGGGTGGTAGGCGGAGCTATATTTCAGTTGAGTGCCAAGATTTTCTTGTAGACTTCTTCAGAAATGAGAAGTGAATCTGGTATCTCTATCCGATACTGTACTCACTGGTACTCCATGTTGACTGACAATCTGTTTCATGTACATTTCTGCCAGTGCTTCTGTCGACTGTCCAACTCGAAAGGGCAGAAATTGAGCGGACTTCGTAAGTCTATCTACAATGACCCATATAGCATTGTTACCCCTTTGGGTCTGAGGCAGTCATGTCACAAAATCCATTGTGAGATGCTCCTATTTCCATTCGGATATGGGCAAAGGTTGAAGAAGTCCTGCTGTCCTTTGATGTTCTGCTTTCACTTGCTGACAGACGAGACATTTAGATACAAATCTGGCGATTTCTCTTTTATTCTGTGCCACCAAAACGTTTGTTTCAAATCTTTATACATTTTAGTGCTGCCCGGATGAATAGAATATTGTGAGTTATGGGCTTCTGACATAACCTCTGTTCTTAAATCTCCACTGGGCACACATAATTGATCTCCGAATCTTAATGATCCGTCCGGATGCTTTCTTATCTCGGTCTGGAGCCCTGCTTCGGTTTGTTTCCAAATTTTCTGAAGTTTTGAGTCATTTTGCTGCCCTTCCTTAATCCTATCTATTAAGGAGGATTGTGCTTGTAAGTTTTGCCATATTCCTTTGGTTACCGGGCATACTATTTCAATTTCCATTTTCCTTAAATCTTCAAGGATTTCCTTAGGTATATTCATAAAGAAAGCTTCGGGCCTTCTACTTAGAGCATCAGCCACTTTATTAGCCTTGCCTGGGTGATATTCCAGCTCCATATCGAAGTCCTTCAGTAACTCCAACCATCTTCTTTGTCTCATATTGATCTCTTTTTGTGTGAAGACATATTTTAAACTTTTGTGGTCTGTGTATATTTTGATTCTTTCTCCATATAAATAATGCCTCCATAACTTGAGTGCGAATACCACAGCTGCAAGTTCGAGATCGTGAGTTGGATAATTTCTTTCATGTGTCTTTAATTGTCGGGATGCATAGGCTATGACTCTCCCGTGCTGCATCAGCACACATCCCAGACCCTTACCTGACGCATCACTATATATATATCTCATATCCACCCGAACCAGATGGCAATGCCAGCACTGGGGCCGAAATTAATCTTTCCTTCAATTCGTCAAATGCCATTTGACATTTCTCTGTCCAATTAAACTTTTCTTCCTTCCGGGTAAGACGGGTTAAAGGTTCTGCAATTCTTGAGAAATTTTCTACAAATCTTCGGTAGTAACCAGCCAGTCCTAAGAAACTTCTGATTTCTGCTACGGACTTAGGTGTTGGCCAAGACTTAACTGCTTCCACCTTCCTCGGGTCTATCGAGATGCCTTCTCCGCTGATAATATGCCCTAGAAATGGTATTTGGTCCAGCCAAAATTCACATTTACTAAGCTTGGCATATAATTGTTCTTCCCGCAACGTTTGTAATACAATCCTTAAGTGTCTTTCATGTTCCTCTTCACTTTTGGAGTATATAAGAATGTCGTCAATGAATACAATCACGAATTTATCTAGATATTGATAGAATATCCGATTCATCAGGTCCATAAATATGGCGGGTGCATTAGTTAACCCGAATGGCATAACTAAGAATTCGTAATGCCCATATCGAGTTCTAAATGCAGTCTTAGGGACGTCTTCCTTCTTTACCTTCACTTGATGATATCCGGACCTTAGATCAATTTTTGAGATTACTCTTGCCTCTCCTAACTGGTCAAATAGTTGATCAATTCTAGGTAGAGGATACTTATTCTTGATGGTGACCTCATTCAAAGCTCTATAATCAATTACTAGTCGTAGGGTACCATCCTTCTTTTTCACAAACAATACTGGTGCACCCCACGACGATGCGCTGGGTTGAATAAATCCTTTTGACAATAATTCCTTTATCTGTTTATTCAACTCGGCTAGCTCTTCTTTGTTCATTGGGTATATCTTCTTGGCTATGGGTGCTGCCCCGGGTATTAAGTCTATAGAGAGTTCTACAGCTCTATCTGGGGGTATCCCTGGCAATTCTTCTGGGAATACGTCTTTAAATTCCTCCACTATCCTTGGGAATGTTTGCTCTACCGATTCTTGCAACATTGCTTGAACTGGTAACTCAAACTTCTCTAGTTCTTCTATATTGAATTCATTTTAGTCTCTTACAAATTCGTAAGACTCTCCATTAGGAAGTTGAAATGAAACTTTCCCTTGGCCACAATCTATATTGGCTAATGTTGCGGTTAGCCAATCCATGCCTAGTATCACATCGTAGTTGCTTGTCGGGAAAACAAGTAACCGAGTTCGAAAAGCTCCTCCACCCAACTTTATGGGACATTTACTACATACGCGATTGACTTCTACCATTCCGTTACCGGTGAGAACCTTTAGTGATTTAGGCAGAGGTTGGGATTCTATTTCGCGTTGCAATATAAAAGAAGATGCTATAAATGAATGGGTAGCCCCGGAATCAAACAATACTGATGCTGGATATGCAGAAACTAGAATCGTACCTGAAACAACTTCTCCCAGGATATTGGCATCTTCAGCTCCCATCATAAATGCTTGCCCTTGTCCCTTTCTCTTCTTGTTGTGATTTTGGGCTTGACCCGCCCTCTGTGCTTGTTGGAACTGATATGCCTGAGGGGCATATGGTGGCCTTTGTTGATTCCCATAAGTCATGACCGCCTGTGAGGTTGGTGCCTGAATCCTTGGTTGAGGTTTGTTCCCCTGAATCGGAGGTCGATACCCTTGATTGAAGCCTTGTGTCGTTGCTCCAACTGCAGGCAGCTGAGGGCATTGATTAGTTGGATGATTTTCCGCTCCACATTTCAAGCAAAGTCCCAATAATTTTCTACATATATTTCTCTTGTGTCCTGGTTTCTGGCAGTAGTTGCAAATGATGAACCTATCTGGATTACCATTTTGAGAACGCTTAGGTGGTCCCTGCCAATGATTCTTGTTGGAGGATGCCCCTTCCTCGAAGGTTCTTTTTGTTTGTGATGACCGGAAAGGTTGCTCTTCTCTTAGAATCCTTTCCTGCTCTCGAGCAGCTTCTGTTACCTCAGAAAAAGTCAGACATCGATAAGATGCAACCCTGCTCTTCAGTTGGGTCCCAAGCCCTTCTAAAAATATGGATATTTTCGTTTCTTCGTCAGCTATCATGTTTGGGGCAAATCGACTGAGTCTGAAAAATTCCGCAGTATATTCATCAACTGTGCGTTTCCTTTGTTTCAGGTAGTTGAATTGCCTTTCTAATTCTATCCTTGCTGATTTAGGATATAATCTCTCTTCAAACTTCTTCTTAAACTCAGCCCAGGACATGTCCCTATCAGAATCTTCTGGATATTCGGCACTCCACCAATATCCAGCAATATCTTCCAGCTGAATACGAATCGTTGGCACCATATCCTCGGGTCTAACTTTTGCAGCCTTCATCAAACCTTCAATGGTCCTCAGTCATTGACCCGCTTCCATTGCATTTTCTGTTCCCTTAAACTTGGGTGGCCTAAGATCCCTGAATTCCTTTAGGGTTCTATCCTTGGTATTGTTAGAATTCTGCATTTGTTCCAATATTGAGGTGTTGGTTGCATGGGCAGTGTTGGCATGCTGACTACTGGTTTCCAGTATTTGTTGGAACAATCGAAACATATCAGCCACGGTTGGTTCAACTGATACTTGAGGTGGTGGATTATTAGGTTGATCCGGGTTGTCCATATCCTGAAAAATTGAGAGACACAATTCTCAGGGAAAATTGACTCACAATATTTATTTATAACAAGGTGTACAACAAGAACCATATATATTTATATATATTTCATTATAATGAGAGTAATACAAAATGTTGTTTCTACTCCCAACTTTACATCTGTTGACATTCTTCTAACTTAGCCTACACATGTCACCCATCTCCCCAAAATGTGATATGGTATCCTATTCTACTTCCACTAATCCATATTTTTATACATCTGCTGATTCCCAAAATACAATACAACAGACAAAAGAGAAGGACCCCCTTCTATACTATACACATGGTTAGTTTTTTCTTATCCCACGGCCTCGATGAGGATCCTTTCCTCAGTGGGGATCTCGACCTCTGGGTGGAGTCTTTCAAAGTCGTCTAGCGTGCCCTCATAGCCATGTAGTCCGATGTAGATACGGTTTGGGTCCCGGACATACAGGCAGTAGGTTGTATTTTCAAAATATACTTCAGTACCATCCTCAATATCCCTGATGATGGGACGCCTGACTCCATAGAACACTTGGTAGACATGAACGTCGTACCAATCCGGTGCATTCCACACTATTCTGGCGTACCGCTGGTATAGGTACAAGGTATAGTCGCTCCCATCCCATTCCAAACTCGGCATAAACAGGTCCATACCTACATTCATAATATCCTTAAGTAATAAGTACTTACAAAGAATACAAGAATATAGGAAAAGCATATTTTATTTATTGGCAGCACAATATGCTCCTACTACATACATTCATACATCACATTCCCACTACATACATTCATACATTACATACCTATTGGGGATCTAATACTTACTTTACATCCTTACTACATACATTCACACATCCTCTACATAACTAGGGATCTAATACTTATTTACACTTCTATATTTACACATCATCCACATTCTGGGGATCTAAATCCACATTCGCCTTATGTTATGGATTTTTGCTTCTGGAAACGTCTGCTTCCATTCCTCCAGAGTACCGTTACGATCGGTTTCTGGACCTTCAGAGGGTTCTGCATTGATGAGGACATAGTAATGCACCGTATTATAATATACTCTTCTTTCATCCACTATATCTGTTACCACCGGATATTTCAGCTCGTAATGTACCCCATAGGTCTCTATCATCCCTTTTGGTGCTACTCGCCACATCTTCTTTACAAACGCATAATATTCGTCCAGGCTGTGGCTGTCATTACCTAGTCTTGCAAAAGATGCGAATCGGGGCATGATCTATACCAAGAATTCCTTGGGTCAGTATCCCTTTACTGAGATTAAAATAATTGGTTAGATAAGAAAGAGGAAATCATTGCACAATGCTACTAACTATTGACACTTCCTTCTCAAGGATTCCTAGGGTGTGTTTTGGACTCGAGGTGCTCCTTATAATTCTAGAACCTACGTCCTATGTTTTTATCCTAGATTTCCCATTCTTGCTGACCTGCATGGGCCACCACTAAAAGACGTGTCATGTCCCGCTTCCCAGATTTGAACGGTGACGTCAAAACACATCCCCAGGCTACGCGCCAAAAATCGCGATTGTCACCCGTGAATCAGCAGAATGGAAAATACAAGGAAATTTACATTACACATAGTAATTATAATACATGCAACTTATCTAACAGTACATTGTCTTACATGTTTATTACAAAAGTAATTTACAAAAGTAACTACGACAGCACTAGTCATAAACTGAAAGTCTTCAGGTCACTACTCCTCAACGTACAGTGGCAATGCCTCGGCAGGATTGTCTTCTTCTTCCCCTAGTGAACAAATACTAGGTCGTTTAGAAACGACAAGCAAGTCCTCGGGTCAAAGACGTTTAAAAGAAGTTTGAAATAAGAATCAGAATGTAAAGATTTTCTATTAAAAAAAATAGGAATATGACAATTCACAATTATTTGTAAGTGCCTTTGTACTAATTACTTAAGCAATATGAACATCATTCTACTTCATGTAACGGAAAATTTCTATCATCGTGAGATGCAAATTTCGAGCTTCCCTTGAGCTTACAATATAGTTTTGCCTCCCTTGAGCAAAACGAAAAAAAAACTGCCTTCCTTTAATAGGGCAATTTCTTTTAAATTGAGATGAAATTTGATAGACTAACATGCAATGCAATTTTTGGAGAACAATTCCCTGAATAATCATCTAAACATTTTCCGTCAACAATCCCATTAACCCGGGATTAGGCTGTGAATTCCGAGCCTCCCTTGGGCTTATTAATCATCTATTCGATGTTACTGTCGAAATAGACGTAATAAATTTCCGAGCCTCCCTTGGGCTTAGTTTGCCTCCCTTGAGCAAACAAAATAAGAGCCTCCCTTGGGCTTAGTTTGCCTCCCTTGAGCAAACAAAATACTGATCAGCTTTTTGTTGTAATTATGTTACGGGACATTTAGGGATATTCAGTTTGTTCTCCCCCGCCCAATGCATCCTAAATGTTACAAAGAATTTCCCAAATGATTTAAAGAATGTTCCGATTTTTCTGAAAGTCGGAAATTGACTATCTCTTGAGATTTCCAAAAAATTCGGCAGAGTCTTCTTTGTTTTTAAAGACTCCGGAAATTGCAAGAGACAATATATGATAAAAATAAATTCCGGGTTCGCCGACCCTTTCGGTGGAACAACTCTCAACACCGGAACCACACAAATATATATCGGGTTCGCCGACCCCTTCGGTGGAGCAACTCTCAACACCGGAAACCCACACAAGTATCAAAAATAAAAATGCTTAATAATATTCCTTCTTACCATACAAGCAAGCAAGCAATCATGCATTTAAATTAGGCAAGCAAGTTTCCTTGATCTTTGCGGCTTGCAAATCACTATCCCAAGTATCAAAATGAAATTATTAGTAGAACAAAGATATTAAACCTACTTCCATATGACATGACTTGAGAAAACCATGTTAGACTCCTTGTAACATTGCATTTATATGCAAGGGAGTTAGAAATTTATAGATGTAAAGTTACCGTGGTGTATGGGAACTTGCAAAATACTTAATTTAACTATCAACCATATCAAAGTAAGTTATTTTGATAAATTTAATAATTTGGACATAATGAATATCATGTTCACTTAAATTCCAATTTCAATTACCCCTCTACCTGTGACATAAATTCATCTCATTATATATATATATATATATATATATATATATATATATATAAATAGAGTCAAGTGTCCCTTCGTTGTGTCCATACATACAACTATGTATCCCACTATTGTGTCCAAGTATAATCAACTAAATTGTGATGTGTCCACAATATTGTGTTCAAATATATATATATTATATAATATATATATATATATATATATATATATATATATATATATATATATGTGAAATGCTTGGGTTGAGTCCACATGATATTGCTTAAATTAACGTCAAGTGTCCATTTTTTTTCCGTGTCCTACATATTGCATTCAACTTACATGTCCAATATATAGAAATCCTAGTTATATAATTCACATACAATTGCATAATTGAGTTGATAGGTTCAAATGTGTTGTGTCCAAGTGTTGTGTCCTAATCTCTTCTCACAAAATATCATTTGTATATCTTTACAAACATATGCATATAACTACTCCTATCTATATATGGATTTTGCAATTTTATCATAAACCTACAAAAATTTCAGAATTAATAATCATTCATTTTAATTCATGAAGACAACAAAACAAAAATTTTGAGGGAAAGAGAGATGGAGGACTTGCCTTGGGTTGGAGATTGACCTAGCTTCTTCACTAATTTCCTAATTTAAACCCAAATAACAATAACAAATTCTTGTTAGCAACCCTAGGTTTAAAGTTAGAAGGAAAAGAGATTGGGGAAGAAAATACAAAATTTTACCTAGGGTTCTTGAGAGTGGAAGTGAAGGAGGAAGAGGAGGAAGATGAAGATGGAGTGAAGGGGGAGTGGCCGGAGTGGCGGTGGTCCGACGGCGGGCGGCAGCAGGCCGGTGGGGATGGTGGGGTGGTTTGTGTTTTTTTTTTTGTGTGTGAGTGGGGGGGGGGGGGGGATTATTAATGGGGGAGAGTGGATGAGGTGTCCCCCCCTCATAAATGCAAGGGACACCTATTCCCTTTCTCCAATCTTCTAATGGACATATGGCATGACATGTGTCATGCCATGGAAATTCTCTTCTTTTTTTTTGAAAACAAATAATAATAATAATAATAATAATAATAATAATAATAATAATAATAATAATAATAAAATTAAGAGTATGACAAGATTGTTACTGCCGGGACACAATTTTTGATGGAAACTGAGAAAATGAAACAATTGTATAAACAACGTTTCAACGCAACACTTCAAAGAATGTGCACAACAGAGATCCTAGGAGGATTCTGGATTACGATAATCTAAAAAGATTTCTTAACAGTAGCAAACGACAATAGCACTTCTAAACAGAAGGTAAAAATCAAAATGCTAACAGCAGCAGCGATGACAGGCGAAAGATGGAAGATGGCCTGCTGGGGTGAATGATCACCGTTGCTCAAAGCTTAATTCGTCCCACACGAATAGCTTCCAGGAACCAGCAAGTTCGTCGGAGAACTCTGGAACACTGCTCTTTTGACTCCTCGGATGGCAGCGGACTCCTGCGGCGCAAGTGACGCTTGTGCAACGCTACTCTTCTCTCTCAAAGTCTATGGGAATTCGTAAGGAATTCTGAACTCTGTACTTGTGTTAAAAAAATACTTCTGAACTCTATGTTCTATTACTTATTATTCTACTGTGAGAGAGAAGAAAGCCTTATATAAGCCCGTGCAGTAACTGCCCAGTTAGCAGAACGTTCGGGACGTGGAAAAAAACCGTCCCGAACGTGCTGTAACCATTCAAATCGTGTATAGACACGATCTGAGTCAACTTGCGTACAACGCGTGCAACTTGTGCCACCCACGCAACCAGCACACTGCGCGCACAACACGCACAACACCACTTGCGCCACACTGCGCCACACGCACCGCGTGCAACCTGCGTAAGCCGCGCAATGCGCACACTGCGCTACTCGCGCAACGTGCGGCACTTGCGCACCGCGCGCAACCTGCGCAAGCCGTGCAACGCGCACACTGCGCCACTTGCGCACCCTGCGCAAACCGCACAACACGCGCAACTTGCGCATCGCGCAACGCGCGCAATCGGCTGCGCAAGAGGCTCGCGCAACGAGCGCAATTTTAGCGCACTATGCGCCTAGCGACGATACTGGCGTGGTAAGTGCAAAGTGCGCCAGCAATATGCCACATTACGCCTCATGAGCCCATGAGCCCAAGTCCGAGTCCGAGTTGCTAAGTCCCTACGGGACTTAGCTCCACTGGAAATAAATTTTTCAAGAGCAAAAAGTATGAATGCTTCATTGTTGATTTAGCCTTTTTTTCATTAGAAAAATCTTCCCACATGGCACACCCATGTGCACCTTCACACCACATGTGCATCTCTAAAAGAGTATAGCTAATATATAGAGATAGAACGCCTTTGGCCTAGCCGATGTGAGACTAAAATTCCAAAACAAAAGGCCAAACTCCAACACGGGCCGGGTCCAAATTTTATGGAACCGGACTGGACCCTTTTTTGGCGGGACGGGCTGAAATCTTTTTGGACCCGGACCGGACTCGGCCCGTTTGAAACAGGTCCAAATCGGAGCAACCCACAGGTCCAAATTTAACTACGACGGCACTGCGGCAGAACCTTGCCTTGGGCTGCCAGTCTTCAGGTATCCTAATCCAGGATTTGGCATCCAGCATACCTGCACCGAGATCTCGTATTAGCTTCATGCGTGAATATATACTTCTCCTTGTATCAATGTGTATGGGAATAACTATAGTATACGTTTGTTACCGGCGATGCTAGGATCCAAGTCGAAGATGGCACCAGTGGCCACACTCGATGGCTTCTTGGCCAGGCATTAACCGATGTCCATGTATTCCCAGCTACCGTTTCTGCAGCCTTCTTCCAGGAATAGCTCGAAGTGCTAGATTCCAGAAGCTACATTGTGCTTGAAATGTAATAATATTTCATTTCAATCAGTGATCAGAAACTATATATTGCAACAAAGGCGTCAGAAATTACAAACTCAATGTGCTGGATATTGATGCTGGCATTGCAAGTATAGAATGTGAAGGCCGAGGGTTAATATTAATACATAAGAAGGTATCTAATGCTGGCTTTGACATATTAGGCAAGCCTGCCCATGGCCACCAAACAAACCCAATGTGCTGGATATTGATGCTTCTATAACAAATGCAAATAGAATTCACTTGTATAAATCTATAATAAGAACACAATAATGTAATTATCTATGCACGAGGCAGTAGCTTTCTGGGCAGTCATTTTATGTATATAATTGTCAGATAATTGAAATATATATTATGGACATTGATTTGGAAAGACCAAGATTGCTACAGAAATCTAAAAATCACTAAACGGAAGTAGCAGTCAAACAAACAAAATATGAAAAATGTGGATCAGTGTGAGTTTGGACAAATTAGAAGACAACATCAAGTTATTAATTGTTGGCAGATATTACAAGCGAGAACTGAAAGCAATGAAAATGAAGTTATTCCACCCCATCATATATAAGTAGCTAGCAAATCTTAACTACCTCAACTCTCTCTCTCTCTTTCTCTCTCTTCTGCATACACTTTCCTCCATAGCCTGCATTCATAAATAGTGCTTGCTTAGTCTCTCCAGAGCTCGCTATTGCTCTCCCTTCAGAGCTTGCTTAATCTCTTCAAATACTCAGATTAGAAATTATGTAATTCTTAATGTATAGTGTTTTTTTTATTAGAATGGTCACCTTTGCACGTATCGAGATTGCAAACGGGACAACGTACTAGCGGTAGCGTCGAGGATTCGAGGTGGAAGCAACGTCGAGAACTGGAGGTGGCGACTTGGAGCATGAGAGAGGAAGACGAGAGGTGAGAGAAGAATTGTATATTAGAACGTTTTAGGTTTTAGATTTTTGGGACGACTGGGGTCTAAAAGAAATTTTAGTAATTCAATTCATGAAGTGGAGTCTAACTGAATTCCCTATTCTACCCCCAGAAACGGGCTGGGTCAGGACCCCGTTTGTTGTGAAAATATGACCCACCCTGACCCGCTAATGTTACACGACCTGTACCGTCCCGTTTAACTTTTAAATTGTAGGAACCGACTTGTTTGGACAATTTATGGTTCGGGTCAAGTCGGAACTGCGGGTTTGCCGAGTCGGGCTGTGCTGCAACAAGAGATTCGTTGTTTAAAGCAAGGTTTGCATTATCGGCCAATATCGTTTTTGCCACGCTCGCCTGATCCGATAGTTATCCCCCATCTATACCAAATTGTGGTTCTTTCTCCTTCTGGTTATTTCAACAAAGAAAAGAAAAGAAAAGAAGAGGGGAGTATCACACATACACAATGATATAATCATAGATGAAAGAGATGGAAGAAATAGGGAAGTCTGATGTACATTGGCCTGAGGCCGAGCATATATACCCCATCGTCCGATCGCAAGTTGCACTGATATGAGACTATACAAGCACAATGCGTCTATTTCTAACACTCACGGTAGTAGAACAATATGAGTTTGATAAGAGGTAAGTACAAAGGAAAAAAGAAAAACAACTGCAAACAATAATCAAACTAACTAAAACCTCCCTCAAACTAAAACTCACGAGGATCAACCATCGAGAGTTTGCCCTGTAGGAATGAGTGCATTTGAGCGGTATGGATTTTTGTGAAGAAGTTCAGAATCTGCATCTGAAAAGTAACATGTGGTAGTGAGACTGTCCTAAGGAGATATTGTTGTATACCATAGTGACAATCAATCTCAATGTAATTTGTCCTCCTGTCAAACACATGGTTGCGTGCAATATGAACAACAATAGTATTGTCACATTGCAGAGGAATAAGACCAGACACAATAATACCCATATAAATAGCAAGCCAACGAAAGGGAAAGTCTGGTCAACATTGCGCCTAGGCGAGTATATACTATATATACCCTATTAGTCGGTGGTGGTAGTCTTGCCATTTTGCTGATGCGGGCCGGGACTATACTGTAAGTACAATATGTCTCTCTCTACACAAAACAAAAAATCGCCACGCATAACAAAAAAATCGACGCAATGATTTGATTGTGCTGAAGATAAACATGATTTAATTGGTCGATGAAATTCCCCTGTGACACAATATAACCATTTGTATGTAACCATTGAAATCGTATGCTATAAATTCACAATTTTTCACACATCTTAATATTATTCCCTTCAAAACTATGTATTATAGGGATATGTTGTCTAAAAGCAAGTAAAGGAACAACAATATTATTCATGGATGAATAGTTCAGTAATGTTGAATATTATTTCATTCAAACTAACAAGACAACAAATATTACATAAGATTATGCCTAATGTATTGAATATCTTTTAAATAATTTCTTATTATTTTTTGGGTTCTGAAACCATGAACCTTGAAACTCGGATCCAAAACCACCAAACTTTGAAGACCCCTGATACTGATTCTCATAAGAATTGTATGAAACTGATACCGATACCGATGCGTCCAATCTTGGTTTAAAGTGAGGGAGCATTAAATTTAATTTGATAGAGATTTTGGAAATAGAATTTGATGGACACGATTAAAAGAAAAGTTGGTAGTTCGTTGTTCACTCTTGTAATTTTTTTAAAATGATTGGTACTGACTTAGTATAGAGAATGTGAGGAAAGTCAAAGTTAGAAGTATAAAATTACGACCAGTAATCAGGAAAATGACTGTTAGAATAACAAAGATATTAGAAAAACTGAAAGCAGCTGAGGTGGAAGTTAGACCATTGTAGTTTGTAAGGTGTTTTATGTAATAAATTGACCTGAACGTAGGTGACCTGAACTAAGTTGACCGTAAAAGAGAGCCACAATTTCGGTATCGGTGAGTGTCGGGTCTGACATACTAAAACCGATACGATACGGTCAATACGTATAGGTATCGGCTGATAATGCAAACCTTGCTCAAAAGATCTGGTTTATAATTGATTTAACAAGATTAGCTAATAATGGAAAAAAAAGACTGAATAAATAAATAAAAATGTTGAAGACCTCATTTAATATTTATCATTATTTAAATATCATCCATCGATGAGGAGGCTGAGGAGAAGGTGAAAACTTAGAGACATGAACTTAAGTCCAAGTTCTTGCTTACAGATATATCTAAACCTAGATCATATAGAACCTAAAGGAGCTGCAGCCTGTCAGGGTACGTATGTGAAAAGATATCATTTGGCAAGGATAGTCTTCTCTCATGTTATTTTGGTATAATTCGATATATCTTGGTGCTGGGGGCATGCGGAGGGAGGAGAGAGCGGTGGCCAGAGGGGAGGGGGACGGTTAGGGTTTTTCTTTTTTCTTTTCAAACAAGTTATAATAGGGAACATTATTATCTCTTGGCAGTTCTGTTAGGGATAACTTACAATACTTCCAAGGAATTTGAGTGACAAACAAAATTTATGGTAGCAACTTGCTAAGAAAGAGTTTTAAGGTATTAAAGTGCCAAAAGTTGATAGTTCATGATATGCAAGTGAAAAGTAGCCCCTTTTAATTAATTTTTTTCCTCATTGTCCCTTTTGTCAAACTTATTCGTCTTTTTAGCATTCCTGCGAGTATCCTACGGTCCTACTGCATCTGCTTAACCAAGATTGTACCGAATTAGCTCAACAGTACAATTTATATAATCTTCTGTAATTCCCAATTCCCATATATTTTTTTTTCTACTGAAATTACTTCTACTTACAAGCCTATTGTTATCCAATGTAAAGGGAACAACGAAGATCAATCTTGCTGTTGATAGGCTGCCCCAGTTTCTCTGTTGCAATAACAAATCTCTTGAGGCAGGTCCTCAACATATGGGTACCATCCACATTGGATCTGAAAGGTATGATAAATGATTAATTAGTATTTTCCCAGAGTACCTCCTTGTTGACAAATTTATCTTTCAGTTCCTTCAAGAACTTGGGCTTGATTTTTTCCCCCTTTCTTTTACCTCTGTCTGCATACAGAAATTATTAATTTTTAGTAATGATTTGCTTAGTGGTTGATGGGACCCATTGAATTGAGAATCATGAAATTGCAATTCAAAATGTATTTGTCTGGTTGGCATATTACACTTTGTTGAAATAAAATTCTTCCTATGTATTTGGTTGGCATTAATTGTGAATATAATTATCTTTCAAATGTAAGGTAAGATGACCTTTCAGATATTAATTACCACATAAATTTATATTAATAACCGCCTTTCTAATTTGGGAAGTAAAATACTAAAATCACCATATAACACATCCAATTCACTGAATTCTAACTATGAAATGAGTGAATTCCAATTCCTCAATTTTGTATACGAAGTTAGGAATTGAGATTCCTTAGCAATTTCCAATTCCAGGGCCTAGATGTGTCACATCCCAGACGACTTAGGACATGGTGCTAAAAGTCAGGGACTAGGGCATAACCGCTTTGTGCACCAATAAAAATGGGCGCTGATTTTTTTTTTCTCCCTCCAAATCCAGAATAGGCCCATTTATATCTAAGTTCATCTTTCTTTCCCTTTTCCTGAATCTTGAATTCATCCTTCTTTCCCTTTTCCTGAATCTTGAATTCATCTTTCTTTCCTTTTTCCTGATTCTGTCTTAAAGGCGATTGGTAGAGTAAAGCAACCAACCCGACGGATCTTACAAGGGGCACCAAACCAATAAATTCATATTTCACAATAAGGAAACATAAATAAATATTGAGTTGTTCGGTTACATACTTGTCTGCGTTTTTTCCGTATGTGAACCGTGTGATCATACATCAAATTTGCGTACTAACTGGTTATTTGCTGGGATAATCGCGAGTTAGTTAATTTATAACTTTAATATTAATTTTGCTTTTCGAAGTTAGACTCTGGTCCGAATGCCAAGCTAGGTTAGACATTGAGTCAGATAGTTTAGCTTGTAATCGAAG
Organism: Iris pallida; assembly: GCA_029216955.1. Taxonomy (NCBI): domain Eukaryota; kingdom Viridiplantae; phylum Streptophyta; class Magnoliopsida; order Asparagales; family Iridaceae; genus Iris; species Iris pallida. Next base: position 27,748,884 of record JANAVB010015600.1, read on the forward strand.
TCGATTTTGACATCAAGTTTGAATCAGAATAGCTGTAGGCTGTAACCGTATATTTGAGAAAATTGTGAATACCTGTTTAGGAGTTGACAGAGAAACGACTTGATCATATCCTAACTTTGATTATATATCAAGGATTTGGGTTCTCTTTATGGTTATGAGTTGTGAAACCTACAAGGAGTAACACATTTGAGTGGGTTTTATGAGCACATAAAGCCTATAGCTAAAGTCCATGTAGGAAAGGCCGTTAGAAAGGGAAAGTTGGTAATAGCATATAACTCATGCTCTCTTATGCTCTCTTGAGTTGACAACTATTTTTCTTAATGATGATTTATGCTCTTAAATTGAGACCTTACACATGTTTAATAACCAAACTCTTTCTCTAATTAGTAAAGCCTGACTCACCTACTCTTTGGGTTGATAACACGTATAACCCGCCTTCTTTTAAATTGTTAAAGGTGTCGACTCACCTACTCTTGAGTTGAAAAAGCGTATGACTTGTTGGGGTTTGATTTTAACCCAAGTCCAACCTAAATTATGTGTTACACGCTTCTTCTTGCTTGGCGAAGGCACGCGTAACTGGACGATGGAACGAAGACGATGAAGAAGAAGCCGTCTGGTCTTGTGACCTGCCAGCCTTGGTGTTGCGCCTTATCGCAGGCGCGGACGCTTCTCTGATCGGGAGAAGTACCGCCTATTTCTTTAATTAAACTTTTCTTTGATAATCTTCTCAAGAGAATTTTCACCTCTATATATAGATAGAGATGGCTACAATTACTAGCCATAATTTGTTAGAAAGGAAACTAATTAATTACTAATAATATCTTTCCTTGAAAGGGAAGATATTTATTAGCAATATCTTCTTTGAAATGAAACTAATTATTAATTACTAATAATATCCTTTCTTGAAAGGGAAGATAATTATTAACAATATCTTCTTTGAAAGGAAACTAATTATTGATAATGTTATTAATAATATTGCCAAGTAGTGCCACCGGCTAGGTCTGGACAACCTTAGCTGGGTCTTGTGTGTCTTTCTTCTTGGCCGGTCCATGTGAGTAATGGGTAAAGGTTCGCCCGAACCGACCCGTAACAATACTCCCTCTATTCAAATCCAGCGCGTCCTCGCGCTGGAAGCCGGGATGAAGGCGCTCGAGGGTGTCGTGTTGGACCCATGTAACATCGTCAGCGGTTTCTTCCGTCCAGCGAACCAAGTACTCACATTTGCCATCAACTATCCGAGTATTAAGTATCTCTGCCGGGACTGGGTGTTCGCTTGGTGTGAGGTCGGTGGGTAAGGCTGGTACTACCGTCGGTGGTGGACCACAGAATGGCTTCAGCAAGGAGACATGGAAGACGTTGTGGAGGCGGGTTTAGAGAGGTGGTTTGTCGTTGATATGGATGACCGTGACCGTGAGGAGCCGATCATTGTAACAGAAGAGGCCCGAGAGCATGATGTCGCGGTCCTGGAAGGTGAAGCGCATAGTGAGGTGCCAGAAGTCCGACCCGATCTCGTCCAGTATCTTGAGCCATTCAACGCCTAAAAAGACGTTAAAATGATCGAGAGGGATGACCATGAAGGGGGTTGCGAAGGCATAGTCTGTCACTGTAAAGGTTAGTGTGCCGAGCTCTCTGAAGCAAGGCAGCTCCTTTTTGTTTGCAACCCGGACCGTTCTTACTGCACCTGGTGTCGTGCGCAAGCCGAGTCGTTGCGCAGCATAGCAACTAACAAAGTTGTGAGTAATTTTTGAATCAACTAAGCAAAGAAGTATCACCCCGTGGAGCTGAATGAGAAAGCTGCATCGTCCCCCCCTTTATGGTCATGGACGACTAAGGCGGAGATTGACGGTCGGCCGTCCTCGTCGAACTTGTTCCCTAAGAAATTGGCTTCTTCGGCTTTCGGTACCTCTAGATAAAAGAGATACTTACAGCGGTGTCCGGGGGAGAAGGTCTCGTCGTAGTTGAAGCAGAGTCCCTTCGCTTTGTGTTCGGCCATCTCAGCTGCGTTGATTAGACAGAGAACCGGTCTGGGCGCCGACGAGCCAGCGGAAGTGGCCTGGACGACCGTCCCTGCCGCGGAGAGCCCTGGAGTGTGGGACCCGCTGCTAGAGGCCGGTTTGCTGAAAGAGAGACCCGGGAGGGCCGGTCTCTGCTGGGGTGCCTCGTAGTGCACGGACGGGAATCGCTCACCGCGATTGAGGCTTCCAGAAACGGCTGGGGTGCCGCCTTCCGTCAACCTAAGCTCCGCCTCGCATGTGCACCATATGGCCTGTGCGAGGGTTAATGACCGGTCGCGGTGCACATCTTGGCCCATGGTTGTCGTCAAGCCGGAGATGTAGATGTCGATCTCCTCGTCGCTGGACATGCACGGAACTCGAGACAGCATGGATTGAAATTCTCGGTTGAAGTCCGCGATCGTGTCTGTCTGCTTGAGGGATATGAGATCCCCAACGCCCCGCGATGCGTGGGAATGCTGAATCGGATGAGAAGCTCGTTATAGAACTGCCCCCAGTCGATCCAGCCTACCCATCGTTGCTACCCGTCGAGCCAAGACTGAGCCTTGCCTTCAAGTTTGAGTCACACCATTTGGACTCGCTCATCCACAGGAATGCGGTGGATACTCGATCTACCAAGTCCTTCCTTAATCATGACCATGCTTTCCAACGACTTATCGGGACTTATCGGGACTCCCAAGTAGCGGGACCGATCTCGTGAACTTCCTTATCGAGACTTATCGAGACTCCCAAGTAGCGGGACCGATCTCGTGAACTTCCTTATCGAGATTTATCGAGACTCCCAAGTAGCGGGACCGATCTCGGCGACAACCAGTCGCGTGAACTTTCTTGTCCGTGGCATGCTTTTCACTAAACCAACCGTGGCTCGTGCCTTAGACATACCTTGTTCTCTAGGCGACGCTATCGTTCAAGTCACATACTTTATATGACGAGCCTTGTTCTCGTGGGACTATGTGACTTGGCAAGCGCTAACCTTGAATCGGCACGGGTTAGGGTGTGCACGGTTGCAACACCATTCTAGAGCCTAAGAGTTGGCTATAGCAAGGATACGTGCTTCGGCATGAATGTGGCCTCATCTCGAGTTAAGTCAGGAAGGGCCGTAAGGCAAGTTGATTAAGTCTGGTTAATACTTGGGAGGCACGGCCTCGGTCTTAAGGCACGATCAAGTCCATTGGCACGACCAACACGAGTCGTCCCTTGACGTCATTGGCATGAGAATGGTCTAGAGGCACATGAAAGAAGTGAAAGTCTTGGCACGGCCGAGTTGCATAAGTTTCTACTCGGCGAGGCACTGCCTCGAATATATATTGAAGCCACGAATAGAGTATAGCACGACCCTGTCGTTGCGTTACCAAGTATAGGCCAAGACGTCCTTGTCCTAAAATTGATCCTAAGGCAAGACTAGAAAGACAATAAAAAAGGGATTAAGCTGCACAAAGTAAATGAACGTGTCGGTTTTGTATGGGTGGGCGAGGAGCTCACTCCACCAGTACAGTTGAGTACTGACACCCACATAGATTTTATGTGCAGGCACAAGTAGAAGCTCATGACGCGGAGCTCGCTTGGATGCGTCGAGGCACGGAGTTCCTTGACGATTCGAAGTGTGCGGTCGCGTGGAGTCAAGACTTATACGGGACATAATGTATGTACCATTGAATTAAAAAGCGCGCCTAGGCGCAAGGCGCAACAATGCGCAGGGACAGCGCCTAGGAACAAGCCAGGCCACCACCTTAAAAAAGCGCGCGCCTAGTGTAGAAAGGCGCAGGCTCCATGCGCTCAACAAGGCGCGCCTAGAGGTGGGTTGAGAGGGTGAGGGAGTGCATCTGCTCCCCAACTTTCTCAGTCCTCATCCAGGGCACGCCACATGGCTACTTCAGTAGCAACAGGGGGTTGAGACAGGGGGACCCCCTTTTCCCGTATCTATTTACTTTGGTGATGGAGTACTTTACTTGCATGATGGATACGGCAGTGCACAGCAAGAGGATCGTTCCCCTTTTCCGTCTGGTGAGCCCGGTGGTTTCTCATTTGATCTATGCTGACGATTTATTGGTGCTCCTCCAGCCCTCCATGCGTGGAATGAGAGCTCTCTCTGATATTATAGAGGAGTTCGGACGGCTCTCTGGACTTCAGTTAAACAGGGAGAAAAGCAGAGTCTACTTCAACTCCCGGTGTACACAGCAGGAGGAGAGAGCCTTCGCCTTGGGAGTGGACAGAGGCGAGCTTCCAGTGAAATACCTGGGGGTTCCGCTGACGGTCAACTATGCCAGAGAGCAGGATTGTCACAGTTTGGTGGATTTTGCTCAGAGGAGAGTAGAAGGCTGGCAAGCGGCGGGGCTATCATTTGGCGGTCGGATAGAGCTGGTGCGTTCGGTCATTGCGGGCATCACGATGTTTTGGATGCAGTCTATCCAGATCCCTATGGCCACTATTCGGAAAGTGGAGGCCCTTTGCGCCGACTTCATCTGGAGGGGAGGGATGCATGCGATCTCCTGGGACCAGCTTTGTAGGCCTCGGGAGGAAGGAGGAGTGGGGTTGAGGCCTCTCCATGCAGTCAGGAAGGCGGCTTGTGTAAAGATGGCCTGGAGATTCATCAAGGGGGGATCACTCTGGGCGGAATGGATGGCGAACAGATACCTGGGGAGGACTAACTTCTGGGCTTGCAGGATTGACAACAACTTCTCGGTCACGTTCAAGGCCATTCTGAGGTGTCGACCGGTGCTTCAGACCGCTATTTGCAGGAACATGAAGGACGGAACGACTACCGACCTCTGGCTAGACCCTTGGTTGGGTTCCAGATCCTTACTCGAGATATTGGGCGGATATCTGGACAGAGAAGCGGGCAGGGGGCTCACTTGCAGCCGGATCATCAGAGATGGAGGTTGGAGGCCAGAGGGATATCCATATACTGCTCAGTTTGCCGAGGAGATCCGTCGTATCACTATTGACGCTAGCCAGCATGAGGATTCCTGGAGCTGGTCCGGCCCAGGTACGGGGGGCGGGTTAGGCCTATTCTGCTTCCTCAGCTGCTATGATCTGGTCAGGACCCACCACGACCGGGCGGAGGAGGTGGACTTCATTTGGGGCAAGGGAGTTGCCCGTAAAATGCAACTATGTGCATATCGACTTCTCCGGGGTAGACTGATGACGAGAGACAGACTCCGCAGATTTGGGATGCAGATTCCGGATGCCAAATGTGTGCTATGTAATGAAGATGATGAATCTATGGGGCACCTATTCTTTGCATGTCCGATGACCTGGCACATTTGGACTGAGCAGTGCGCGCAGCTGCGAGGAGGAGTTGGGATGGACAGAGACATACAGAGCATTCTCAGCTGGATTCGAGATCACAGTGGCCGAGATCCGGGGTGGGCCAGAAGAGCCAAAGTTCGTCTCGCCGCGTCTGCTTGGCACATCTGGAAGGAGCGGAACAGGCGTATTTTCGAAGGCTTGACTACCCCCCATTGGAATTCTACATAACATAGAATTCGATGTATCTGTAATGGTCCCATAATATTATATTTTGGGGCCTGGGAAGTTGTTATATTATGTACTGTAATACCTTTTCCGCTATATGCGAGGAATAAATTCACCCTTATTCCAAATATATATATATATATATATATATATATATATATATATATATATATTCCAACCTTCTATATACATGTTATATAGTTTATGGGTTTTATTGGAAAGTATATAAATTATTGTCATTAATATTATTGTGGATTTTAGATTGTTTTCTAAATTAGAATGTACTTCTATATTTAAAGGCTTATATATATGTGGTTTATATATATATATATATATATATATAAAATATATATATATATATATATATATATATATATATATATATATATATATATATATTTGGAATAAGGGTGAATTTTATTCCTCGCACATAGCGGTAAAGGTATTACAATACATAATATCACATCTTCTCATGCCCCATATTATAATATTATGGAGCCAATACTGATACATCGAATTCTATGTTATGTAGAATTTCAATAGTAGGGGTAGTCAGGCCTTCGAAAATACGTCTGTTTCGCTCCTTCCAGACGTGCCAAATGGAAGCGGCAAGACGAACTCTGGCTCTTCTGGCCCACCTCGGATCCCGGCCTCTGTGATCTCGGATCCAGCTAAGAATGCTCCTGATGTCTCTATCCACACCAACACCTCCTCTCAGCTGCACGCACTGCTCAGTCCAAATGTGCCAGGTCGTCGGGCAAACAAAGAAGAGATGTCCCATAGATTCGTCCTTCCCATGACAAAGCACACACTTGGCATCTGTGATCTGCATCCCAAACCTGAGGAGTCTGTCTCTCGTCATTAGTCTGCCTCGCAGAAGTCGGGAGACACATAGTTGCATTTTTCGGGCAATCCCCTTACCCCAAATGAAGTCCACCTCCTCAGCCCGGTCGTGGTGAGTCCGAACCAAGTCATAGCAGCTACGGAAGCAGAATAGACCTGACCCTCCCCCCGACCCAGGGCCGGCCCAGCTCCAGGAGTCCTCATGCTGGCTATTGTCTATAGTAATAAGGCGAATCTCCTCGGCTAGCTGAGCTGTGTAAGGATATCCTTCTGGCCTCCATATCCCATCTCTGATGATCCGACTGCATGTGAGCCCCCTGCTCGCCTCTCTGTCTAGCTGTCCTCCCAGTATCTCCAGTAAGGATCTGGAACCCAACCAAGGATCAAGCCAAAGATCAGTGGTCGTCCCATCTTTCATGTTCCTGCATATAGCGGTCTTGAACACCGGCCGACACCTCAGAATGGCCTTAAATGTGACCGAGAAATTATTGTCTATCCTGCAGGCCCAGAAGTTTGTCCGCCTTAGGTATCTGTTCGCCATCCATTCCGCCCAAAGCGAACCCCCTTGATGAATCTCCAGGCCATCTTCACACAAGCTGCCTTTCTGACCGCATGTAGAGGCCGCAGCCCCACTCCCCCTTCCTCCCTAGGACGACATAACTGGTCCCAGGAGATCGCATGCATCCCTCCCCTCCAGATGAAGTCAGGACAGATGGACTCCACTTTTCGAACAGAGGCCGACGAGATCTGGATAGACTGGAGCTAGAACATCGTGATGCCAGCAATAACTGATCTCACCAACTCAATCCGACCGCCAAAAGATAGACCCACAGCCTGCCAACCTTCCACTCTCCTTTGAGCAAAATCCACCAAGCTGTGACAATCCTGCTCTCTGGCGTAGTCGACCGTCAGCGGAACCCCCAGGTATTTCACTAGGAGCTCACCTTTTTCTACTCCCAGAGCGAAGGCTCTCTCCTCCTTAAGCGTGCATCGGGAACTGAAGTAGACTCTGCTTTTCTTCCTATTTAACTGAAGCCCAGATAGCCTCCCGAACTCCTCTATGATGTCTGATAGCGCTCTCATGCCCCGCATGGAAGGCTGGAGGAGCACCAATAAGTCATCAGCATAAATCAGATGTAAGACCACCGGTCTCACCAACCGAAAAAGGGGGACGATCTTCTTGCTATGCACCGCCGTGTCAATCATGCAGGTGAAATACTCCATCACCAAGGTAAACAAGTACGGAGAGAGGCGCTCACCCTGCCTTAGCCCCCTGTTGCTCCTGAAGTAGCCATGTGGCGTGCCCTGGATGAGGACTGAGAAGGTAGGGGAGCAGATGCACTCCCTCACCCTCGCAACCCACCTCTCGTCGAACCCCATGGCGAGCATCGAGTGGCATAGGAAGTCCCGGTTGACCGTATCATAGGCTTTCCGTAGATCCAGCTTCACACACGCCTTCATCCTCCCAGGTTTGCTGAACTTCCTCACCATCTCATGTGCAAGTAAGCTGTGCTCCGCTATCGATCGGCCCTTGATGAAAGCTGCCTGATTCTGGGACACCAATCCCTGCATAATCCCCTTCATACGCCTGCACATAAGATGGGTAATAATCTTATAAAGAAAGTTGCAAAAAGCAATAGGTCTAAAGTCTGCAAGCGAGGTAGCGCCCTCCTTCTTAGGAACCAGCGTCAAGAACGTGTGGTTCATCTCCTTCAGAAGCCTGCCCCCCGCGAAGAACTCCTGAACCGCCTCCAAAACAGGGTACTTAAGCACACCCCAGTGTCGCTGAAAGAACCCTGAAGAGAAGCCATCAGACGCAGGAGCTTTGTTAGGATTAGCCTTCATCACAATGTCTTCCACCTCCTCCAATCTCACAGAGGACAATAGCATGCTATTTCCATGGTGCGTCACCAGCCTTTTCGTGACAAGGCCTGGGAACGTACTGGTGTAATCCGTCTGCTGGTATAAGTCAGAATAAAATCTGACGGCCTCCTCCTGAATCTCCACCGGGTCCCCTACCAGACGTCCCTCGCCATTCAGAAGTCTGGGGATATTGTTCCGGTGCTGACGAGTGCGGATCACATCATAGAAGAATTTGGTGCAACGGTCACCATCCTTGAGCCAGGTGCATTTAGCCCTCTGTGTCGCACTGATCTCCTCCTGTAACCTCATGATGCTGACCTCCTCAATCAGGGTCTTCTCCCTAGCCGTAAACTCCCTGTCCAGAATGTCAGCCTGTAGAGCTACCTGAGTGTCCCGAAGCTCGACTTCCTTTTCCGCCAGAGAGGTCCGCGGTCTCATCTTCACCCAACCCCTGAGCGCTCGCTTGATCTGCTTGAGTTTATGAACCATGCGGAACTGAGCCGTGCCTTCCCGGAAGTGCTGCATCTCCCCCGTAACCACCTCCTCATATCCAGCCGACAGGTACCAGCTATTGTTATACCGAAACGGCCTCAACCGCAAAGTAGGTCTCTCACAAAGGCCAACTCGGATAGGAGAGTGGTCGCTAGTACCAGCCGCAAGACCTTCCGCCACCGAATTAGGGAAGCACCGGAACCAATCACTATTGCCCAAGGCCCGATCCAACTGACAAGCAATCCGATTATGTGTGGCCTTGTTGTGCCAGGTCCAGATATGGCCAGCTCTCTCCAGCCCCCTCAACCCAGACAGGAGCAGACATCTCTGGAAGTCATATAAGACCGAATCCGGAACAGGGCGACCTCCACCTTCTCTTGGCGAAGCAGCATAGCATTGAAGTCCCCCATGATAAGCAGAGGAAGATGCATGTTGTCCGCCATATGACACAGGCGCACAATGTCCTCCCACAAGGACTTCCGGAGTCTTCGATCATTGTGCCCGTATACAGCACCCAGGATGAAACATAACCCACCTTTGTTCTAAAAAGAAATGCCAATAAGTTGTTCCGATTTCTGGATCTGCACCCCCTCCCAGCTATCTCGGTTCCACCTAACCCAGATCCTTGCCATATCGCATAGATCTAAGTTGTGAATGTGGTCCCAGTTTGCCGGAGTCCTACGCGTGAGCATCGCGGCCCCTCTGATCTTCGTCTCCAGCAAAATATCAATGTCACAAGCCTCTCTTCTCAGAACTCCTCCAATCTCTCTCCAGCGACCAATGGAACACCCCCCCTAATGTTCCATGCTAGGACCGATATTAATTAATAGATGTCGGGTCCCCTGGAAACTCTTCTGGATTAACACTCGGGGGGAGTGTCTCATCCGCCTGATCAATGTCTTCATCCACCATGGAGGAAGGAGCAAGATGTGCCTGAATCCTGCTAAGTGTAAGAGCCCAGTCAGGATTGGCCTCTGTCTGGACGTCCTGATCCCGCGCCTGTGGGATATCCTCCCGCGTGGCCGGTGCATGTCTTTTCCTGCTGGTGTATACCATGATCGCCGTGGAGGTTTCCATCTCCTTCTGACTACTGCCAACCGCACTCATACCCCTGGTCACCATGTTCCTCTGAGGCCTGAAAGGGACCAGCGCGCCCTGCGTACTCTCATGTCTTTACTGTGATTCAGTCTCCAGCCTCCTGTCGACCTCCATCACTGTGTCCTCCTCCATGTGTCTGTCTGTCGACGTCTCCCCAGGTAATTGGCTGGGAGCCGTCTCCATCCCGGGTGCCTCCGTCTGAGCCGCCGGTGGCCTGACGGCCTCCGTCCCCTTATACTTACACGCACTAGTAGCATGCCCAAAGCACTCACTGTAACACCCATATTCGGAATACGTATTTCATCAGGCTTATACATGTTTCGGACCTGTATTTTATTTTCTCGGATTTTGGCCTGTACTTGTAATTGGCTTGACTTGCGGAATTTTGGATTTCTCGTAAATTGGATTTTTACCTGGCTTGGTTTATTTTGTGGAGAAGGATTGGTTTGGTTTGGTTTAACATGCATTGGAACACCTTAGCTAGCCTCCACCCTACTCTCAACTTATCCTCCACCATTAAAATCCCCACCTAACACTCTCTCTCTTCATTACTTCCTCCATTAATTTCTTCTTCCTCCACACAACTCTCCACACCATAGGCAAGTGCACCTTGCCACCACATGAGAACCACTTTTATTTGTCCATTAGCTAGACTAGGCCATGGAGATCAACATTAGAACTTGGCATTTTGTGATTTGGAGTCTCCATTGTTCTAGATCTAGGTTCTAACTATTTTCGGATTTTTTTGGTTTTGATCTATCAAACTTTGATTTTTGCTTGTTTTGATGCTTCCATGTGGAAGAGAATTCAATTTTACTCAAGTTAGACCTTTGAAAATCTAGATTTGGCTTTGATTTGACCAAGATATGGAGATTTGAACTTTGGAGTTCTTGGAGTGTGCTTCTCGGCCTGGAGAAGAAGGCTGCAGCCTGCGCTCTTTAGCGCAGTGCTGGACTGCGCATCCCCCTCTCGGCCTGCGCTCTTTAGCGCAGCGCCGACCGCGCAGCTTGCCCTTGGCGAACTGCGCTCACCCCCAGCGCGCATGGATCTTGCGCCATCCATCCCTGCGCAAGCCAGTCCTTGCGCAACCTGACCTTAGCGCCAACCAACTCAGCGCACTTGACCCCTGCGCACTTCATCCCCTGCGCAGCTCGACCCTGCACCATCTAATCCTGGCGCAGTACAACCTAACCCCTGACACCCTAGCACAAGCTATCCCTTGCGCAGTCCATTCCCTTGCGCAACCTGATCTCTTGCGCAGTCTATTTGACCTTGGAGTTTTGGTTTTACTTTCTCTAGGCTTGGCTTCTCTTGTTGATTGGAGTTCTGAATTCTTGTTCCACATGACACGACTGTCTTGGCTCGACACGACCTGGCACGGTTTTGATGATTTGCTTATGACTATACATTTTTCCTGATTTTCTGTGATTTATGATCCTGGTATTTTCTGATCTTCTTGATAGTGGCCCGAAGAGGTGCACTACTGACATGTACTTGACTTGTAACTTGTGATTCATGATTAATCTTGGTAACTGAATAACTTGATAGTGGCCCGTGGCGGCGCACCCTTGACTTGTACTTGTACTTGACTTGACTTGACTTGACCTGTAACTTGTAACTTGTAACCTGACTTGACTTGATGCTGTTGCGACGGCTAACTCGACTTGTATAACCAACTTGACACCGTGGGTGTTCCTGCTTGCTTGCTTGTGCAATCCACTTGTCTTGTCTTGCATCATGTCTAGGACGTGACTCCCTGGTTCCCACGGTCAGGGATTCACTCTAAATATGGAATAGGCTAATGACTAGATCTAATTATAGTTCATGGAGAATTTCCAGTCACAGGCAATCTTGTTATCTGGGCGCTCTTAATTGGACTTGTAGCTTGCCGACGAGTAGAGCACATTTCCAGCGCACTGTCATGTGTTGCACCCTCTAAGTCACCTAAGGGTACATTTGTCTCTCGGGCGATGTACCCACCTATACTCTTAACCCGTGAAGGGATAACTGGATAGTCTGCAGGGCTTGGGACTGGGAAATTCTCACTTGCATCTTGTTAGTAATTAGGCTTGTGATAACCCTAGTTAGTTAAGTAGTAAGCCGTAGTACTTGCTTGGCCGTGATTGATTGGATGGAGTCTAGTCCCGCTTGTCCTGTCCTGATCCTTAATAAGGTTATGACATGACATGATTACTCGTGCTTTACCTTAATCATGATTAATTATAGGTCCTGATTTCTTGTATTTTATCTTGCCGATAAATGGTGGGAGAAACCAAGTTCCGTTCAGACGAAGGGTTACAACCCCGGTCCTTGTTTGGTTTACGGGTTGTAACCTGGTTATCTGAATAGTCCCATGGTTATCTCATCGTATATCACCTGCTAGGTTTCTCCTTAATAATTGTCTTTATTATGTAATTATTTTCTTATGATCTGATATGCTGGCTTTTGTTCTTATTTCGTGGCCTCCCTTGTGGCACTTGCTCTTTCTGGGGTTTGACCCAGCTGGTTTTGTGTGGCCAGATTTCGGAGCAGCACCCGAGGATCTACCGAACCTCCAGCCCGATGGTGGCGACTAGAAGGAACCCGGGCTACGAGTGGGTTTTCTATTTTGTTTCGCTCACTCTATTGTAAAGTTATTCTTTTGAGGCGTTTAGCCGACGAGCACCTGTTAGCTCGATGCACCTTTACTTACTGTCTGCCTACGGGCTGTAAACATGATTAACAAATCCTAGGGTTGATCATGTATGACTTAACTCTTGCTAGTCCTCGCATTTTGTATGACTAGCTTCATGATCAGCTGATATGTAATATTTGGGACGCCTTTTATTGTATATTTGGTGGTCAAACATCTTGTAACTATATTACTTGCTTGAGATTGAGACAATAGGCTTGACCTTAAGAGACCGATGGCTTGTAGTAAACCCTCATATCTAGACAGCCGTGACCGTATAGTTGAGATGTATTCTATTTCAATATACGTAGCTGGCTATGTACGCCCCCGCTCTCCAATATTCTGGTTCTGGGGCGTGACACTCAGAGTAGAAACACATGGGAGGAACCCAGTCATACTCCACCGACTGTGTTAGAACCTCCCCGGACGGAACCTGATATTCAAGCATACTCGGTAGTTCCGAGCCCGCCTTGATCTCCACAAAGGCCCTGTCATACATCAGTCTGGTACGGAAAGCAGTGGCCTCGTCTACCTTGATCGGTTTTCCCACGGGGCTGGCGAGTCTCATGAGGAGCGAGATGCTCCAATACTTCACTGGAAACTCTGGGAATCGGATCCAGATGGGGATAGCATTCAGCACCTCCTTCTCACATCTCAGCTCCGGCGTCCATTCCTTCAATATGATGAGTCTCCCATCAAATGACCATGGCCCTCCCTGCAAAATCCTGGTCACATCCTCCGCTAGCCCAAACTTGACATAGTAAAACCCATTCTCCCGGGAGAAGAATTCCATGCTGCCTTTGGGTCTCCAGACTCTCTCCGCATAACCCCGGATTTGGCCATAGAACGGCTTGTTCCCTAACACATATAGCACCAAGGTGTTCTTCCAGAAGTCAGAAACCTCCGCTATTTCCTCTGCGGGGAAATATGTCCTGAGCCCTCCTCCAACCGTCATCGGTGTAACAAATTCCATCGACATCGGACTTTTCGTCTCCACTGGCGTGCACACCTCCTTCCATGACCGAGGCCTCTGCTCCTCAGAGTGGGTCCTGGTTGGAGGGTTCGCAGATCCCGCGCCTTGCCTACCGGTATCAACAGCAATACCCTTTGCCTTCTCTGCCACCGTCGCCTTTGGCCGCCATCCAGACACAGTACGCACCGTACCTCCCCCTCGGCGACGGGGATCGACTGTGCCTCTCGAAGGCCGACTCCCATAATTCCCTTGGGTCTGGGCCCCTCGTCGCCCTCCAGCCCGTCGTCTCACCACCGTCTGCCAGCCGGCCTCTCCAGTCCCGTCCACCTCCGGCGTAGAACCCGACCCGAATTTGAAAACCGGTGCCGAAGCCCCCGGCCCTCCCCCGCCTTTGTCGGATCCCACGCCCAGTCCCGACCCGCCTCGCAGGGGGCCTCCACCCGTGCCTGACCTCCCGCCTGGGAGGGTCCAACTGGATTCGCCTGACCCCCCCCAGGGGGTCCCCTTGCCGCCGCCCGACCCCCCCCGGGGGGGTCCCCTTGCGCCAGACGCCGACCCCCCGCCTGGGGGGGTCACTGCGCTGCTGTCGGGGGTCTCCGCGCTACTGTCGCCTAACCCCCCCCCCCCCCCCCCCCCCCCCCCCCCGCGCCTGGGGGGGGGGGGGGGGTCCCCTTGCCGCCGCCGCCCGCTTGGATGAGCCGCCCGCCCCCCCTTCCCTCCTTTCCGTCGGACCCCTCCCTCGAGAGGGTCTGGGGGGTGGAGGGGAGGCGCATTCGCCAACGTGGAGAAAACCCTAGCAGCGCTCATGGAGATTTCCTTATATATATATATATATATATATATATATATATATATATATATATATATAAAGAATAATTGTGTGCCTATAATTAGTGATATTTTCAAGGAATTTGGACTTCTATGTAGCTAAGTTTTTAAATGTAGATATTTTTTACATATAAAGAAAAAATGCGCCTAGCTTTCAAAAGACGCGCCTTGAGCCATGCGCCTAGCACCTCAGGCTCCAGGAACCTTTGCGCCTTGGTGCGCCTTTCGTCTTTTAAAACTATGGTATGGACATTGCCTTCCGAAGCATCTGCTGGCTCAAGCATTGTATCGAGAGATGAGAGAGAGCAGAGTGACTTGTAAAATGAGAGAAAAGTGAGCTTGAGAGACTTGTAATCAGGGCCTTGCGCCCCATTGTAATCTTATTGTTCATTATCAATTAAGAGCACTTTTGAATAACTTGGGTTTTGCTTCTAAATTTCCGCTGCATGTTCAATGTTTCTACTTGGGACTTCTGTGCGACGACCCCGTCGCAGCCACTGTAATCGGCCGTTATGAAAATGCCTTGCACGAGCGCGATCTAGGCTCGTGCGGCATCACGCCTTAGCGAGGACGATCGCTCCTACGGGAGCGGGGCGTGACATAAGTAAAGGATCGCCGGTGCTGTCGTAAGGTTACAAGTCGAGACGTGGAAAACGCGGTAGCCAGCGTTCTTCACCAATGTCGTCTCGGTCTCCACGACGCTCGGCCCCCCTAGAAGTTGTCACGACCCGCTCCCGAATAATCGGACACGAGTCGAACACGCCCAGCCTTCGTCATTAGACACGACGAAGTAAGCTGTACCAATCTAGGAAAATCTAACCAGATAATCATGAACAAGTTTGAAATCACAGCATCTATAAATGTATCCCAAATCCAGAGTAAAGTACAAGTCTCAGAATTTATTACATTCCAGCAAATGAAAGATAGAGTCTACTAGTCTCAAAATACATGGAAAATGTGAAGTGCTAATGGTAAAGCTCTAGGCTTCTGCAGCCTCTAAGTCGAGAGCAACTCCAGCTGGCTCTCCTGCATCTACTGGCTCTCGGCCATAATATGTGTCGCAAAGGACCTCCAACTCACCTGCAACATATCCTATTTAGGAGCGGAGCAAAGTACAGTTCTAGGTAATGAAACAAGATATGAAACTGAGTACAGGAGTACATGAAAATGAAATACAAGAATGAACATGAAAGTACAGGAAAGTAGTACAGAAAATAAGTACAGGAACTATAGTACAGGAATGCAAAGTACAGGAACATGTAAAGTACATGAAATGTAATGTACAAGAATGAACTATAATCCTGAAGTACCAGACATGATAAGTGCACAATATTTGAAATACATCTAGTCCATGTGACCGGCTGGGGTGAGTACAAGAGCATGCACATGAGTACATGAATATGGTACGGCTTAGGGCCCGCGTGCACGATGCGAGGCCTAAGCTATCTACATGAATATAGTAACCGGAGATTAGTCACATGGCTAGTGTATTTTCCCACCCGACACTAGTAAGTACAAGTACAGGAATACAGGAGTACATGGGTACATGATGTCGTGTCACAAGGAGTACAAGAATGTAAATGCACAAAACCGTAGAAAAGTACTTGCCTGGCTCCAGAAAAGTACTGGTAATCAAGGAAGCTGGATATCCTCCTGGTTTATTGAGTACAAGTTGGTTAATAACTAATCAAGCTCTATATTGGTGTCTTGCAGTTCTAATATGCCTAACTACAAGCTAGGATATTGGGTTAAGCCCATTATTAATTATTCCACATTAACTTCCTACAACTATTTCTTATAACCATTAGTTAACTAACAGTTAGAATGTAAGGTTAACTAACATTGATTGAAATAGAGCCCTAGATTGACAACCGTGCTACTATTTAACTTTGAGATAGGCTAAAAGGATATTCAGTCCTAATATGCTGTTTGTTACAACATGATTTAAAGTGTCTCTAATGAAGAGGTTTCCTACCAATTCCAGGTTTCATCCTTTGAATCCAGATACCAATACAAGAATGCCCAGATTTAAGGTACAATCTAAACTGGCTTTATCATGACTGACCAATATAAATTAAAGCATAATCAACTATAGACTGATCTTGAGAGCTGAGCCTTCAGTTGAGTTAATCAAGAACTGATACAGGAATTTCAGTTCAGTCAACAAAACCAATCCCCTGGCCGAATTCATTAGGGTGTCCTACAGCTACCTAGATGAACTCAGCACTGATATGAACCCCAGTTCATTGATTGAACCAATCTGATTTGAATCTCAGATTTAATAAACAAGCCAAAGCCTGATATGGGTCTCAGGTTCAACAATAACTAAGCAGTTCATATGTAATTCTCAGTTTTTTATACTGAGAAAACTTCTTAGGTTTACTGAGATTAACTCTCAGGTTTACTGAGATTTCTCTCTGAACCTAGGGCAGTGATATGAAGTCCCAGTTCATAGACTAAGTCACAATACTGCAATAAGCTATTTTACTATTCCTCTAATTCCCGAGCAAGTTCCAATCTACTGCAAGGATTCTCAACCTCTACTACCAAATACACATCATTACCTATAAGCCTAAGTCTAAGCATCCAGTTAAAGGATTACTGGAAACTTCAACTATCTAACAGGTGTAGTTTAACAGTTAATCCTCATCTTCCCTTAACTGAATCTATCTCACCCTCATTGCTCAGCAACTACAAGGCTTAAATCTGTAAGGATAACCAAGGACTTGTTACAACAGTTATCATGTCCTTAGTATCAGTCTGAGACTATCAGGACATGATAACTTGGCTGTTAAGCCCGAGTGGAAATCTGATGTTAACTTTCCAGATGAAATCCTCGACAGTAAACCTAAAGAAGAGGTACCCAGAAGCAAATTTAGAAATAACTCTTCTTAGAGTTGCAGGATAAGAGTTTAATTGAAACAGTCAATATGTAAAGATTGTCATAACTGAGAGCAAGTTCAAATCCTGAGATTTAATCAAGTCAGATACATGCACCCATCCTAATTTCACTCTAGGATTCAAATCAAGGCAACTTGATATCAACTTGAGATTGAAATTGAAGGTCACCAGCACAGGTTGACATCTGAACCCTGCCTACTGAGCCAGATATCTAAAGTAACTTCTTCCCAATATGTGAAACAATTATTCACATAGCTAACATATAACAGAGATAACCAGGCCTAATGATGCAAGTACTCAATTCAACCCAACGAAAACTGAATAACAGAAAGAGAAATATACCTGTGATGAACTGATTTCTACAGAGGGTCGAAATTGCTCAGGTTTGGACACGAGTTCTGTGTCAAGATGACTCAACCTCTCTGAAGTCCATGTCAATGATACAAACAGAGACATAACGAAATCAAACAGAGGAAAATCAAAAGAGCTGGTTCTCAGATTATATGAATCAACAATAACAAAATTGAAAGATTTCCCACGTACTTACCAAGGATTGATCCGACCACCTCTTGATATGTTCAGATCCCCAAATCTCCGATATGTTCACAGAACTGGTTCACAAGAGTTTCTAAAAGTTCAAGCAAGAGTTCGAATGAAAGTAACCGATCTACACTTGCGACGATTGAACGAAGGTTGATTACTACTTCGAAAATTGGTAAGAGCTCACCTCAATTGTTGATGATGAGGACAAGGAATCGGTTGATCGATCCACGATGAGGACAAGGTTGATTACTACTTCGAAAATTGGTAAGAGCTCACCTCAATTGTTGATGATGAGGACAAGGAATCGGTTGATCGATCCACGATGCTTCGATCTGCGGATTCCTATCCACAAGGAAGAACAGTTGAATCAACCGATCTCTTTGGTTAATATCGAGTAATCACAAGGATTTACAATTCTTACCAATCACTGGATCGAGGAAGATCTTCCAGAGTTCACCGAAATCTCAAGAAATGAAGAATCGAACGACTGATATTCAAAGAAAATTGAATTACTAAATCTTTCCAATAATCGAAAATTTAGGTCTGAAACTACTCGACGCTCACTTGCCATTGTTATTGATCTGATGAAGAGGAGAGGACCAACTCAATGTCTTCTTGCTCCCTTGAAAGCTTTTGCCATGGTTGCCATTGTTGTTCAGAGAGGAAGGAACTGAGGAAGAAGAAAGGATGATCAGGAGGGAGAGTGTGGTTGCTTTATATCGAAGACAACAAATCGAAAGAGGAGGAAAATTTGGAGGGAGTTTGAAAAAGGAAGAGAGGTTGTTAGAAGCACATGGGAGCTCGATCAGGGATGATGGCAGTTAGAGGAAATTTGAAATAAATTTCTCTCCTCCTGATTTGCAAGGAAAGGACATAGCAATTTGTTACATTTCATAAAGATAGAAATGAGTTAATTGGCTTGGCTCATGGGCCAGGCCCAACTCATTAGGAATAAATATTAGAAACTAAGTCAATAATAATCCCCTTTAAAGAAAAATATAAATATACACCAATAGATTTTTAATTTCCTCTTGAATTTTTATAAAAACAAGATTGTGGGGCTACAGAAGTGGCGAGGGTCGGACGGATGACGGTATATTTCTTTGTCGCGGAAGGGGTTGCGGTAGTAGTCGTGGCGGAAAGGAGCCCCACGCAGGGGTTCGCCGTAATGAACTCCTCCTCGGGGGGGGGGGAATGGGGGGGTCGTTGCGGGGTGGAGGGTGGAACGGGGGGGGGGGGGATGGCCTGTCGAAGTGGGGGAGGACCCGCGGGGGGCTAGCGGTGGAGGGCCCGCAGGGGGCTGTCAGGCCCCCGGGGGGGGGGGGGGGCTGTCGTCGGCGTGCGGATGTTCTCGCAGTGGGATGCCGCTGCTGTGCAGGACCTGCAGGGGGGTGGGGTACCGCGACCAGTTGTGGTGGTTGTCGAGTTCGCGAGCAACACATTGATTTTTGCGGCGAGGTCGACGATGGAGGTGTTGATGGAGGCGTTGGTTGCCGCGGTACTCTCGGCCTGGGCGTCGAGACGACTGCGGATGCCGTCGACAGTGGCCTCGAGTCGAAGGAGGCGTTCGTCGTTGGATGGTGGTGTAGGCGCCATGAGGTTGGGAGGATCGACCGGCTCTGATACCAATTTGTTACGCGCTTCTTCTTGCTTGGCGAAGGCACGCGTAACTGAATGATGGAACGAAGACAATGAAGAAGAAGCCGTCTAGTCTTGTGACCTGCCGGCTTTGGTGTTGTGCCTTATCGTAGGAGCGGACGCTTCTCAGATCGGAAGAAGTACCACCTATTTCTTTGATTAAACTTATCTTTGATAATCTTCTCAAGAGAATTTCTACCTCTATATATAGATAGAGGATAGATACAATTGCTAACCATAATTTGTTGGAAAGGAAACTAATTAATTACTAATAATATCTTTCCTTGAAAGAGAAGATTTTTATTAGCAATATCTTCTTTGAAATAAAATTAATTATTAATTACTAATAATATCATTTCTTGAAAGGAAAGATATTATTAGCAATATCTTCTTTGAAAGGAAACTAATTATTGCTAATGTTATTAATAATATTGTCAAGTAGTGCCACCGGCTAGGTCTGGACAACCCTAGTCGGATCTTGTGTGTCTTTCTTGTTGGCCGGTATATGTAACGGATAAAGACCCGTAACATTATGCTTACAACAAACTCGTTATCTATTTCAATAAAAGGTTTATTTATGCTGAAAATATGACAAAAGATTGGATTGGTCTAGGTGATAACTCGTATTGGTGTGGATGAGGAGGCCAATGTTTGATTCCCACGTCTAGCATAATTTTTTGACACTAAATTTCTAAAACCCTTGTTAAGAGTTATATTAGAAATAAGTGTTATATTAGAGTTATTAGTAATTGGGCTTTAGTCCCACATTGCTTAGAGTAATAGGAGAGGAGGCTAGCCTCTCCTATATATATGTAGTCTCTCATCAATAAACAAATCATCCCATTATTCTATTCTACATGGTATCAGAGCCATAATCCATCCACCCCTCTCCACAAAAAAAAAAAAAAAAAAATTTCAACCCCCCCCCCCCCCCCCCCCGCGTGCTACAGTACCCCCCCCCCCCCCACCCCCACCCGCTGCTGCTGCTGCCTCCCCCCCCCTCTCCTCCACTCGCTGCTGCTGCCTCCACCCTGTCCAGCGCCCCCCCCCCCCCCCCCCAGCGCCCCCCCCTCGCGCCCCCTGCTGCTGCTGCCCCCCCCACCAGCGCCCCCCCCCCCCCCCCCCCCCCCCCCCGATCCTGCACCCCCCCTCCCCCACCCCCACTCGCTGCTGCTGCCCCACCCCTGTCCGCTGCTGCTTCTGCTGCCCCCCCCCCCCCCCCCCCACCAGCGCCCCCCTGCCCCCGCCACTGCCCCCCCCCCTCTGTCCCAGCACCCCCCCCTCTGTCCCAGCGCCCACCCTGAAGGGGCGGTCCGGGTCCGAGCCGAGCATTGTAAATTGGGCTTTTTTGGCGCAAAATAGTGCTTTGATGACACACTTAGCATGTTAGCATGGACGCTGAGTTGGCGTCCCGTGGCTGCCACATTAGATGCTTGACAGTCGCGTCACGATTACGTGGCATCGGAATATGGTAGCAGTTCAAGTAGCCATATGGTCATGGGTTATATATATTTTTATCAATTTGAGGCTGATTGCATTCTAAACTGACGCAGTTAACATCACCAACTTATTGGTCATTTTTTTAGTGCAGTTAACTAGACCCACCAGTTATTAGGTAATGCAGATAGACTCATAAATGCTACTTTGCTTCTTCTGTATTAGAGGACCACTCTTCAGGTTTGATATTTCTTCTATATTAGAGGACCAACTCTTTAGGTTTGGGCAGAATGAATGAATTGATCCGCAAGTCTGACCCTACGATGGGCTCGATTGTTCGGTATGGTGCATGTAGACAATGTCAATCGCAGTAGTAAAGCAACAGAAGCTGTGCAATAAAACATTTGTGCGAAAGTATAATGAAGCGAGCGTTCTAAAAGTTCTCTTTCAAACTTGCTGGGTTTGCAAGCAATCGACTATAGCGTCGAGTTGCTGGCTTTGAGGATCGGTGATTCTAATCATCATAGCAAGACGCTTCTTCCTCCAATACCTTTAGTTTTTATTTACTACTCTTCGTTCCTGTTTATTGATTGTAACAACAATATCAAAGCAATTATTCTATGTGAAAACTCGAGAAACCAGAAACATGGAAACTCCACAAACCAGAAACATGGAAGCCGGTGCAAGCCTTTTGAAGTTTCACAAACTCGAGAAGTTTGACGGCGAATACAACAACTGGAAGAGGAAGATCTTGCTCAACCTTTAACATGTGAAACGTGGAATTTCCTGACTATTGAAGAGCCAAAGATTCAAGAGACGGGTGCCGAAGCTATTGTTGCACCTAACACTGCACTTCAATGCCTTTAGTTTTTATTTGTTGCACTCAACCTTTCATGTTTCTTGATTGTAACAACAATATCAAAGAAATTCTTCTATGTGAAACTCAAGAAACCAGAAACATGGAAACTCAACAAACTAGAAACATGGAAGCCGGTGCAAGACTTTTGAACTTTCACAAACTCGAGAAGTTTGACGGCGAACAGTACAACAACTGGAAGAGGAAGATTTCGCTCAACCGTCAACTCGTGAAACGTTGAATTTCCTGACTACTGAAGAGCCAAAGATTCAAGAGATGGGTGCTGAAGCTATTGTTGCACCGAGCACTGCACTTTAACAATGGAAGAGAGACAACAATATGTGCTCATCCTTCTTAATTCATTAGACGGTAGCTTTGCCAAGTCTTACACAAAAGGACAAAGTACAAGACATCTAAGAGTTCATTGGAAAACAATACAAGGACAAAGAAAACATGTCAAAAATCTCGTCAACAAAGTCATGGTGATGCAGTTCGAGGACAAGAAGGTGGTCTTGCCTCGTGTGAAGGAGCATTAAGGTGGTCTTGCCTCATGTGAAGGAGCTGACGAAAATGCAACAGAAACTAGAGGAATAGGAGATGCTTCTCAACAAGTTCATGGTGGGAGTTGATTCTCTACCGACATGTATCAAAAGAAGGCTGAAGCAAAACTGGATGACCTAATGCGTTTTAGGAGATGATTCTCTACCGACATGTATCAAAAGAAGGCTGAAGCAAAACTGGAGGACCTAATGCGTTTCATTCATATTGACGATGAAGCGAAAAAACAAAATCAAGGTGGACTTACTCTCCAAACAATTTGCCAATGCTAACATGACCAATTCTGGGGATCAAAAGGAGAAGAAAAAGCTTCCTTTCAGTAAGCACTTGAAGAATCTGAAGATAAAACCAAAGAACTTTAAGGTGAAGGCTAAAGTAGATATTGTCTGTTACAAGTGTAACAAAAAGGGACATTATAAGAGAGACTGCAGATCAAAGCCAAAGCCTATGGACCATAGTGAAAGTGAGCTTAACCTGATAGCTAAGTTTTCTCAGGTGAATACTTCTGCAAGTGCTCAGTGAAGAACATGTTTATTTCATACGAACCAACATACAAGAAGGTGACCATGACAAACAAAAATCAATCTGAAGTGCAAGGAGTTAGGACGTTGTACTAAAGCTGACTTCAAGGAAGACTCACTCTGTAAAACGTCTAGCACGTAAATTCTATCACAGAGAATCTCATTTTAGGAAGCGTTCTCTGCAATGTTGGTCTAAGGATGAATATCAATGATCAGATGGTAATGTCGTACAAGGGGTCATACTTCGGCAAATTATTTTGTACCAAGGGGGTGTTCAAAGTGCAACTGCTTGCAAAATCCATTGCTGTCAATGAAATCTTTTCTTCT
The DNA here is from genome assembly GCA_029216955.1 of Iris pallida. Classification (NCBI taxonomy): domain Eukaryota; kingdom Viridiplantae; phylum Streptophyta; class Magnoliopsida; order Asparagales; family Iridaceae; genus Iris; species Iris pallida. Next base: position 27,771,919 of record JANAVB010015600.1, read on the forward strand.
CCTTACTTCCTTTGTCTTATAGCACAATAGAGTAGGATATGTTACATTATACAAGAACATACAAAATGTCTAGTCTAGTCTAGATTTTATGTCCAAATGTAGGGGTAAAGCGGCATACATGCATGAAGTCTGTGCGCAAACCAAAATAGCGAGAAAACCCTTCAAATGGGTGGACAAAAGCATAAAGATTCTGGAACTAGTGCACTATGCTATATGTGATGTCAAACTATTCACAATTAAATGAGCCATGAAGTAATTCCTCACCTTCATTGACGGCTTCTCAAAGTTTGCATTTGTCTACTTGCTTAAGTCGAAAGATGAAGCATTCTCAAGTTTGAAGACTTCAAGGCAGAACATCATACATGTCAACAACTGAAGAGGCTGATGAGTGATTGTGGTACAGAATATTGCTCTCATAAGTTTACATCAGTCTGCGAAGATTATGTGATCGTCAACGAGACTACAACACTGTATAACCCTCAATCCAAATGGAGTTGCAAACAAAAAGAATTGGACGTTGAAAGAGATGGTGAACTCTATGTTGTTGACTGTAGGATTTCCAAACTGCTTTTGGGGATAAGCCCCATTGACAACGACTTTTATTCTGAACCGAATACCATTCGGCCAGTCTCAAGTCACTCATGAACTTTGGTTCAAGGTCAGACCCAATCTGAATACCATTAAAGTGTGGGGGTATTTTGCATATGTGAAGTTGCCAAACATCAAAATTCATAAGTTGGGAATCAGGAGCACCAAAGCAATCTTCTTGGATTGTATTGAGAGAAATGATGGTCGCCGATTCCTTGATCTCGAGAGTCGAGACTAATCTAATCCAAATGGAGTTGCAAAGAGAAAGAATTGGACGTTGAATGAGATGGTGAACTCTGTTGTTGACTGTAGGACTTACAAACTGCTTTTGGGGAGAAGTCCCATTGACAACGACTTCTATTCTGAATCGAATACCATTCGACCAATCTCAACTCACTCATGAACTTTGGTTAAAGGTCAGCCCCAATATGAATACCCATTAGAGTGTAGGGGTATTTGACATATATGAAGTTGCCAAACATCAAAATTCATAAGTTGGGAATCAGGAGCACCAAAGCAATCTTCTTAGGTTGCATTGAGAGAAATGATGGTCGCAGATTCCTTGATCTCAAGAGTCGAGATTAATCTAATCATTGAGACTCGAGATGTTGAGTATTTTGATGACAAATTAGCTAGAGGCAAGAATATAGTACTTGCGGATTTGCCAAAAAATTTAACATCAAGCCAAGAAGAAGAAAGTGTCCAACATCTAGTCTCAAATTCTATGACCTCATAGGATCCATGAATCAAAGTTTTGAAGGATGCAGTGACAATTTCAGAGTCAACTGAGCCCCCAACCAAGCGTGTTACAAAAACAAAGAGCTCTGAAGAAGACTTTGTCACCTATCACGTGCAAGAAGATCCTATTACCTATGAAGAGGCTATTAAGACCCAAGATGCAATTTTCTGGAAGAAAGCCATCGACGATGAGATCGACTCTAATAGTATATGATAAGACCCTATTCGTGAGAGTCCAGGCAATGGTGACGTCCAACCATATATGACATGATTACCTACTGATACTGGAAAATTGAAGACAATTTTGGAGTGAAAATTAGCTACAGTTTTGTATTTGAATTTGGGGGAGAAGAAGAAGACATTACAAGTTCGTTCTAAAGAAAACTAAATTCAAGAATCCCATTCTGCCTACATTTCATTGTTCTCCTCTGTGTATTTATAGACTGCTTAGTAGAGCTCAGTAACTAACAAACACCAACCACTATCCACTAATTGATTGCTGACTTGTCTAACAAATTGCTGATTGGGTAATTGAATGGCTGTCGTGGCCTCCTGAATGTCAACTGGTACTAATAGTGTCTGATATCACTAATCGACTTATACTAATGCAGGAATCTAATGTAGAATGCATAGTGCTCTGATACTTGATCTCTAGAGCTCAGTCCCCACCATTGGCTGCTGCTACTAACTGACACACCGTGGCACTAGTCGTGTCGCTCTGAAGATTAGGATACATTTATGGAGGAATGTATCAATACTCTCCCCTTAGATCGACCTTGTCACAAGGTCATTGGAAGAGTAATTTGGATCCCTGGATCCCACACCATGAGGACAAGGTTCTTCAATTTTTTGTTGGTAACCACAAGCTCGGCAGCATTTCCAGTTTCATTGGCAGAATATCCAACATATGGAATAATCTGTTTTGATAGTGTAATGCTAAAAGATTACAAACAACACTAATAGAACTGCCAACTTCCAAATGACAGCCTGAACATGGTGTTATAACAAGTACCTCTGTTCTGATTTTCATATTATATGCTGAGTTTGTGCTTCCTTCAATAGCCACATCAATCAAAGCAACCAAGACATCGAAACACTCCTTAGTACTAAGTTCAGAATAATAGTTGTTGATTAAATTCTCAACCCAACGCTCACCATGGATGCTATCATCATTGTTTAACTGAGAAATAACATTTTGCTCATATCCTGTTTCAGAAGGGTCTGAATTCCATGAATAAAATAAAACTTGACCATTTTCATATTTCTGGGGAATAATGGTTCCACTTGAACTATAATTTGTTGAAGGTTTTGTTAGAGCCGGGGCACAATTTTTCGATGGAAAACTGAAATTTCGTAACAATTGTAAAAACAATCGTTATTACGTATCACTTCACAAAAGTTACGTAAGAGAAATTTCAATTAGTGCTACACTTCACAGAAGGTGCACAAAACGTAACACTTCACAGAAGGTACGTAATAGAAATTCCAGTAGTGCTACACTTCACAGAAGGTGCACAGAACGTAACACTTCACAGAAGGTACGTAATAGATATTCTACTAGTGCTACACTTCACAGAAGGTGCACAAAAGAATTCTGATAATATCAACGCAAACACTTCACCGAAGGTGCGTTAATAGAATCCTGATGAAACCAACAAAGAAGGTGACAGGCGAAAGATGTAAAACTCCTGCTGGGGTGAATAATCACCGTTGCTCAAAGCTTTATTCGCCCCACACGAATAGCTTCCAGGAACCAGCAAGTTCGTCGGAGAACTTGGAACACTCTGCTCTTCTGACTCCTCGGATGAACTTGAACTCCTGTGCAAAATGCAACTCTGGTACAATATCTCTCTTCTATCTCACAGACTCTAAGCACTTGTAAACTTTCTGTCTACTAGTGTATATGTCTAACCTGTGAGAGAGAAGGAGGAGGCCTTATATAAGCCCCTGCAACAACTGCCCGGTTAGCACAATGTTAGGGACGTGGTAGTAACCACCCCGAACATGGAGCAACCGCTCAGAACATGCAAGGACACGTTCTGCTGGAAGTTGTGCCACCAGCGTAATTTGCACTTTACGCACACAGCCCCTTTACGCACCCTATGCACACTACGCACACTGCGTACGCTGCGCACACTGCGCACTCTACGCACTCTACGCACGTTGCGTACGCTGCGCACACTGCGTGTACTGGGCGTACTGAGCTGCGTACTGGGCTGCGTAACTGGGCCAGCGTAACTGGGCTCGCGTAACGGGCCGCGCAACGTGGTCGCGCAAGTGGCTCGCGCAACGAGCGCAACTTAAGCGTACTATGCGCCTAGCGACGATGCTGACGTGCTAAGTGCAAAGTGCGCCAACAAAACGCCACATTACGCCTCATGAGCCCTTGAGCCCGAGCCCGTGTCCGAGTCCGAGTCCGAGTCCGAGTCCGAGTCCGAGTCGCTAAGCCCCTACGGGGCTTAGCTCCTATGGAAATAAATTTTCCAAGAGCAAAAAGCATGAATGCTTTAATTGTTGATTTTAGCCTTTTTCCCATTAGAAAAATAATCCCACATGGTAAACCCATGTGCACCTACACACCACATGTGCATCTCCAATAATAGCCAAGCTAATATATAGAGATACAATCTCTTTGTTTTTTCCGATGTGGGACTAAACCTTTCTAAAGGAAAAAAACTCCAACAATCCTCCACATATCTCTATATATGGGTATAAGTGTTCCCCACAGTAACTGTCCATCATGCATTAGGAGAGATGTCGCTGACGACTTGAATCTTCCCGCATGGGTCAAAAATCAGACTATAATACAATAATGGACTAAGCCTTGAATTCTGCATCACAGCTGAAATTCTTTTCACTCACATAATGTAGTTACATGTGCTTCTGGCTACACATTAAAGGCCCTGTGCCAGCCTGGTTTCAGTGTATAATTTTGGGCGTCTACAAGTTTACCCTCAAGAGACGGCCTGATATCTCTTTGTCCATACACTATCGGTGAGTTCATTGTAAAGAGACATGGCATGAAGCGCTTTGTGCTTCCCTTGCGGTGCTAGCCGCTATGACATAGCTTAAAGCCGAGGCCTTACCCCTTATCGGGAACCTCATCGTAGTGCATACTACTGTAGCATGAGGCAACCGCCTCTTTGTAGTGCCAAACTACCCAGCATGAAGCCTTAGGCTCCCTTGCGGTGTTACGCCGCAACGACATGGCTTGCAAGACCGAGGCTTTATCCCTAACCGGGTACCTCATCGTGGTGTCGTGCCACTGTAACATGAAGAACTCCTCCTCTTTGTAGTGCTGACTACACCCCTCTTTATTTTTTTTAACATACAACATTAGGCTAACTGCCTATTTGCGGTGCTACGCCGCTGTGACTTGGCATACAAAGCCGAGGCTTTATCCTATTCCTGGGCAGCACCCCACATATAGGAACCTCATTGTGGAGTCATCCCACTGTAGCATGGAGTTTCACTCCTTGTAGTGCTGCTCTACCGTGCTTCCTGTAAAGCACACCAGGCATTCACTCTGCCTGAGAACTCATTAAGGCAATTAGGCCAACCTTCCCACAGGAACCGTTTTCCGCAGAAAACAACAGCAGACAACAGTGGTTGTAGGTCCGTAACCTCTCCATGCCCAATAGAACATGTACCCACCATTCCTGATATTCTTCCAGTTAATGGTCCTCCCTTGAACCAAAAGCTAGATGCCTAGTAGATAAATCTTTGAACTAATAGCATAAAATTTTATGGTAGGAATACAATAACTAATATCAGAATGACTTCAAGCCCATTTTACATGTCGAGTCATCGACCAGCTGGCGCTTGAGGCCCTTGGTGAACGGATCCGCCAGATTTTCCTGACTCCGAACATCAATCACTGCAATTACACCTCTCTTAATAAGATCGTGTACTGCCCTGTGCTTTAACCGCACAGTCCTCTTCTTTCCGTTGAAAAGGTCATTTTATGCCACCGTCGCAGTCGCCTGGTTGTCGCAGTATATCGGTATTGCCGGTATTTGCGCCCCAACCACTGGAAGATCATACATGAGCTCCCGAAGCCATTCTGCTTCCTCGGCTGCGGTATCAGGTGCAAAGAACTCGGATTCCATGGATGACCGCGAGAGCATAGTCTGCTTCTTCGACTTCCACGATATAGTAGCACCACCCATTGTGAAAATGAATCCACCTGTGGACCTCTCGCTCTCCACCTCTGAGCACCAGCTGGCATCACTGAAGCCTTCCACTACCGGCGGATCTCCGCTGTAGTACAGTGCATATGTCTGAGTCTTCTTGAGATATCTCATAACCCGTTTCACAGCTTTTCAGTGTTCAGCACCTGGGTTGCTCGTGAAACGACTCAGCATTCCCACGGCGAAAGCTATGTCAGGCCTTGTGGCAGTAGTAGCATACATCAAACTTCCGATTACGCTTGAATACTCCAGCTGCCTGACGCTTTCCCCTGAATTAGGCTTCAGCTTCAGATCACACCTGTACGGCGTATCGATCCCTGGAAGATTCTGATACCCATAACGAATGATCATTTTCTCAATATAATGAGACTGTGACAGCGCTAGTCCAGTGTCTGTCCGGATGATCTTGTTCCCTAAGATCACATCAGCTTCCCCCAAGTCCTTCATACTGAACTTGCTCGAGATGAATTTCTCTGTCTCCGTGACACAGCTTATATCTGTACCTAGTATAAGCATGTCGTCCACGTACAGACAAACGATCACACTCCTCCATCAGCGAACTTCGTGTAAACACACTTGTCCGTCTCGCTGACCATGTAGCCATTTGACCTTATAACTTTGTCAAATTTCTCATGCCACATCTTGGGAGCCTGTTTAAGACCGTACAAAGATTTCACAAACTTGCAGACTTTGTCTTCAAGACCCCTGATGAGAAATTCCTCTGGCTGTTGCATGTAAATCTCTTCGGTCAGCTCGCCAATTAGGAAAGCCGTATTCACATCCATCTGATGTATCACCATCTTATGTATTGCTGCGAGAGCAATCAACATTCTGATGGTGGTCATCCGGGCTACTGGAGCATACGTGTCAAAATAGTCAATCCCCTGCTTCTGAGAAAACCCCTTGGCTACCAACCTAGCCTTGAACTTGTCAATAGTTTCATCTGTTTTCATCTTCTTCTTGAAGATCCGTTTGCATCCTATGGGTTTCGCTCCTTCAGGAAGATCAACCAACACCCAAGTGTTATTTGAGGTGATGGAATCAATTTCATTGTCAATCGCCTCCTTCCAGAAAACCGCGTCTCTGGTCTTCATCGCCTCATCATATGTAAGCGGATCTGCTTCCACATGATAGGTGACAAAGTCACTTCCGAAGTCCTTCGGCCTCCTCACACGCTTAGCTGACGGCTCAGCTTGTTCTGGTTCAATCGTTGTTTCAACATCTTCTTGGACCACATCTTCATTGAAGACTTCAGTTTCCTGCGCACCCTCATTGTTCTCCGGTATATCCGCAAGAACAATATTCTTGTGCCTTGTAAATTTGTCTTCAAAATATTCTGCGTCGCGAGATTCAATGATATGATTTGACTCAATATCAAGAAATTTCCGAGCATCACTCTTCTCGGCATACCCCAAGAAGATCGTCTTAGTAGTCCTTGTCCCAAGCTTCTGAATCTTCAGATCTGGAAGCTTGACATATGCCAGACACCCCCACACTCGAATGACATTCAAGTTAGGTCTGACCTTGAACCAGAGTTCATGAGGAGTAACGTCTGAAGTTGCATGAGGCACTCTATTTAGAATAAAAGTGGCCGTCAATGCAGTTTCACCCCAGTAGCACTTAGGAAGGCCAGCAGTCAACAACATTGAGTTAATCATCTCTGTTAACGTCTTGTTCTTCCTCTCTGCTACTCCGTTTGATTGAGGAGAGTACGGTGCCGTAGTCTCATTGACAATTCTATGTTCTTTGCAGAACGATACGAATTCATGAGACCTGTACTCCCCACCTCGATCACTTCTTATTCTTTTGAGTTGTTGTCCAGTCTGCCGCTCAGCTTCGGCTCTGAACTTCTTGAACTTCTCGAATGCTTCGTCTTTAGCCTTCAGCAAGTAGACGAACGCATACTTTGAGAAGTCATCGATGAAGGTTATGAAATACTTCATCCCGGCCTTTGTAGAGAACTGTTTGAAGTCACAGATATCTGAGTGTACTAACTCCAGAAGATCTGTACTTCGATTAACCCGAGGAAAGGGTTTCCTTGTGATCTTAGTTTGAGCACAAACTTCACATTTCTCTACCTTACTCCCATATTTGGAGATAAGTCCTAGACTAGACATTCTGTTTATTCGTTTACAATGAACATGTCCTAGCCTATTATGCCACAACTCAAGAGTATAAGCAGAATGAGTGACTTCATTAATTACATTAATTACATTGGACTGATTTACAAGCTGAATTTTGAACATTTCTTCGGTATAAAAAGCTTTTCCGAAATATGTTCCTTTGATAGACATCACCATCTGTCCAGCATTGATGTCCATTCTGAGGCCTGCGTTGCAGAGTAGGCCTCCTGAGATCAGGTTCTTGGCGATAGCAGGTACGTGCTTCACGCCTTGAAGCGTCAAAGACTTGCCAGAAGTCAGCTTCAATACTACCGTCCCAATCCCGAGCACTTCAGCTTGTGCCTGGTTCGCCATCATAACCACTTCAGAAGTAGGTGTGTAGGTGGTGAACCACTCCTTACTGGAGCAGACATAGCAGGAGGCTCCAGTGTCAACCTACCAGTCAGAGTCAGTCCTTACCGCATCAACCTGCGCAATCATAGCAACAACGTCAGTGATCATAGATACCTTACTAGGTTCTCCTTGCTCTGATTGCTTGGTCTTTGCTCTGCACTCATTCTTAAAGTGGCCCTTCTTGCCACACTTGAAACAAGGCATCTGAGACTTTGGCTTCTTTTTCTTGAAAGAAGTTCCCTTGACTTTCAGATTGTCAGGGTCCTTCTTCTTGCTGTGGAAAGCCGCCTGCTTTCCCCTTGGTTCCTTGGTTTGAACCAGATTGGCGTTAGCCAATTGCTTAGATAGTGTGTCCACCTCCAGTTGAGTCCGCATCTGGTCCTCAACATAGATTTTCTGTAGGAGATCTTCAAGGGTGATCTCCAGCTTCTTCCTATGCATGTTTGCATAGAACTTGCTCCACCCAGCGGGGAGCTTTGAGACAATCCCTCCAACAACAAACTTGTCGGGGAGGGGCATCGCCTCGTCTTCCAGCTTCTGTCGCAGTTTCAGGAACTCCTTCACCTGTGGCAGCATAGACTTTTCGTCCTCAAAGAACCACTTGTGATATTTTTCAACCACAAAGATTTTACTGCGGTTCTTGTCTTCTTCGTAGAGTTTTTCTAGAGACTTCCATATGTCTCTAGCGATAGTCTTCTTAGAATAGGATTCTGCAAGGGAATCTTCCATAACATTCATGATAAGTAGCCTGCAAATACTATTTTCCCTTCTCCATTTTGCTTGAAGTTTAGTAGCCGCGGTAATTGCGGCAGCAGACCCAACATCTGGAACAGTAGGTTCTTCCTCCAGAAGCACGTGATCTACGTCTTTGAGTTGAAGGGTGAGATAAACCTTCCTCTTCCAGACTTGGTAATGTTCTCCATCAAACTTTTCTAACTTACAAAAGTCAGAATTGAAGAGTGAAACATTAACGTTTTCCATCGTAGCAATAAAGCTTTGAGAATGTTAGAGCCGGGGCACAATTTTTCGATGGAAAACTGAAATTTCGTAACAATTGTAAAAACAATCGTTATTACGTATCACTTCACAAAAGTTACGTAAGAGAAATTTCAATTAGTGCTACACTTCACAGAAGGTGCACAAAACGTAACACTTCACAGAAGGTACGTAATAGAAATCCCAGTAGTGCTACACTTCACAGAAGGTGCACAGAACGTAACACTTCACAGAAGGTACGTAATAGATATTCTACTAGTGCTACACTTCACGGAAGGTGCACAAAAGAATTCTGATAATATCAACGCAAACACTTCACCGAAGGTGCGCTAATAGAATCCTGATAAAACCAACAAAGAAGGTGACAGGCGAAAGATGTAAAACTCCTGCTGGGGTGAATAATCACCGTTGCTCAAAGCTTTATTCGCCCCACACGAATAGCTTCCAGGAACCAACAAGTTCGTCGGAGAACTTGGAACACTCTGCTCTTCTGACTCCTCGGATGAACTTGAACTCCTGTGCAAAATGCAACTATGGTACAATACCTCTCCTCTCTCACAGACTCTAAGCACTTGTAAACTTTCTGTCTACTACTTGTGTATATGTCTAACCTGTGAGAGAGAAGGAGGCCTTATATAAGCCCCTGCAACAACTGCCCGGTTAGCACAATGTTAGGGACGTGGTAGTAACCACCCCGAACATGGAGCAACCGTTCATAACATGCAAGGACACGTTCTGCTGGAAGTTGTGCCACCAGCGTAATTTGCACTTTACGCACACAGCCCCTTTACGCACCCTACGCACACTACGCACACTGCGTTCGCTGCGCACACTGTGCACTCTACGCACGTTGCGTACGCTGCGCACACTGCGCGTGACGATGCTGACGTGCAAAGTGCGCCAACAAAACGCCACATTACGCCTCATGAGCCCTTGAGCCCGAGCCCGAGCCCGAGTCCGAGCCCGAGCCCGAGCCCGTGTCCGAGTCCGAGTCCGAGTCGCTAAGCCCCTACGGGGCTTAGCTCCTATGGAAATAAATTTCCCAAGAGCAAAAAGCATGAATGCTTTAATTGTTGATTTTAGCCTTTTTTCCATTAGAAAAATAATCCCACATGGCAAACCCATGTGCACCTACACACCACATGTGCATCTCCAATAATAGCCAAGCTAATATATAGAGATACAATCTCTTTGTTTTTTCCGATGTGGGACTAAACCTTTCTAAAGGAAAAACAAAACTCCAACAGGTTTCCTTCCAGGCGCAAGCTTTATTATCAAAAAGTCAATGAAATTGGCTATAAAAACCACATGACATTCGGATAGTTCTAATTGTTTTCCCCTCTTAGTAGTATCCTGGACAGAAGAACGAGACAATTGGAAGGGTAAATTACCACTAGAGCTTCCAGAACCAAATGAAGGAAATGATTGAGCTTTGCTCTTGAAACCAAAAATAAATCCAGAACTTGAACCAAACACGGGGCCTTTTTTCACAATTGTCCCAAGGGAAAACAAAGAGGATCCAAACCCAGTTCCAGGAATCCCTGTGAAGGCATTTTGGCTGCTTGGCAATTGTTGAAATGAACTCACAGGTAAGTGGCTTGGCTGCATTTGAGTCCTTGAGAGTAGTTGACCACTCTTGCGCTAAGACAGACATCACTGTCTTACCTTCAAGAGTTCTCAGAGTAACATCGTAATATGCTAGTGTCTCTGGTAGCAACCAGAATAGTTAGAGCCGTCATTTGTGTTGCTGTTTTCCACTTCCCCAAGCTGTTTGCAACCACTGCCTCCAAAAGTTGTCTATTATGCGAAGCAACCACTCTCGATCTGTGGAGATAGTTCTCTCTCTGCCAATGATAGCAATTGAAGGGGATGTCAGAAGGCCAGGAGCTTCTCCAAACATAGCAATTTTCAAAGGTTTTGTGCACAATAATACCAATATACAACAACCATAAGCTTATCAGCCACAGGGTCCTCTTTCAATACCTGGATCCCATATTATGTGTTTCTGATCCATACTTCCTGTAGCAGCCCAAAGGTAACTTGTTGAAAAGCCAATGCATTCAATGGAGTTTGTGTGAGCATTTAAAGAGCTGACCACCTTCCCAGTCACTATGTTCACCATATGGACATAGCCATCTTTAGAACCAGTGGTATCCTTTCCCTTTGCAAGCATGGCTTGGCCAATGGGGCTTATGATCCCTATCACTCTCGTAAGTCATGTCGCTGGAGAATCATTTTGAAATAGGACATTCCAGTGCAAAGTTCAGCTAAGATGCATCCAAGTGACGAAATATCTATCTTTTCTTCGTACGAGAGGCCCAAAATAACCTCAGGGGCACGATACGAACGAGACTGTACATAAGAACATAGATGATCTATTTGGAAGCAATTACTGCCAAGGTCAATAACCTTCACATAACACCTACTGTAGCTCTTTACCAAGATATTCTTGGGCCTCAAATCACAATGAATTAGGCCAAGATCATGCAAATATTGAAGCGCCTACAGACACTGAATTGTAATTGACTGCAACCTTGGCATCGTAAACTATCCCTCTCCTCCAGATTCTCTATTGAACTTGTAAAACTCATATAAGTTTGCCTTGAGAAGCTCACAAGCTATCAACAAGTGTTCCCGATAATGGAAGTAGTCATAAGCGCAAAATATGATACTTGTCACCAAGATCATGTTTGTTAACATAGTTTGAAAGATTTCTTTTCATCCCATTCCGCTGTTCAACTGGCAAAGCATTCCATTCCATCTATACTTGGCAACACCCTCTAGAAGCTGAAGAACAAAAAATTTAATATTCATATTCTGAGATTGTTGTAAAATGTGAACCACTTGCAGCCATGTGTTTGGGTTACTTTGCAACTCCCGAAGTATTTGATTTGTTGCTGCCCTCTCCTCCTTCGATCCGGTGTCATAGAATGTCGTGACGGTGGCCTCGAGGAGAGGTACGTCGTCCGGGTTCTTCTTGTTATCTTGCTCCCAGATCTTTATAATCTTTCCAATGTGCGGTTCCTCTTCGTCTTTCTGGCAGAGGAGGCACAGTCGTACAACATGTACTCGACATACTTGGCAGCCTTTGAGCTCTTCGAAATGCTGTCTTCATCCGACAACCTCTCGTCGACAGGCACGTCTGTTGCGACACTGTTGCATCGCGGACGGAGACCAATGCTGCCCCTCTACCAATTCTGCAGTACGCTACAAAACAATTGGTTCATTCAAACATTCTTCCTTATAGGCATTTCATCGAACATATATGGGACAATTTGGTACTGCTGCTGCGGACACGTTAGCGGAGCTGTATAATGCTGCAGGTATTGTGGAGACATGGTCGGAGAGCTTTGCAAAGACTGGTGGTACCACGATGAGGACGTGTTCGCGTACGGCTGCAATAGCGTCTGGTATTGTGGCTGCGAATACTGATACTGCTATTGCAGATGCTGCTTATACTGCACTTGCTGAGGAGAGTTCGGCATAGTCGCATAAGCGAGTAATAATCGTAGGGGTCCGACAGTGGCAGAGTCGGTGGCTCCATGGTCAAAAAATATGAAGGATAAACTTCTCTCCGATACTTCATCCAATCATCCAACATTTAGTTTAGAAGAGTACCTTCGAGAGATAGGAGACTCCTCCACGATCCGGTGGCGAGGATCCTCCGGAAACCCTAGTCGTGAGCTCCAGCTCGAACCTTGACCTCCACATGCTCCGAACCAGGAATCGTAGGGCTTTGATACCAATTGATAAGACCCCATTCCTGAGAGTCCAGGCAATGGTGAAGATCCAACCATATATGACATGATTACCTAATGATACTAAAAAATTGAAGACAATTTTGGAGCGAAAATTAGCTAGGGTTTTGTATTTGAATTTGGGGGAGAAGAAGAAGACATTACAGGTTCTAAAGAAACTAAATTCAAGAATACCATTCTGCCTACATTTCATTGCTCTCCTTAGTCTATTTATAGACTGTGCTTAGTAGAGGTCAGTAACTAACAAACACCAACCACTACCCACTAATTGATTGCTGACTTGTCTAACCAATTGCTGACTGGGTAATTGAATGGCTGACGTGGCCTGCTGAATGTAAACTGGTACTAATAGTGTGACTGATACTAATGCAGGAATCTAATGTAGAATGCAAAGTGATTTGATACTTGATCTCTAGAGCTCAGTCTCCACCATTGGCTGCTGCTACTAGCTGATACATTGTTGCACTGGTCGTGTGTCGCTCTGAAGATTAGGATACATTTATAGAGGAATGTATCAGTATCTAACAATACTTTGGTGCTAATGAATCTTTCTTAAGAAGCAAGATCTATTGGATGCAAATGGATCTTTAAAAGAAGATGGGAGTTGAGGGCATTGTTGACAAGTTCAAAGCCATATTAGTTGCAAAAGGATTCTTTCAGATGCAGGAGATCGACTACTTCGACACTTATGCTCCAATCGTTGAAATAATGTCTATCAGAATGATCGTTATTTAAACGGAGGGCTTTGCGGTCACAGGATTTGAAGACAATCTGCAAGCTCGTAAAATTACTATATGGTTTAAGTAAGCACTCCAAACTCTGGCATGAGAAGTTCGATAAAGTTATAGATCGAACAAATACAAAATTAGTAAGACTGAAAAATGTATTACCAAGTTTGTTGATGGTAGAGCTATTTGTCTGTATCTATGTGGACAACATGCTAATCGTGGACACTAACATAGAGAAGGTCCTAGAAACCAAGGAGTTTCTTTAAAATTTAGCATGAAAGACACGAGAGATGCTGATGTGATCCTTGGGATCAAGATAATCATGATGTGCATTGTCTCTGGATCACCACAACATGAAGATGCTCGCTAAGTATGGATATCACGATGTTCTTGGGATAGATACTCCATACAATTGTTATAAACTGAAATCAAATGAAGGGAAGACCATTAGACATTGGACTACTCTATAATCATCAACAACTTGATGTATGCTATGAGCTACACTCGATCAGATATAACATTTGCGATAGGAATGCTGAGCAGATTCACAAGCAATCCCGACATGGAATATTGGAAAGCAGTAGAGTGAATCATGAGATATCTTAAGAAGACTCTAAAATATGCATTACACTATGATGGATATCCTACCATAGTAGACGAATTTAGTGATGCTGGCTGGTGCCCTGAAAAGGGAGAGTGAGAAGCCTACTGGGGGATTCACAATTTAGACAAGGAAATGTCATATCATGGAAGTAAAAGAAGCACAAACTGCTCTCACACTCACCCATGGAGTCTGAATTTTATGCACTTGCTGCAGACGATGCAGAGTAGCTAAGGAAACATATCTTTAACCATTGATAGGAACTCAGATTCAATCTACTCCAATATATTGTGACAACCAAGCGACCACATATGTAGCATCAAACTCCTTCGATAACAAGAAGAGAATGTTAGACTACCTCATAGCTTACTGAATGAGCGCATAACTCATGGCGTCGTTGCTCACGTACCGAGCCAAGAGAATCTTACATTTTCTTTCACCAAGGATCTCAAGTGCCAATTGGTTGATGATACAACAGAGAAAATAGACTTGAGTCTATTTGCCTATGTAGTTCTATCATAAAATGTTTGCCATTAGTTCAAAGAAAAATCTAATGAGCAATACACTTTTGGTTGAAAGAAGGATTATAAACATGTTAACGACACAAATATTAGATTGTCCCATAGGTCAAATGTTGGGAGTGTTTATATAAATGTTATTGCTCCTTAAAAGGGAAATATTTGTTGAAGGTTGACTAAAAGCCTTAATGAGTTCTTAAGTATTGACAAATGCTTGGTGCTTGACTGGAAGCACATGTAGAGTACTACTACAAGAGGATTTGACCTCTAGCATACTGAATCCATGTCACTATTTTGGGGGGGGGGGGGGGGGGGGGGGGGCACAAAAAGCATAGGGCTCTTGCCTGTAGTGCAGAACTACAAGATATTTAAACCAAATGCTCTACATTTGTATGGAACCACATGAGGTAGGTTGAACTCGTTTATATAGCCCATGTCATAGCGGCATACTACCACAAAGAGGCATGTAGCATCATGCTTGTAGTTGAAAAGACTAAAAGTATGCATATAGTGAAATATCAGGTCAGATGACTTTATGTGCTTTATTGAGATGTTTGTGTGACTAAGGGAAGTATAGTCATGATACTTAATTCAAAATTTAGTATATTTAGGTAATAGACTATACCATCGCCTAATGAAGGAAGATTCAAGTCATAAGTTTAGTCTATTATGTATTATACTACACTATCGCCTCATGAACAAACATTATCGCTGTGAGGGCTACGAGGAATGGTCAAATTGAAATATGTAGAGAATTTTTGGAGTTCAAGTCCAACCAAGTAGACTACAAAAAATCTGTTGTCTATTAAAAATAAAATATGCGGATTATTTATATTGAAGTACGACAAAATATTCGATTGCCTAGGTGCTAACTAGTATCGGTGTGGACGAGGAGGCCAAGGTTTGATTCCTTCGTCTAGCATAATTTTTTGACACTAAATTTATAAAGGTCCTGTAGGCCTAAACATGAACTCTAAGTACAAATTTCGATTCTGGGAAGTGTGCCGATGGAAATTGAATACTACTGATTCTTTTACTCCGTTGATGATCTAACAAGGCGAAAGAGGATTGTAAGTCTGCTCACTGGTAAGAACAACAATTCCTCTCTTTCGGTTTTATGCGAAATTTTTTCGCGTGTCTTGTGTGAAGGAAGGCTCCTTTTATTTATAGCAATCTGGGACCCATGCGCGCATGAACGATGCGCATATGAGATGCCGCATGGAACTTCTGAACAGAATTCGGTTGCAACTACGCGGGCATGACATAGCTAACTGCCATGCGACAGTGGTTATGCTTGTTGCTGAGATCTTGGGCTGTTGACACCCATCATAGGTATGACCAAGTCAGTGACACGTGGCATGCGCTCATTGCTTGAAGATCTCGACCTGTTGTAACAGAAAGATTTGACTGCGTTGTCGATCCTCCGCATTTAAGGATAATTATGGCGCATGGCTTCGGAGGCGCATGCGAGGGTTCATCCTTTGCTAGCCACGTGCCTTTGACATCCATCACTGTCAAAAGAGTAATTATTGAGCTGATGTAAGCGCTGACGTTTGTTGTCAGCTCGTACTTCGAAACGACTGTTTTATTTCAGATGTCTTTAATGCGCATGGCAATAATGACGCATGACATCCTTGGCACATGAAGTCATAAGTGATGACGCTTTGTTTGTTGTGTAGCCGTCGGCTGTATATGTTTCGAGGAGCATGCTACAACATGTTTCAAATAACAGCTAACATCTGACACAGTTGTCACTGCTGCATTAAATGCTGAAGTGACTGTTGGGGGTCTTAGGCGCATGACCGTTTAGGCGCATGGAGTTTTGGCGCAGTAGGGCCTGCCTGCCTTTGTGGTGTCTCCCGAGCGCATTGGTTCAGGATGCACATGGTTTGTCATGCACATGGTTTCATTTTTTTCATGCTTCTACAAGGGGTTACATTTTTTTAATCAAACTTATTGCATTCTAAACTAATGCACTCAAGTACACCAAATTATTGGTCATTTATTCAATATAGTTATTAGATAAAGCAAATGGACTCACAACGACTACTTTGTTTCTTCTACATTAGAGGACCGACTCTTCAGGTTTGAACAAATTGAATGAATTGAGATCCATGAGTGTAACCATGCGACATGCTCGATTGATCAGTGTAGTGCGTGGATACATCGTCAATCCGTAGCAACGTGATAGAAGTTGTGCAACAACCAGTATTACGTGCAGAAGTGCAATGAAGAGAGCGTTTCAAAAGTTTTCTTTCAGAACTTGCTGGTTCATGGAAGCAATCGACTTACATCGTCGAATTGCTTTGAGCATCGGTCTGATCACCCAAACGAGTCACTTCTTCCTCCTCCAATGTCACGCCCCGACCCGGAAAATTGTTTCGTCCTCGCATCGATTTATCCGAATCATCGTCCTCGCGGGGGCGTGATGCCGTACGAGTCTGGAGTTACACTCGTACAAGGCAAGATGACAAGTTCTCAAATGGTTATCTTTGATTTGGTATTAGCAACGAACGGAAACAAAGTATACGAAATAATTCTCTTTATTGATACATGAACGAAGATTACAAAGGCTTTCAATAGCCCAACAATGTATGCCAGATTGGCTACAATACTCAGGTTCTCTCTTGCCCACAAAGGATTTCACCGTACCATACATCATGCCTTCTATATATCGGCCGCATCAATCATGTTGCATGTCCGAGCGTCAATGCGGTCGCACGCCTCAATACGCTTTGGCATTTTCAAGCCTCAACGCGTTCAAGCGAAGCTCCGCCGCGAGCAGACCAATCCCTGAACCTGCTAGCAAACTAGTGGGGGATTAGTACTTTCGTCCTCGCTGTACTGATCAAAGACCCACTTAACAAATCGACATTTAGTATTGTATTGAATCATACAAACATACAATTTAGTTTTCTATGTTCTCCTTAGGATCAGTTCATGGCATATTCGAAGACTGTAAAGCATGTTATCATGACAAGCATGTTATTCGATTCGCATAAGTAAACGGGCAACCAATAGCAATCTCGTGTTGTTTCGTGACTTCTTACCAACATCGACGCACTCGTCCTTGCACCGACGCAAGATGAATACGCCTATCAGCTTTCCCTGTCAAGTTATAAGTGCTCTCTACGCAGGATCTATATGTGCATGATATGTGTGTACCTTGCACTTTCGATCCAGGATCTATTTGTGCAGGATATAGGTATACCTTGCACTTTCAA
This sequence comes from Iris pallida, assembly GCA_029216955.1. NCBI lineage: Eukaryota > Viridiplantae > Streptophyta > Magnoliopsida > Asparagales > Iridaceae > Iris > Iris pallida. The sequence continues at coordinate 27,789,776 of JANAVB010015600.1, forward strand.
CCCATCGTTCCTTATCTATATGAGGGTCACTAGCTTTCTGGGCTAGAATGAACTTATATTTCTCAAATCAAATATGTAAGACGATAATCACTCTGTGCGGTTGCTAACCCAAACAATCAGAGGACCCCCGAATTACTCGAGTAAGTGGCTTATTACATCAATAGCAGGTCGCAAACCGTCTTAATGAAGTGCACCAACAATACCGATTTTTCGCAGTCCCTCCTAGGCCGAACGGACCCAACGTCCTGGCGAACCACGTTCGAGGGAAGAAAACACCCGTGCACGGGCAATATATATTTAAGTCCATTTGACCATGCAATGCATCTTATCTTTCATACAACCAAGCAAGTTCGCCTATCTCTATTTAAATTGGCACAATGCCTCAATGTTCTCAACGAACGCCCTAAAGGCCATGAACATTTCGAAGGCACCATGCCGTACCGACAGTTATGTCACATCCGTGCTATAACTGTTCTCCTTGTCGCAACGACGCCATCTTTTATAAGTCTCGTCTTGCTGCGCATACTTTGATATAGTTATTCGTCTTTCCTTGCATTGTGCATTCGAGGCACGCCTCGAAGCCGTATTTCTATGTTCTACGTCTTAGTGTTCAACGCGTTAGACTTATGTTCCTTTCTTTCGACTCGTGCAATTGAGGCACGCCTCGATATTTAATGTTCTATAGCTCGTGCACTGAGGCACTCGTGCCGATATAGTCTTTCAATGTTCTGAGCATATACTAACTCGTGCACAGGGCACGAACGACTTGTGCACTGAGGCACTCGTCGATACAGTTATCCCATGTTCTTATGGCTTACGCACCAAGGCGCTCGCCCTTCCGATATTCAAATGTTCCATAGCGACTCGTACATTTGATGCACGATTCATTTCAATTGTTCTATCTACTGTTCGACACACACTATGTTTATCTCTCTATCGAGCCACGTCCGTGGATGTCACGACCCGCACCCTGTATAGGGGCACGAGAAGTGGGTACGTCCAGCCTACGCCGCAGTGTCGGCGGTAGAACGCTGTCCTAGGTTAATCATCTAACAATATAAAGTACCTGTACAGTTTATACTCTCCGAGTGGAGGTGACAAACAGAAACAATCTCAATCACATCTAGGTAGAGAAATGGAGGATAGATAGATAGACAGATGGTAACTCAAGAGAACAGTACAACAGATGAAATAAGCCCAAGTGTCTAGGATAACATAACATCAGAATGTCAACTCATAATCCAATAAGTTTAAGAGTCTATACATAACTCAACATCTCAAAATACAACTCAGATGTGAGACAAAATGATAATATAGAAAGACTGCCTAGACTAAACTGGTCTAGACTACTGGAACAACATCCTCAGCTGCAGGTGGATCCTGCTGAGGGTCCACAACATAAGTGTCATCTAGTCCTGCTCCATAATAGGTAGACACCAGGGCCTCCTCCTCATCCTCTGTAATATTTTCAACAGGTCCAATCAGGACGGGAACGAGCACAATACATCTCACGCAGTGCATAGTATGATAGGAGATATAAAGCATGCAATAGAGTAAAATACAGGAACTGCTGAAGGAAGATACATGTAGCAAAAGAGATAACTGTAATGAAATATCTACTGTATATAGAGAACTAGCAGTGTCTAGTGAGTCAGAGTAAAATATAGACATGTGAAATGGCATAGGAGATTCATGGCTACAGCTAAGAGTGATTCATGGCTATAGCTACTGGGGTAATATCCACATGACTATTTTCACTCCCCCATCCCCAATCAATACACAAGGATCCATTCAGGTTATGTTAAGATTCGTGGTAAGCCCATAAATGGGAGATTCATGAGAGGCTCTGCGAATCATGAGAGTACATGAGTCACAAGCGATTCGTGAATCTATGAAAGCATAGAGATACATGATGATTCGTGAAACGCACAAACATGCTGTATCTGATGCTCCCGATGGGGATAACATCTCATAAAAAGATCCATATAGTACCAATCCGTGATAACAATCGTGTCAGCATCAAGTAAAGTAATCTAGAGCAAGAATATAAATCCTGGCAAGTATGAAACGGTCAGAGAATGTACTCGCCTGATAACTGAATGTCTGAAGAAGATATACTGTCTGAGGAGAGGTGTATGGCTCCTAATCAGAGCAATACAAGTCACAATGTATCCACAATGGTAAAAATAAAGTATACAATGCATACTACATGATTCTAGGTCGATCTGGTCAAAAGTCAACTCTGGGTCAACTCTAATAGTCAAACTAGGTCACAGGAAGCCATACTAGGTCAAATAAAGTTAAACAAGGTCAAACAAGTCAAATACTAGTCAACATGATCAATCTGGGTCAAGTCTAGGTCAAACTTAGACCAACTAAGGTATTGGTCAAACAAAGACCAGTCAGTAAGGTAATTAGGTCAAACAAAGACCAGTCATTAAGGTAATTAGGTCAGACTAGTTAAACTAGTCATTTTAGGTTAGTCCTAGTCAAATCTAGGTCAATTAGGTCAACTGACCTAAGGTTGACTTTGGTCAACCCTTAGTCAACAAGGGTCAACAAGTTGGGTTTTGGGCCATTAGGGCTAGTTGGGTTAGCCTCTAATGCCATAGGCTTGTAACCTAGGCCATAGGCTATATAACCTATAGGTTTCCATATAAAACTCTATTTAGTAAGTCATCTATATTTATAGATATACACCCCTATCTAATATCTATATGTCAATATGGAATACACTATATATAATACCAAAACCCCCACATATATATATATATAATGGCACTATATATCTAATACAAAGTATATATATATCAATATATGAATAACTATATATATATAATACAATCACACTCACATATAGACATAATATATATATACATATATAAATAGCTAACATATATACATATATATATACATTTTCATATATATATATATATAGACCCATATACCCTCTACTATATATATACCAATATATAACCAAATATATATATACATATATATATATATACATATAACATATATATATATATAGAGAGAGAGAGAGAGAGAGATGGACATAGAGTGAGAGAGAGAGAGAGTGAAAGAGAGAGAGACAGTGAAAGAGAGGGAATGGCAGGTAAAGGGGGCTGTTCTCAGTTTCCTGAGAACAGGAAACCACAGCCCCCAAACACACACACAAAACATATATACATACATATGTATATACACACATAACTCCACAAATACCCAACCAAATACTCCCAAAATTGACCCACACTCACATATACATATACTACACATATACATACTAAAATACATATATACATGCATTAATCATATCAAAATTTGATTTGAAATTCATTTTTTTACAAAACTGGAATAAATACAAAACCTGGAAAATATCGAGACTGTGTACTCGACTAGGTAAACCAAAATACATACACGAAACCGAGCTAAGGCTCGAATATCTAGGTTGGTAATACTAGCCCCTAGTGTCCTCTAGTGTCTAGGATACCTGAAACATGGTCATGACACGACACAACGTGTCCACACTAATATAAACCCAATCGGGTAAATCCTATATACACAGACACCTACTGTGTCGTGCACACGTTCCATACTCTCGTGGACACACCACGAGACACGACACGTCTCGTGGTTGTACACACGTGTCGACTAGGTCTAGGGCTAGGATTTAGACACCCTGACACGTATCCAAACCGTGTCGTGTCCGAGTTCTAGGTGCGTATCAGAAGGGGTTTCACACACGTTCAGACCGCGTCGTGCACGCGGTCGAACACCTCGTGTTCGCGACACAGGACACGACACACCACGTGCTCGTGTCCTGGGGTTTGCCCTAGGGTCTACTACACACGTGTCACTCTGACACGTGTCCACGACTCGTGTACGTGGGACACGAGACCCGTGTCAGAGCCAAAAACTCGACTGTGCAGTGCAGTGCGCGACCCTTGCGGGGACGATTCCGTGTCCGACACGACACGAGGTCATCCCAAACTTTGGGGATGACCTGTCAGTCAGTGTCCCGTGCTCTATGCCAATTTTGGCGTGTCCACGTGGCGTGTCCAGTGAGTTATTAGTGTCGGGTAGCAGGACACAAAATGTGACAGTGTGCAGTACAATTCTCGTGAGTTCGTGTCCGATTTGGACACGAAAAAGGACACAACTCGTGCTTAGTCACTAGGGGTTAGGGTTAGCTAGGTCTAGGCTACAAGTCCATGTAATTAGTTTTGAAATTTATGAAAATTCTTTTCTTTGAGGTATTTTATCAAACACTGATTTTTGGAATAGGATACGTGTCCGATACAGACACCAAACAATTCCTAGATTTCACCAAACCTTACCCACAGCTAGGTTATATCTATGAGCATGCATATATGAAGAAAAAACAGTATAATAACTAGGTTTAGATATATTTACCTCTATGTGTGAATTTCTTGAAAACTCAAGAAATGAGGGGTGTGTATCCACTAGCTTTGCTGTGTCCTTGCCTTGTGAAACTTGGATAGCTATCCTCCCTTAGCCTCCTCAGTGTACTAGGGTCCCAAAGCAAAAGACTAGAGGTTATTTGGATCAAAATTGATCGAGTTAAGGGTTTGTGAGGTTGAGGGAATTTCTAAGGTTTAATACCAAGTAAATTGGTATGTAAAGAACTATGGGGTGATTATATAGGAAGGGGCATGGTAGGAGGGGTTGTGGCCGGCCAAGGCATGGCCAAGGCATGGGGGTTGTCTCCCTTCATGGAGAAGGAAAGGACTTTGGTGGCAAGGGGTTGATCTTTTGAGTAAAACAAGGAAAATATCCTATAAATAAATATCTAGATATTTGTATAGCTTTGACTACCATGAAATATCTAATCCTCTTAGTTTCTAGGTTAGGAACTAACCTCTAGATTAGGGTAAGCTAGGTTTAAGGCTCTCATGACACACTACAATGAATATAATATATTAAAACACATTAATCCCAATAATTCCAAACAAATCCGAGAAAATTACCAAAATACCCCTTAGGCCAAAAAGCACAAATTTGATGTTCTAGGCCTATGGCTAGGCTCACATGATCATGGTTAGTCTCTAGGACAAGTAACTCTAAGGTTACACTAGGGTTTCATTAGTAAATCACAAAGTCATAAGTCATGACTTAGAAAATGGTTTTAATTACACTAAAAATCACCAAAAATCATATCATGACTAAATCATCATTATTAATAATTAAAATAATAAATTTTCAAAAATACCCTATTTTTAGAAAACTGGGTGTTACAGTGGACTCGATATGTCAACTTAGTATACAACGATATATTTTACTTAGGCATGAAGGAGTAGGAAAGAGAAGTCAATGTTTTTCCACCTTGAGTCGATATGCCTTGTCGTTTTGCCGATCCGATGTGACTCGATTTTATAACTTCGTTGCATGGCCAACTCTCCTGACTTAGCCATTCGAGCACTTCGTGCTTCATTGAATTATACGTCCGATTTGGCTTACCGTGCCAATGCCTCAGTCCGTCGCAATGCGACGATTAGTTTCGCGGACCCCTTTCTGAATAAGGCAAAATGTCGACATCTAATATTTCAGCATAAACGTATAGCCTGCACACGAAACCAACTAAAATTAATACTTATTCGAATCGGTCAATTGCCTTGCGTCGATTCGATTTCTGAGAATCTTCGAACCGACTCACTGCTTTCCCTCAGGACAACTTAATACTTGCATCGATCTTACTTGATGCGTTCCTCGGGTCAATGTAACTATTCGACTCGATGCATCCTCTTGGGACAACGTAACTCTTTGTATCGATTCGCATCGATACGTAATCGGGTCAATGCGACTCTTCGAGTCAACGACTCAACATAATGCACCGTGCGGAGCGGGACATTACATAATATACTACTCAAAACAAGGTTCGTCCTCGAACCGAAATCAACACTAAATTTCCAAGGGTTTCTCTAGATCGTTCCACGATCTCGTCTTACTATCGTTTGGATCATACAACTTAGTTTGGAATCATACACATATTTTCGACGTCCCACCAATATATGCATTTCAGCCAAGCTTAGTTGTAGGATATCAGAACAAAGCTAACATGTAACTTCTTATTCTCAATTACTTGCTACCCTCGTACTCTCGATCGGACTTGGGCTCTAGCATATGTTCTCGCAATTCTATTGCATATGCATATTGATACATACACGATCCTCCAACAAAAGTCAAGGCACACGATGCTATTCAAAAATCGTATTTCTCACTTTGTAAGTTTCATCGGGACTATCAATTCTACGCATCGCGTCAAGCCATCGCGCATCCGATCACAACGAGTCTTCGCAACGCCTTGCGTTCGACGTCGCTACCTAACTTATTTCTGAAGTTTCACTTTGTATCTTATCTCGACATGATTCTCTTTTATTGACTTGCAAAAGCATCAACATTCAGAACTACGTCCGTTAGGTGATTTACCTAGACACCGTGCTCAAATTCTTCCGACGCAACTTTAAATTGGCATTGCACAAATGCCACAATCTATCCGACACAAAGTTTAATTCAAGTCGACGATGCTCAAGGCAACGATCGCCTTGACACGAAGGTCTCTACGATGCGTCTTACGTTCGATTCCCATCGAGTAGAAAATTTCTAGCCAAATTCTAAACTCGTCCGTCTCGCAACATCGAATATAAGTTCGATTCACGCAAGCTCAATTGTAAGGTGAATCCAAATCTAACGACATAACTTGTAAGTCATTCCCTTATCGTTCTCTCTCGTGCATAGCACGATTCTCACAATCGCCTATCCGAATCACCAAGTTCGTTGGTGAATTTCTAGTTCGATCGTCGACCAACATAACCATTCAAGCACTCATCCGACGAATACTCAAAATCTAGCTATTCTCAATCGAAAGTTGTTCCAACAATTTTCGATCGCCTAGACTTCTCGTCAACATACACCACACTATATTTGTTACCGATGCAATTTTGTATGCGATAGCGCATTGGTCATCTTACGGTCTGCAACATTCAATTTGATTTGGCGGTCAAGTCTTCTAGGGTCAGCTGTCCTGAATCTACGCTCGATAATTGTGGATTATCACCGAAGGACAGTTTACTACGAACCATGCTATATCTTATTTCGGAGCCAAATCACGTTCTGACCATTCTATCGGACTAACCCAAATCCGTACATAACCATTTCTATCGACGCAACTGATGCGCAACTAGCCTCCAACTAACTCATGCACTAACGTCGAAAATTCTGAAATTTTACGAAACATCTACTCGTATCGAGTTCGAGTCTTTCTACCCATGGCCAACATCTGAGATGCTATACGCATCGGGACGATCGTCGATGACCTTATAGTCTCGTCCTGATCAATTACAAGTTTACAATCAACCAAGTTGACACCTTCGTATTATCGTTTCCGAAAATCTTGATATCGTAGGCCTACCCCGTAGTGTGTTCTCATATCGTGCTTACGTTTCTTGGAGTATCGATTCTGATAGTTTATATCAATTTCGATAGAGCGAGGATCGACTTTGAATCTGTTTCAACGTCAACTTAGCCCGTATTGCATACATCCAAGTTCTCTACAAACTTTTCCATACGTATCAAGTCGTTTTTCCGATTCGTCGCATCCCGCTATACTTCGATCGCGTAACTGAGTTATCGATTATCCAACATCGAACCCTCAAGTTATACGATCACGCCCTCTAAGTTTCGCGTGTATCAGTCATACTTAAATGAGTTTTGCCGTAATATAACCAACTATTTCTTAGGCACTATTCACCTGCACCAACCAACTCTTCACCGAAGTCGCACATCGTGCGATCCGATTATAATTCGCCTCGTCCAATATTTCTATCGAGATCGCAAGTCGTGCGATTCGATTACCATTCGCGTATTCTAACATTTTTGTCGAGATTGCAAGTCGTGCGATTCGATTATAATTTGTATCGCCCAACATTTTCATCGAGATCGCAAGTCGTGCGATTCGATTTTAACTTCAAGTTTCCTATCGGATCGATCCGATCATTGCCTCAAGGCATAATCGTTTTGTTAGTCTCGGTCGTCCGACCGACTTATAATTTTCGTCTGACGTATCTTTCATTGATACGAGTCCCGCCTTATCGTCTCAACCGATTTTCGGAGAACACTTGCATCGACACATCGTCATACAATTTTCCAATCGAGTCTCGGTACTCTCCCGTTCGTTGCGGACAAATCTTTCGCAAATCTCACATCGCGTCGATGCAATTCATCGCACACGTGGTATATCATATACCACTCAGAATCGAGTCATTCATCGCATACGTGGTATGGCATATACCACTCGGAAATTAAGTCTTTTCCCTCGCATCATACTCGGTATGAACCAACAATCTCTTTCGACTCACAATTTCTGCAGTGATCGTGCTTGATCACAACCGTAACTTTGATTAACCAAAATTCGACACAATTCGGCTAATGTGTACATTCGCCAATACAAGTTCAAGTTCGGTGCACTGCCGAACGATTCGTTTCTATCGATTTATGATTTCGGTTCTACCCGTTGCACAACATACAACGATTTATTTCCACTATATGTTGCATTCCGTGCAGCGATTACGTTGACATGCATTGCACCACGTGCAACAATTTACTTCCGACACGCATTGCACCACGTGCAACGACTTATTTTCGACATTCATTGCATCTCGTGCAACGATTTATTTTCGACATCTGTTGCACCTCGTGCAACAATTTATTTCCGACATTCAAAGTCAATGCTCAAATCCGTTCAACACATTCGATATTGACTTATCACTTTAATTGCAACGCACATTCACAATCAACTCGTTGTACTTCCTGCAATGCATTATTTAAGTTTCCGCATTGGTGCAACCAATATTCACAACCCGTTGCACTTCATGCATCGTTTCATTTCTCATTCAACATGTTACATTGCACATCTCAAATCGCATTTCACAATTTGTTGCACTTGCAACAACTAACATTTCACGGCTCGTTGCATTCAATGCAACGAAACGTTTCACGACTTTCTCCGCAACATCATGTAAATTCGAAGTACTTACGGCAACGTTATCCGACTTTGTATTAGACTTATTGTATGGAACATCCAGTGCAGCATCGAGTAGAGTCAAGAGTGATTCGATTGGTGGTGGGCAACTCTTTGGAATTGAAACAAAGCAAACGTCCTGAGGAAATTGAGCCTAGAGCTCTGATACCAATTTGTCACGCCTCGACCCGGAAAATCGTTTCGTCCTCGCATCGATTTATTCGAATCATCGTCCTCGCTGGGGTGTGATGCCGTACGAGTCTGAGTTGCACTCGTACAAGGCAAGATGACAAGTTCTCAAATGGTTATCTTTGATTTGGTATTAGCAACGAACAAAAACAGAGTATACGAAACAATTCTCTTTATTGATACATGAACGAAGATTACAAAGGCTTTCAATAGCCCAACAACATATGCCAGATTGGCTATAACACTCAGGTTCTCTCTTGCCCACAAAGGATTTCACCGTTCCATACATCATGTCTTCTATATCTCGGCCGCATCAATCCTGTTGCATGTCCGAGCTTCAATGCGGTCGCACGCCTCAATACACTTTGGCATTTCCAAGCCTCAACGCGTTCAAGCGAAGCTCCGCCGCGAGCAGACCAATCCCTGAACCTGCTATCAAACTAGTGGGGGATTAGTACTTTTGTCCTCGCTGTACTGATCAAAGACCCACTTAACAAACTGACATTTAGTATTTTATTGAATCATGCAAACATACAATTTAGTTATCTTTCTATGTTCTCCTTAGGATCAGTTCATGGCATATTCGAAGACTGTAAAACATGTTATCATGGCAAGCATGTTATTCGATTCGCATAAGTAAACAGGCAACCAATAGCAATCCCGTGTTGTTTCGTGACTTCTTACCAACATCGACGTACTCGTCCTTGTACCGACGCAAGGTGAATACGCCTATCAGCTTTCCCTGTCAAGTTATAAGTGCTCTCTACGCAGGATCTATATGTGCCGGATATGTGTGTACCTTGCACTTTCGACCCAGGATCTATCTGTGCAGGATATAGGTATACCTTGCACTTTCAACCCATCATTCCTTATCCATACGAGGGTCACTAGCTTTCCGGGCTAGAATGGACTTATATTTCTCAAATCGAATATGTAAGAGGATGATCACTCTGTACGGTTGCTAACCCAAACAGTCAGAGGACCCCCGAATTACTCAAGTGACTTATCACATCAATAGCAGGTCGCAAACCGTTTTAATGAAGTGCACCAACAATACCGATATCCCGCAGTCCCTCCTAGGTCGAACGGTCCCAGCGTCCTGGCGAACCATGTTCGAGGGAAGAAAACACCCGTGCACGGGCAATATATCTTTAAGTCCATTTGACCATGCAACGCATCTTATCTTTCATACAACCAAGCAAGTTCGCCTATCTCTATTTCAATTGGCACAACGTCCCAATGTTCTCAACGAACGCCCCAAAGGCCATGAACATTTCGAAGGCACCATGCCGCACCGACAGTTATGTCACATCCGTGCCATAACTGTTCTCCTTGTCGCAACGACGCCATCTTTTGTAAGTCTCGTCTTGCTGCGCATACTTTGATATAGTTATTCGTCTTTTCTTGCATTGTGCATTCGAGGCACGCCTCAAAGTCGTATTTCTATATTCTACGCCTTAGTGTTCAATGCGTTAGACTTATGTTCCTTCCGACTCGTGCAATTGAGGCACGTCTCGATAGGGTATTCAATGTTCTATAGCTCGTACACTGAGGCACTCGTGCCGATAGTCTTTCAATGTTCTTAGCATATACTAACACGTGCACAGGACACGAATGACTTGTGCACTAAGGCACTCGTCGATACAGTTATCCCATGTTCTTATGGCTTGCGCACCAAGACGCTCGCCCTTGCGATATTCAAATGTTCCATAGCGACTCGTACATTTGATGCTCGATTCATTTCAATTGTTCTATCTAGTGTTCGACACACACTATGTTTATCTCTCTATCGAGCCACGTCCGTGGACTCGATAGGTCAACTTAGCATACAATGATATATTTTACTTAGACATGAAGGAGTAGGAAAGAAAAGTCAATGTCCCCCCACCTTGAGTCGATACGCCTTGTTGTTTCGCCGAGCCGATGCGGCTCGATTTCATAACTTCATTGCACGGCCAACTCTCCTGACTTAGCCATTCGAGCTAGGGGTGAGTATTCGGTTCCAACCGAACTGAATAACCGAAAACCGAATTGGACCGAAACCGAATAAGCAAAACCGAAACCAAAGCGAACCGAATTAAATCGGTTTGGTTTTCGATTTATTCGGTTTTTGGGTTTATTTGTGTTTTTTTTGTTTATATACATATATATATATATATATATATATATATATATATATATATATATATATATATATATGTATTAATTATAGGTATATATATATATATATATATATATATATATATATTATAGTATATACCTATAATTAATATCTATACCGGCACACTTTTCCTCTGAGTTCTGATTACGAGTTCGTCTGGTGTAAAGGTCTGGCCAGGAAGATGTAGTTGTGTGTTTACAAGCTTCTTCTGGGTCGCCTCTTGACGAGGGATCGCCTGAGTTCTTTTGGAGTGCCAGTGCCGGACTCCAAATGTGTGCTTTGCTGTTTGGAGCCTGAGTCTATTAAACATATCTTTTTCGAGTGCACTCTGGCATGGCAGATATGGTCGGAGCAGAGTCGGGTATTGGGAGTGTACACCTCTGGTAAGTACATTAGGGATATCATCCCGGTGATACGAGATAGCAGGGGTCGAGGTCAGGACTGGTTACGTACAGCCAGAGTCCGTCTGACGGCTTCGGTTTGGCATGTTTGGCGGGAGCGAAACCGCCGGATCTTTGAGGGACTAGTCACACCTCCGGTTGGCATTCTCCATAACATTGAGTTTGATGTGAACGCTATGGAGAATGGTTGAGTGTTGAGTGGGAGTCCCACTCAGATTGTATGTTGTATAATTATGGCTTTTCATTTGGAATAAAATTTACCTTTTTCCAAATATATATATATATATATATATATATATATAAACTAAATTTTCTTATTCGGTTTTCGGTTTTGGACAGAAACCGAAACCCAAAACCGAAATCGAAACCGAATAAAAAAAATTAGTATTTTCAAAACTGAAACCGAACCGATTTTTTTTAAAACCGAACCGAATCTTTTATTCGGTTCGGTTCGGTTCGGTTTTCAGTTCAAAACCGAATAATGCTCACCCCTAATTCGAGCACTTCGTGCTTCATTGAATTATACGTTCGATTTGGCTTACCGTGCCAACGCCTTAGTGCATCGCAAGGCGACGATTGGTTTCGCGGACCCCTTTCTGAATAAGGCAAAATGTCGACCTCTAATATTTCAGCGTAAACGTATAGCCTGCACACGAAATCAACTAAAATCAATACTTATTCGAATCGGTCAATTGCCTTGCGTCGATTCGATTTCTTAGAATCTTCGAACCGACTCACTGCTTTCCCTCGGGCCAACTTAACACTTGCATCGATCTTACTCGATGCGTTCCTCGGGTCAATATAACTATCCGACTCGATGCATCCTCTCGGGACAACGTAACTCTTTGTATCGATATGTAATCGGGTCAACGCGACTCTTCGAGTCAACGACTCAGCATAATACACCGTACGGAGCGGGGCATTACATCCAACCCTTTAGCTTTTATTTACTAATATTTGTTATTGTTTTCTTGATTGCAACAACATGACCCACCTTCTCTTGAATGGGTAAACGTGGTTACTCGCCTTCTCTTGAGTTGATAAAGCCTATGACTCACCTTTTCTTATAATGGAGAGGGGGAGGAAGAGAAACTTAACAAAAGCACAAGTACTTTCTTTTTCCCCTAATTATTTTTCCTTGAAGAAAGAAGCGAGATAAGGGGAAGTGTGGACAAGTTGGATATGCCTTGTTCTAGGCGTTCTAGGAGCAACACCCCTTCCATAGAACAATTGGAGGATTATGAGAGCCTCCCATTCCAACTTGGGTCCTAGGTTGGTGTTTCAAAGCACTAGGGTGAGTAGATAAATTCACCCGGTCTTCCGAAATTATTCACTTCTCGTCCTCGAGTTGCTTCTCAAAGTTGGTGTTTGATATATGGAAAGTGATAGATAATATTAGATAATATTTCTATTGTTAAGTAAAGTTGGGGTTGACATGATGATGTTATGGCATATGTCAGTGACTATGGATTTATGGATTTAATGAATGAAATGCATCATCTACCAATAAGCCTTAAATCATATGAATTGTGCAAACTAGATGGGACTAGGCAGATTTAACTATGTTCTCTATTAGGATATAATATTTTATGTTAAGTTAATATTTGATATTGAATTGTTTAAATATTTTCATTTGGAATGCTACTACTGTTGAATTTGTTCCCAGCACCTCTTTTTTCATTGGTTTTAAGAATTGATTTCCCACCATTTTTAAATTTACCCTTTTGTATTCTTAAGCATGGAAGAGATTGATTTGGCCTACAAAGATTCTTTAAATGGTGTACCATCAAGGAGACCTATTATTGAAATGACAATTCCCTCTGTCTTGGACACGACCATTTCTCCACCAGGTATGAATTTCTGATGCCTACTTCTTTCATAGTGGATAGATTCTTTTGTGGACCCGGGAGTATCAAACTATCAAGAAGACATAGTTGGATCTCCATGAGACTCAGATTTTTTTTATCCATCCTTTATTTTAAAGTTTAGTTTATACTGCCTTGGAATTTGGTGAAAGATGAAATGCTTAAAGGCACCTATCAATTCTATAAACCCCAAGATTCTGTTTCACATAGAGCAGAGGGATGTGTTTATCTTGAAGCCTGATATCCTTTTCTGAACTTATATGCTTGCAGTTTAAAGCTTGATAGTTTGTAGTCCTTTACTTTATGAGCTACTGTTTCGTAAGAGTTTTTCAATGAAGTGAAAAAAAACATTATCTGTGGCATTATTCGTTTGTCTGGGTGGGTTGGGAGGGATGGATTCTGAAAATGCTAATTTTCACTTAAATACCCTTAATTATCGTACTTTTGCAAGACATTTAAATACCCGATCTATGACAATTTTGCACCTCGATACCCTCTGTTAGCCTTCCGTCCCATTTGACAGTCACGCGTACATGTGATAACAATGGACCTTTTTGCCCCCGACAGTAAGGGAAATTAAATTTTGGGTAAAACGAATTACTTTTTCCACTTCTTGCATATGTTAGAGACGACAACTGTTGGGGTTTATTGAAATTATTCTCTAGAAAATGGTCCCACATCTATGTGGTAAACCCTAAGTGTGTATTTCAATATAAGATTTTTCTTTTATTGACTTGTACACATTGAGAGTGGTAGCCCATGTGGTTGGTATGGTGGAATGTTTTACTAGAGGGCAATGTTCAAATCCTCCGAGAAACATTTGTTTTTGTCACTCCTTTTTTTGGAAATTTTTGCATAGAAGCTAGGTCCCATAGGGGCCTAGCGACTCGGACTCGGGCTCGGGGCCGGACGAAGGGCCCAAAGTGGTGCTTTGATGATGGACTTACACTTTGCATGTTCGCATTAGGTGCGAGATGGTGCGTCATTGCCCTCACTCCAGCGTCGGTTTCGCGCGTTCAACACGGTTCCGCACGGATCTGCTCTGTTTAGAGTCGGGTTCCGCATGAGTGCGCTCATGCGGAAGCTGCAGTTCTGCGTGGCCTATGTGCGCACGGAAGCTGCAGTTACGCGCGGCCTATGTGCACGTGGAAATTGCAGTTCTGCGTGACTAGGATTCACGCAAAAATTGTAGTTTCGTGCGATTGTTTTAGCGTGGGGTTTCGGCTTTGTAACTGTCTACTTCGTGAGAGTTACTGTTGTAACCGCACGCATTATTGGGAGTTATTTTCCGGATTAACTTCCCATTATGGACGGTTATGCCAGGGGGCTTGACTCTTCTATATATTCTCTCGTTTTTGCCTTAGGCAATACACAAGGGAATATATGCGCTACGAGAGGAGAGTTGACAACAACCGGAAGCAATGAAGTTCTGCCCGAGAGTACAAGTGCTATCCAGGCTTCCGAGGGTGACAAATGAGCGTTCCAAAAGTTCAACACCGTGAATTTGCTGGTTCTTGGAAGCATATCAAAGGAATAAGTTCGAATCTTGTTTTGAGCAGCGCTGATCGTCATCACCCCAGCAAGCTGTTTTTTTCAAACAACTTCATTTCTGATTTCTTGTTGTAGCAACTTGGTTGTGTAGTTGTTTCTAAGTTTCTATTTCCAAGCAAAATCAGTTTGTAATATTTCTGTTTTTCTGTGTTGTTGTAAACAAGAAGTTGTAATTTGCATTTTACAAACTTCTGTTCGTTTGAAACAAAGGCCAAAGTCTTCTCCAACTATGATGGGCCAAAGGCACACTGACACTGCTCAGGCAAGGAGGGGTGAGTCGCGGTGGAGTTCTATCACAGCCAACAAGAGAGTATGTCACCGCCAATCCAGTAGGTAAGAAGGGCATACGGGGTGGGAATGGGTGCCATAGAGAGATTAGGATTTGTCAGAGGTTGCCGATGGAATTTGGACATGATTGAAATTCGTTTGAAGGATTAATGATGATTATTGCAGAATTAGAGAAGAAAGCGTGCTTTATTGATGAGATGATTAAAGGAGGAATTTTGCACATTGATCCCATGGAAACTCCTGCTCTTTCTAATGCCTCCAACATTCTGACTTGATAAGAGGTTAGCTTAGCTTCGTGTAGGCTTATTATAATTTAGAATAGCAAATTAGGCTCATTCACATGAGAACACTCTTGCAACTCCATGTACCTCCCCTTGTATCTGATGAAATGCCATCGTAATGTTACTGATGGTCCTTATCACCATGTTCATGTCAAGAGTTGAAATAGTGGAGTGTCCTTGGTGTTTGTTGAAACACCTCCTTTATTCAGACTGGGACCCCAAGGAGTTCTTGGTCGTCCAAATTGGACTCTTAACAGTGGGTTGCAGCCAGTAAGCGGATGTGGACCAGCAAGGGTTTGGTCGCAATAAAAGGGCCTGGGGTGCAGCGGTGGGGAGCAAGAGCAAGGGTTATGGTTAGGGACTAGGAGGAAGATCCGTCATAGGGGCAGAATTCTACTGTCACACTAACAGTTGAATGGTAGTTCAAGGTGTTAATGTGAAATAACAAAGTTCAAGATACTTACGTGCCTATAAAACCAATCCAGGGTATTTAAGTGCAAAAATGTGATAGTTCAGGGTATTTAAATGCAAACTAGCCTTCTGAAAATCTTAATTGTGCTTATTGATTTTGACGGAGAATCTATTTTAGCATATGATGTGGTGATCCTCATCATATCGAACATGTAGCAAATAATGGGAAAAAAAAGAAAATATGATGCGAGGGTTGAACTGTGTTTAGAACCTCTGTGCAGTAATGAAGTTCCTTTATGATATCTAGGTCACTTGTGCTTTCTGTTTGCAAAGTTAATGCCATTTCTTGGAGCAAATAATGGAAAAAAAAGAAAATATGATATTAGGGTTGAACTGCGTTTAGAACCTCCGTGCAGTAATGGAGTTCCTTTGTAATATCTAGGTCACTTCTGCTTTCTGTTTGCAAAATTAATGCCATTTCTTGGAATTTAATTTGTTGATAATTGTCATGCTATCAAAATGTAATTGAATGAACATGACATCTTTCTTCTTGTAGGTCAGCATGTTATAAATCTTTTTATCCAATATACACCTTATAAACTTTCGGAAGGGACCTGGGAAGACTCTAATATCAGGGTGAGTTGTATATTATTTTCCTATTTTATATTTTGTGACTAAATTGATATGCAAATTACTGAAACTGAGACTAGAGTGCAATTTCCTAGCCTACGTACTTTTTGAGGCTTTCTTGTACTGTTACACAGCCTTGCACTTCAAAAGCCTCACATTTGTTACTTGGTTAAATTAGTGCGTATGTGGGTCCAAAAACAAAGCATGTGTTTTATAAGGAAAAAATCTAACTGATGGTCTGCTGGATAATGAAAATTTTTCAGCTATTGGCATGCTGGTAAGTTAATTTGAAGAACATAGAACGATTATGATAACACCAGAGATTTTGATTTTTCAGGAATCCTTTGCTCAGAGATGTTTTGCCTTGATTGATGAATATGCACCAGGTTTCAGCTCTTCAGTTATCGGCTATGACATGTTGACACCACCTGACCTCGAAAAGGAGTTTGGTCTTACTGGTAAACCGCACTAAATATCAATTCACCTCTATTTCAGATTGTGCATGGAACTGTAATAACATTTCTTGTTGTTAGGTTGAATCATCTTTTCAATTTCTAACATTACAATCTTTGTGGACTCTACATATCAGCACATGTCTATTAGATTATAGGGAATTTGTTTTTAAACATTTTATGAGATAATTATGCTTTTCTACTTTTGCGTATGAAACTTGGTAATTGGAATTTTTGGCGGACTCACAATTTCTCCAAGCAATTAGGAAACCTTTTCATTGGAGTTATCTGTGGACTTACAATTCTCGAAGCATTGCAATCAGCACGCTATGATAATAATGATCACCTTTGCACTGGGGATTAAAAGTCTAAATTAAAATCCACTAGTTTATAGGTGTTTGCTGTCTTACACGTGAAATAAAACCTTTTCAGGTGGGAATATCTTCCATGGTGCGATGAACTTGGATTCCCTCTTCTTGATGCGGCCAGTCAAGGGATGGTATGGTTGAGGATGTTATGATAATTTATACCGAAATAGTAAAAACAGTGCTATATGTACTGCTATGGTTTTCTTTTTTATTCGTTGCACGTGCATTTTGTTAAGACATTTATTCTCTACGGCTTATTTCCTTGGGCTTATCAATCTTAGCTTCTTTGTGGTGATGATTATAAATTTAGTTTCGGTCAACTCAAAGTCAGCGTGTGTGTAGTTCAACTCAAAAGGAAGTACCATCCATGCAGGTCGAACTATAGAACCCCACTGAAAGGGTTGTATCTGTGCGGGAGTGGAGCACATCCTGGAGGCGGCGTGATGGGTGCTCCGGGGCGTAATGCTGCCTCCGTGGTTCTTCAGGACATTCGAAAGTCGACAACTACCTGAGAAGAATCTTATTTATTTCCAATCGTTGGTATGAAGCCTAATACAAGTTCTATATACCAATAAACTTACGATCACACCTGGTTGACGATTGGCATTGCTACATGTTTAGGTTTCCTTCTGATTCTGCTGAACCGAATGCCAGATTCTGCGGTACACCGCACATAAGTTTCGAGATCCCAAGTTTGAGGAATGCTGGTGGTGGATGACTTGATGAACGAAGTTATCCTTGTTCAGACTCCAAAGCAGCGTAGAAACTTCTGAACCCATTTCTGAAAGATGTGGCTCCTGTGGTTCTCTTGTTATGTAGTGGGAATGACTGCTAAAATTTCAATCACTCGAGTGTAAGATGGTGCACATTTGCATACTTATGCATTTCTTGTTATTGACTCTGTTTGCCCATTAATTTTCATCTAAGCATCCCTGTGAATGAAGTCAATAATCCCAGATGAGAAAATGGTGATGTTGTTTTCTTACAAACATCTCATTTTTTTAATCTGAGGACTGGGATTGAGTTCATATTTTTCTCAGAATTTCCTTTTAGGTTACACTTCTCTAGGTGTTTGAATATACTGCAGTATATATTTAGCTCCATTTGAGGAGATTGCACACATCCGTAGTCTGCAGAATAAGTGCAGAAGAATTCCGGTTGCTATATGGTCAACTTTACAGGGTTTGTTGTGATAATTATGCTTATAATAATAATGGGAGAGAATAATTTTGTTAATTTATGTTATTAAATAATTATGTAATTATCTCATGTTCTTATTTATTGCATCTCCTCCTGCCTATGAATAGCCACCACCTGTAAACATTCCACGATCAATTGAATCAGTTTGTTTTTCTTCTGGTCGCTGATTTTTTTTGGGGAGACATTATAACAATATATATTTTATATTTTATGGGTTTGGTTGACTATTATAAGTAAACTATGATCAGCTGAACTTAAGTGAGCCTTGTGGTTACCGAAAAGAGGCATATTTTTATCTGAATGGCAGAAGATTAGTGGATCGAGCCAAGGGCCGTATTAATGCACCGTCTTAATGTCGGACATCTCCAAAAGAGAAAAAGAGAGTAAACTGTGATCATATAATTTAATTATGAAGACCTGCAAAGCCCAAAGGCCCGGATTAGGACCAAGGTCTTGCAAGAACAGGTCTGTATCAATGCTCCTGGTCCGAAAAATATATGGGCAGGTTTGGAAATTGCTGGTCTAACCTGCCCTACCCGACCCATTGTCATCTTTACTATACTACCAACACTTTAGGGGCAGTTTGGTAGACAGATTTCAGCATTGTCTGAAATTTCATATTTCGTGGAATTTAATTCTCGTACTTCAACGATGTCAGATTTTAGATTTTGAAATTTTAGACAAACTCTAAAAGTGGTGCTCTCAAAACTTAATGTTCATATACAATAATTTTTTTCATGGATGATAATACAATAATGTTATCAACACAAAATTCAATAAATAAATAAAAATATGATATCCAGAATAATATAAACCATAATGAAATACTAATAACATATAAAAATGATGTTAGACAAATAAAAAAAATGTTTGGGATAGTTCAACCCTTAGGCCGCTTTCTCAAAGACATTACATAGTGACTTAAATATTATTCGTCCCATAATTTTTCTTTAATTTGACTAACTGGCTTGTCTTTTGGTATTTTAGTATATGACATTTAGATATTCCGGCTAAAAGAATTAAAATGAGTCTAGCCGACTTTTGTTGAGAATTAAGCTTACATACATTAGATATAATATACAAAATTGTGTCCTATAAAATTTTGGAACTGAGCCAATCGTCTCAAGGACCTCATATCAAGTCCGGGTCTATACTTCAAATCCACGGGTATTAATTTTTTTATCATGTTTGATATAATACTTAGTATTACTATAAATACATAATTCTCGTGTCTATTATAAGTAAATTATAATAAATATTTTTTTGTATATATTTTAAAATTGTTCATGTCTCATAAATTATATTATAATAATGTAAATTTGGGTCTACTTGAGTCGTGTCGAGTAACACTTGTATAAAGACTTGTATAGAGTTTTGGTCGTGTTAGAAGAGTTAGGGAACCCTTGTTAGCAATCATTCGAATAAAACTCGTATTATAAGCGAATTTTTTCGTATCTTTCATAAACGTATAATACTTGCATACTTTTGACAGATTCAAATCAGTACGTAAATTTTAAGCATACGAAGTTTTAAACGTGTTCCGTATAAATTATTAAAAAAATGGGCACAAAAAAGAGGGTGGAAACCTGTTTAATTAACCAAATTTGATAACATATTTAAGTATATGAAGTTTCTAACATCAATATTTTTATTTTTCGAATATTTGACCTTGAACGTATTTTATTTGTACTGAGCCGATTTATATTCGTACTTTTGCCGTCCGAATTTTTTTCGTTTGCCGAATTGCTAACAAGGGTTGGGACAAGTTAGGTCAAGTTCTTATCGGGTCAGTTCTCGGTTCAAGTTCCTGGTTCAAGTTGAGTTTGGATTCGGATAAAGTTTGGGTGTAGTCTAATTTGACTCGAGTCCGGTTAATTTTGTTCAAGTTGATATTGATTAGAATATTTTAAAATATTAGAATTATGGTAACCTGTTGATCCTTTCCTTATTCTGATTGATTTACTGAAAATATTTTTAAAGTAGGACTGTATTAAATATTTTAAAATATTGCCAAGATATTTTTAAAAATATTGCCAAGATATTTTAAAATATTTTAGTGAAAGTAGGACTCTATAAATACCAGGGTTTATTAGTTCCCAGAACAAGGAAAAAAGAAAAAAAAAAGGAAGAAAAAAAAACTCTAGGGTTTTCTTCTTCTTTCTCGTTTCTTTTCGCCATGGCCATCATCTCGGAAGTCCAGGAAGAGCCGAAGCAGCAGCAGGAGGAGAATTCTTCCTCTTCTTCTACTAATGGAGCCGGAGAAAAAGAGAAGGCCATGAGTAAGCTCTCTCTCTCTCTCTCTCTTGAAACCCTAGTTCTCCGATGCTTGCTCAATTTGATTTCTAAACCTACGTCACGTGTAAATTTTACTCGTTACTTACTGCTACATTGGAGTGTTTAAGAATCTAATAGCTATATCCGTGGGGTTTTTTCCCTTCTGATTTCTATTCTGTCAATTTTGAATCCCTATTATTCTAATTTGATTCTTGATTTTAGATCGTAGATGTTCTAATAGAGAGAAAAAAATTAAAACGTGTTGGATCGGTCCATATTTGTTATCCCACATGTGGGAAAGAACGAATTTTACGAGGAGTGCTGTTGATTACGTACTCTGCGCTCTCTTTTTAATGCGATTATTGATGTATTAATAGGGAGAGTGAACCGAAAAAAGAAAGTGCGAATTTTGGTGCAAGGGTTTTTGATTCCTCTCTGGCTCGGAGTTGCTAAAGAAAGTGATCACTCGGAACATGGATCTCGAGTTGGAAGGCTCGTTGCCGTGCCGGAATTCTAGATCACAAGCCGCAATCTAGGATCCACTTATTATATGCAAGGTTGTAAAAGGCGCGTTAGGCACTAGTTGGCCAGGCACCGGACACCTAACGCCTAGGCAGCCGCAGTTCGAAATTTTTTTCCCCAAAATGTCTACTGAAAATTGCAGAAAAAGTCCACAAAACCCCAGAACATGCATAGTCGGGGGTCGGGAGGTGGGGTGGGGGTGTGTGTAGGTGGGCGTCTAGGCGGGCACCCAATGCCACCTAGGCGGCCGCCTAGGCTGATTTTTAGAACAATGATTATATGCTTTGTAGGAAGTATCAATCTAGTCTATCGCCTCCGTGATTTTTTGTTTAGGATTGATCACAAAGAGCTAAACATAAAAGAACCATTAAATTTTGGGCCCTCCTCTCTCACTTATTGTTTATGGATGAAGTTGAGGATGCTACGAGGGCCAAAATCAATATCCGAGAATAGGATTAAGATGGGGACTGAAGTGAAATAGCCACACAAATACCAAAGTTTGAATAGATCCACTATACTACTATAGATAGTACTCTATAGGATTTATTGAGGAAGCAATCCAATTTGCAACTAAACTCTCGAGATAAGTTGCCATCGTCAGCTTCTAGTTATGACGACAACGAGTTTCTGTCATGACAGGAGGAAGAGGCGACGATGGCATGGTTATGAATGACTAGTGGTTAGGCTTTGGGGAAGATCGGGCGAGCTTGGCGATCACTATCGGATGTCCAAATAGGAGAGGGAAGGGAAAGGTGATGTTCATAAATCACATAGTAGAAGTCTAAATAGTCATTCGCTGATGTTCTATTTGTGATTTCAAGAGGGATATTTATGATTTGGAACTGTTGAGCCACTCTAACTTTACACCCCCAATTGGCTCACACCTGATTCGTAATTCAATATTCCAGAGCCGTGTAAAAAACTCAATTTTGAGATTTATCCCCTTTGTTTATGACATCTATTCTTACGAACATATCCTCTGGTGCTACTTACTTTAAAGCTTCCTCCAAACAAGTGCAAGTGAATAATACTGTGGTATTTCACTTCAGAAAATATAATAGTATTTTCTGTATCCAAAATGTTGATTGAAGTAAAACAAAATTGCAGCGCTACTCTATTATTAACTGTTATTGGATCACGAGATTGGATAGTCATTATGGGTCATTAGATCTGTATTATTCAAAGGATCTGAGCTTCCGAATGCTGGTAGATCATATAACATGGCTTCTTATACATCTGATACAATGCCGAAATTGAATCAGTTGATTGCCACAATATGGTCACGTTTGGTTCGCGGAATCAAGGCCTTGGGAAAGGGAAGTAATTCATTTTCTGTGTTTGGATGCCAAAGGAAAGAAGCAGTAATGGGAAAATAATTCCCAAAGGAAAGGAAGGGAAAATAGGAAAATTCGGTCTTCAAAGGTTCAAAAATTTGACCGTTGTAAGCCTAGTCATCAGGAATAGAGACTGACTAGGGTTTCTGTTTTGGGCAACCGAGTTCGGCCAGAGTTCGGGCAGAACTCGATCCGAGTTCGGTTTTTCCAATTCCAGAAAGTTCCTGGTTTGGTTTGTAGCCTATTTGAGTTTGGATTCGAGTCGTGATAGGATGTTGGGTTAGGTAGGCTATTTTTTAGTGTACTTGAGTGCTACTTACACTGTTGAAATGCAACACGACTCACAATAAGTCCTAGACTCAACAAAGATAAAAATACATAATAAAAGTAAAATGGTATCCGACTTCTTGTGATGTAGCATTCTCGTATTCAAGCAGTCTTCTGTTTGTCAATGTTGCGGTGTATCGACCGTAGTTTTGTTAATTATCGAAATCATGACCAAATGGGCCAACATATATGTCATGCTCCAGAGATGTGAGCTTGTTTGGTCAGTGGTAGGATTCCATCGTATTAATATGCATTAGTACTTGAATGTGTGGGACTAAAGAACTTATCATCTTCCTTGTAGAGCCAAATTCTGGAAACGGTCAGGATCTGGAGAAGTATTCATGGACGCAAACACTTCAGGAGGTTACTATCAGCATTCCAGTCCCTCAAGGAACTAAAGCAAGGTTTGTCATGTATGAACTAAAGAAAAATCATCTTAAGGTTGGTCTTAAGGGACAACCTCCCATCATCGATGTAAGTAGCTGATATCTTACCCAAAATTTGTTGGATCTCTAAATATTTTCTAGATAGTATGGACCGATTCATTTTTGTTTGTTTGCCTATGTGATTAACAGGGGGAGCTTCATCAATCGGTCAAGCTTGATGATTGCTTTTGGAACATAGGTACGTGTAAATAAATGACTAGAGCTTTCTTGCAAGAACTATTCATTTGCTATTACGTTGCTTTAACTGAAATCTTTTATTCCCATCCTACAGAAGATGGGAAGTTCATCTCTGTACTTCTGACCAAGCAAAACCAGATGGAATGGTGGAAATGTTTGGTAAAGGGCGATCCCGAAATTGATACTCAGAAAGTCGAACCTGAGAAGAGCAAGCTGTCGGATCTGGATCCTGAAACTCGTCAGACTGTGGAAAAGATGATGGTAACGCTTTTTCTGTAGCAAAGCTTGTTTCAGAATTTTGAGTTGGCTGCCTAGTGACTTTGTTCATTTAGTGTTAACTCATTGAGTTGTTCTCTCTTGTTTCCAGTTTGATCAGCGGCAGAAGTCCATGGGTCTTCCAACCAGTGACGAGATGCAGAAACAAGAGCTTCTAAAGAAATTCATGGCCGAGGTGAATGATTGTTACTTCACCTTTCACTGTTTTCTCTGGTTTCTTCATAGTATTTGATGCACTAATTATTTCAATGATTTGGTTTTTTGCAGCATCCTGAGATGGACTTCTCGAAGGCAAAGATGGGATAACTATCTACGTTTCACATTCTGCAGTTTTCTGTCAGTCATATTGACTAGTGTCGAACTATAGAACTGTAGTTATACTACCGTATCAGACTGTCGAGTTAAGAAACAGCTTGTTTTTGTGATGCTTTCTTTTGAATCCGTCTTCTTTGGAGCATTCCCAAATTAATGGATAGTAGTTTTGTTACTGAAGTTAGTATATACTGAAGTTTCTGCTTCCACTTTCTTTCATTATAGCCTTTTGCCATTTGTAATTTGCTTGCTGCCAAAGATGTGTGGTTTAATGATCTTGCACTTGATGCCTGTAAGGTGGAAGTTAGATCTACATATTTCTGTAGCTGTTGTGTGGCACTTGCTTCTGGTGAAATTCTTGGCCGACTTTAATTATTGTGTTTATGTTTTGTTGTGCATTATGTTACTTGCTCTTAACCAGACCCGCAGCCGGTAGTAGTAACCAGGAATTTTACTGCTAGGCCTCCTTTGGTTCAAGTCAAATGAAATCAATTCTTTGCTCTTTTCTGGGAAATTGCAATTTTGTCAAATTCTTTCTGGTGCTATAAATGCCTACCTATTATGTAGGGTTGTTGCACTATTTCCTTCCAAGTTAGTTAGAGAGAGTGCAAAAAACTATAAAACGGAAAGGAACTATAGCTAACTAGTAGATGCACGTGCAAAACACGTGTGATAACGTATAATAAAAATTTATTCAATTATAGTCAAATGTTTTTTTTAGCTCATGTAGTTAAGGTGAGGTTTTTTCTTGTTTGGTTGAGTTTGTTTCTCCATTTTGAATATATATAACAAATTAAACTTTTTTCAACAATTTTTTTACATAATTTAATTTTTTTTTTAAAAAAAATGGTTGATGATATATACGGCTTAGACGGCTCAAATTTGAGCCATTTTGAAGCCATTTTATAATAGTAGAGATTTGCATCATTATAGCAACAATCACTTCACACACAGAATACTCTTGTGAGAAAAGCCCAACGGAATGTTGTATTTTTTAGTGAGAAAACGCCGTTCCAAATCGCATTTTACTTATTTTATTTTATTTTTTGGAATTTTTTTGGACGGTTGGTGAACCAATAATTAACTCAATTAAGATCATCTAATAATTTTGACTTGAGTGAAATGCCATTCGGAAGGGTGTTTTTTAAGGACGTTTTTGTACTCTTACTATGATCTAGCTGCTATAGCTATGTTGGTCAGATAACTTGAAAGGTTTTCGGTAAGCCTTTTTTTTAATATATATTTTAGTAGGCATGTTATGCTTTTAGCTTTTCAGAGCGTAAAAGAAATAAAGGCTAGAAAAGTATTTTTCTTTCAAATTTAAGCTAGACCTTGAATGCTGTTACCTTAAGGCCATATTTGGTTTATAGATTTAAGGAACAAGAAAAGGAAAGTTCATTTCCTTGATCTTTTATTCTCAATTTCCAACACTTATTATGAAAATTTAGGAAGGCAATAGCCCTACTTTATTGTTTATTTTATCCATTATTTTTGGATTTTCCTTTCCTTCATGCACCAACCAAATCAAACATTGGAAGGGAAGAAATCAAATAGTATTTCTTGAATGCATTCCTTGTTTTACCAAACACTGGAAAAGAAAAAAAAGCTGAGAGGAATTCTAGTTTTTCATCCACATGGAAAAGACAGAGAAATTGATTTCCCTTTCGAGAACCAAACGAGACGTGTATAGAATTTGGACTTCAGTCATGTTAGGAATTGGACACGCCCTCTTGCGCTTCAATACGGTGTCTAAAACGTTGCTGCAGCGGAAACTTATACCAACCCATCTGAGATAACCAACCCCGTCTAAGAAACACCAAACACAGATAAAGACAAGTATATGACGGTGACTACGTCACCTCCACAAATTCCAATCTCTATAACTTAGATAAAATTAGAAGATTAACAAAAACAATGTTGAACCCTTTGTCCTAATAGGTTCAACTCCCTCACCACACTCAAGAAGAAGAAAAAAGAGATTGCAGTTGAAATCGCTCATCAACCAGTAGCAATCTATCCAATCTAAGTTGACGACTCCTTGATTAGATATATTCTTCCTTCCATCTTGGATGACAAAGTCCTAAGAGCAAACCACGAGCTTTCTCTTAGATTTTCTATAGACGAGCACCCCGAATCTCTACTTTGCACTATATCTTTGTGCCTCCACCCTCACCTCATGAGAAACCTAATTTTAGGATTAGAAAACCCTAAAAGTAGCCCACCATCAGATCTGACCATCCACCAACAACTAACGGGGTAGATTATATCATATCACTAATTATGTATGTCCAAATATGGTAAAATTAATATTTGATACAAATTTGTAAATCTAATCAAATCAAATATTTAACGTAAATTTTCAAATTATATCAAATCAAATATGTTACCATATTTAGGCTCGCTTTTACGAAATCCAGACTTAACTCCAACAATCTCCCCCTCCAGTCTGATGAGAGGGTTTTGTCCTCCACGGCTCCTCACCTGGACTCCATGTATTTCACCCGTAACAGAAAGTGTGCTCCCCATGCCACTGGTCTTCGATCCCCCCAACTTGCTTTGTATCTTCCTTCGTCTCCAGCTCCTCGACCGTCACGTAGACGCTAGCTGGCAAGCGTAGCACTTCCTGCACCACTGGAATCCTGCCGACATCAATAACACGACCAAGACCTAAGTCTGTGATGATCAGCCTCACCGTGAGTCTTGGCTGCTTGTCCCCGACTTCCATCTTCTACCAAAATATGTTACCATTCCGACAAGCTTCTTTCACCCTTGGCTGGCCCAACCAACTGACAGTGTGGTTCTTTCGAGATTCGAACTCCCGAACCCGTCCACCTTCATGTTCGACATTGAAGCTCTTCCGAACACATGCATCCTCGAGCAGAATATTATGTACTATGCTCGTTGTCGATGACCTACAGCTCCTTCGGAACTATGTGAATGGTGATGCACCCACCACTAATTGAGTTTGCTGTAAACATTGATCTCCTCACTGGCTTTTACTGCTGAAATCGATATCGTTTTGTGAAGCTTTGTCAAACCATCAGTCACCAAAATCGGATCAGTAGAACAACCCCCACCTGGATACCGATAAGTTGTTATGGGACCAACATACTCACCCTCAATCTTTGACTCATTACTATTCGTCACTTTGTCTCGACGAACTAAATCTCCCGTATCCTATAAAACATCCCGAAGACCCTCCTTAGTGGGTTTTCGACGATCAAGCTCCTATCGAACACCCCTCGAGCCTCCATCCGATGTCTGTGGCCTGCATGTACAACTCAGCGGTTTGAGCATGTACTTGCCACAACACAAATCTTCTCGAGCCAACTATTTGGAGCCCTTCACAAGCATCCAATTTTTGTCCCCCAAACAAAGACAACCATCATCTTCCAGTCTCCCTACAGAAACCAAGTTGTAGCACAAACTCGGTACATGTCACACACCCCTGAGGACGAGCTTCTCACCAAACTCCGTCATTAAGTGCACATCAATGATGCCTATAACTGCAGCTATCCCCTGGCCGCCCATCTTCACACGTCCAAACTTGTTGTCGGGATATGACGTGAAGATCCTCCTCTGCAGAGTGGCGTGATACGATGCCTCCGTGTCCATGACCTAGTCGTCATCATGACACATGCCACAAGGTTCCTCTGTGTTGGTCGCTGCGACGATGATATCTTCCGTTGTTGTGAGATCCCCCTGATCATCCTTGGATTTTGCCTTCTCTGCTGTGAGCTTCATGCAGTTCCGCTTGATATGACCTCTTTCGCCATAGTGATAGCAGCTCTCATTGCAGTCACAGTCGCAAGATCTCAAGAACTCTCCCATATCATCGCTTGTGACTTGAGTCTTTCCTTCCCGTAGGAAGCCACAAGATCGGACTCATGTGATGATTCAACTTGCTTATGTTAGATCTTCTCATCCATCAAGCTATTTTTGACTGCAACCATTGTAACAACTTCATCCGGTACGGAGTTGCTCATCGACAGCACCAACGTCTTTGTAACGCCCCAGTCCCAAAATACCTAAGACTAAGTACGTTGACATGCCAGCTGCATACATACGAAGTGTACTCCAATATATGGAACCATCGTATGTATACATAAGCTGTAAAATATAGTAAATCACAAACTAAATCTCATCCACCAGATAAAAGAATAATAATATAAATCAACTATGAAATTTGTCATTTATACATGTAGTTGGGCGGAGACAAATCCACTACCAACTAATTCAAATGAAAGAAAACATACAAGAAAATGATTGATAAAAATGGCAAGACGAACCAAGAGCAATCATCTTCGAAGAAATGGAGAAGAGCACAGTCTTGGCTAGAACACCTGCGAAGAGTCACAAACACACACACCTGGAGAATTCACCAGGTCCTCAGAGGGACGTAACAAGATACATAAAGAACATGACACATAACTGAATATATATAATATGTCATAAATTACCAGTAAAGTAAAATAGTCCCAATCGTAACAAGATCCAATACCTCATCATCGAAACAGTGGACTACCCTTACACCAAACAAGGACAAGGGGTAGCGCACCATACCGTGATACGACATTTGTAGAACCCTAGAGGGGGGGTGAATAGGGAAATAAAAAATAAACTACAACAATTGATGCAATAAAGACAATTAAAAGTAAAGAGTAGAAAGATCAAACGCAAACGCAAGGATGTATCCTGGTATCCTCTTTTGAGGCAATCCAGTCCCGGAACTCTCTCCGGCTTTAATCCACTATTATCCAAATAGTACACACGAGTTTGGATCCGAAGAACTCGCCAACTTCAACACGAGTTTGGATCCGAAGACTCGCCAACTTCTACACACGAGTTTTCTTACGAAGGCTCGCCAACTTCAAACAAAAGAGAATGAGAACTTGTTGATCTTCTAACACGTGAAGATCGAAATGTACAACTCTTTAATACTCTAGCACTTTGGGAGAGGATGACAATGAAAAGCTTGGAAGAGTATTAATGGTGGAGCTCTTGGTTGTTGGAAAATTTATGGAAGAGTTGGTGAGAAAGCTCAAGAGAGAGAGAGCTTCCTTTTATAAGTGAACCAAGAGTTGGTGGCATTTAATGCTCTGAATACAGGCAGAACGGCATGCCGGCGGTATGCAGCGGCATACCGTCGGTATACCGTCCAAATAGTAACGGTCATATTAATGACCGTTTGAGAGCATTAAATACGGTCATTAATGCTGGTCAGAGCAATTCGAAAACCAAATATTTGAAAGTCGGTATACCGCCGGTATGCCGGAGCATGCCGCCGGTATGCCGATAATATATCACAGCAAGTTTTGAGTTGCTAAAAACGGTATACCGTCGGTATGTCGGAGCATGCCGTCGGTATGCCGACAATTTGTCACAGCAACTATCTGGACAAGAAAAGCGGTATACCGCCGGTATGCCGGAGCATGCCGCCGGTATGCCGACTTTTGTCACAGCAACTTTTTTGGACAAGAAAAGCGGTATACCGCCGGTATGCCGGAGCATGCCGCCGGTATGCCGACTATTTGTCACAGCAACTTTCTGTATGCCAAAAACGGTATACCGTCGGTATGCCGGAGCATGCCGCCGGTATGCCGTTCTGTAGCTATTTGATTTTTGACTTGTTCTTTTTAATGTCATCCTTCCTTAGGTGTTTACAGAAATACCTAGACCAGTACAGACTCGAAAACACTAAGCAGGAGGACGCCGTCTATTTGCTGAGAGCGCTGGTAACTTCTACAGTCTTCAAGGAAGATGGAGAATGCTCTTGAACGGAATAACTCCATGTAGTAGATCTTCTGAGAATAATTGAATCTGAAGTACAGAAGACTAAACTACGAAGATGCTGTTAATTAATCAAAATAAAATGTGCCAATAAACTCCCCCATTTTGATAATTGACAAAATAGAGAGATAGCATCTTCAGGGAGTAGCTCCCCCGTAGGTAGACAGCTCCCCCTCAATATGTTTTCTCCCCCTTTGTCACTTAGTCAAAGATGGGGATATCAAAATAAAAAAAATGCATAATGAAAATGACACGAGTATAGAAAGAAACACATGCGTTAATATATTAAAGGAAACAGTGTATACATGCTTGTCACAACCAAAGCATACTGAGAACATAAAAGACTCTCCACCATGAGAGCCGGACACGATAGAAAAGCAGATATAACGTCCCCGAAGGACAGCAAACAACAGTAACAACCACAAACCGGTCCCCGAAGGACCACAAAAGACAACAAACAGAAAAACACATAAAAAAAAACTAAAGACACTCATAAACCGAAACCATCATCAAAAGGAAGCCCATCCCTAATCCTCAGCCGGATCGTCATCACCACCCTGAGCTTGCTGGAAGGCGCCAAAAGGATCAATGCCATCAGGGTACATAAACTCATAGGCATTGGGGTCAGAGAAACGCGGGGCCGTGTACATGGGATCCTGAAGATTGAGATCCAGAAAGGCGTCCCGGTCTTGCAGAGTGCGCTGAATGAAATACCCCTGATCGTGGAAGCGAGACTGGATCAGGGCGCCAAGTCCACGAGTGTGGGCCCGCATCTGCTCCTCCACCTGGGCCATCTGCAGATCAAAATGGTGCTGAGTGAACGGCATATAACGGCCAGTAGCAGGAGGGGTAGATGTGGGAGCAGTAGGAGTGGGTTGCTCTTGGGAAGATGAGGCACGGGATGTGGAGGCGGCAGCAAGGGTACGGGATACAGCAAGATATGAGGGGACGCTATCCGAGGAGCAGAGAGACAGGTCAACATGCTTGGCCTCCATAAGCAGAGTGATAAAAGAGCCATAGTAGAGATTCTGCTACCCCGAAGGCATGACTCGCCGGAATTGCAGAAGAAGAGTCTTCGGGAAGGAGAATCGCTTCCGGGCATAGAGATGATACATGAGGACGAGGGCATCACCGGTGATTGCGTCATAGTTCCCGCCCTTCAGAAAAAGAGTGTGGCACACGATCCGATGGAGCTCGTAGTAGAACGGCTCCAGCTGGACAGAGAGGGCCGGGATGTTAGGAGGGTTGGGACCCTTGCAGATAATTCGGCAAAATTCGTCGAAAGGGGACGCCGCCGAGGAGTTGAGAGCACCCAAGGTAGGTAACGCTTCCCCTTTGTCTGGGATGCCTAAGATGTTCCCCACTTTCCGAGAAGTAAGACGGAAGTGACGGTCATTTACTATAGATTGAATGGCGGACGGATCATCGTCATCCCCTCGCATATTGCAATAGAAAAGACGGACAGCATCGGGGTAGACCGGAATCTGGCACCGAAGGAGAGAGGAGAGGCCGGCGTCGTAGGGGGGTGTGACCGAGAAAGAGGTTCCAGTTGATCGCCCGCCCCTTGAACACATTGTGATGGACAAAGTGCTGGAACCAAAGCTCGGCCGCCAATGCGTTGGAGAAAATGCGTTGGTCATAGCCGGTAGGTAGCGCCACCGGGACGAATGGGTTGAAAGAGGAGGAGGAGGATCGGGGGCGCTTAGGATTTGCCATGTAGAAGGATTTTGTGCTTTGGTGTGAGAGGAAGAAGTAGTAGAGAGAAGATGGAAGAAAGAGGGTTTTTAAAGTAGAGGGGGAAGATGAAGAGATGAGTTTGAAAAAAAAAGGGGGGGAGGAGGGAACGGTTGTAGAGGAGAAGTAAAGTGGGGAGGTGAAAGGGTGATGGGATGAATTAATGAGTGGAGTAAAAAGAGGAGAGAAAAGGGGGAAGGTGATTTGAAGGGTAATTAATAGAAAGGGAGTTGAGGAGATGGGTAGTTAATGAGGGATGTGATGGATGAGAGGGAATAAGGATAGGATAGAAAGAAATAAATGAAGAGAGATAAAATGGTAGGCCCGGATCTCAGAGTAGGTGTCCTGTCCGCCGCCATCCGGCATGCCGACGGTATGCCGACGTATACCGACGGTATGCCGAGAATCGAAACAGAACATAATTCTGCTTCGAAAAACGGCATGCCGCCGGTATACCGCAGTATACCGTCGGTGTGCCGGACGAAAGGGACTATGGATCAAAGGATAAAATGCCTAGTTCACGGCAAAGGAAAGAGAAGCGATCTTCCGGGAGGGGCTTAGTGAAGATATCGGCTAATTGATAGGTAGTATCAATAAATTCAAGACGGATATCTCCTTTTTGTTGATGGTCATGAAGAAAATGGTGTCTAATTTCAATGTGCTTCGTGCGTGAGTGACAAATCGGGTTTTTCGTGAGATTGATAGAGCTAGTGTTATCACATTTAATAGGGGTGCAAGAATGAGAAATGCCATAATCAAAAAGTGTTTGAGACATCCAAAGAATTTGTGCACAACAACAACCAGCCGCAATATACTCTGCCTCAGTGGTTGAGAGAGCGACAGAGTTTTGCTTCTTACTAAACCACGAGACCAAGGACTTCCCGAGGAATTGACATGTGCCACTAGTGCTTTTTCGGTCAATCTTGCATCCGGCAAAATCCGCATCCGAAAAGCCGTGAAGCTCAAAGGATGAGGATTTCGGATACCAAAGATCCATGTTAATGGTGCCTTTGAGATAACGAAAAATGCGCTTAACGGCACTCAAATGTGATTCCTTTGGATTGGCTTGATATCGTGCACACAAGCAAACACTAAACATGATATCCGGACGGCTAGCAGTTAGATAGAGTAAGCTACCGATCATACCTCTATACTTACGAATGTCGACCGATGTGCCATCTTCATCATTGTCAAGCTTGGTCGTTGTAGCCATAGGGGTCCTCATTGATTTGGATGAGTCAAGGTCGAAACGCTTGAGGAGGTCCTTTGTATATTTTGCTTGATTGATGAAGGTTCCTTTAGGTCCTTGTTTGATTTGTAACCCCAAGAAGAAGGAGAGTTCACCCATTATACTCATTTCAAACTCTTCCTGCATAACTTTGGCAAATTCTACACAAAGTGTGTTGTTAGTAGAACCAAAAATAATATCATCAACATAAATTTGAACCAATAAGAGAGTCCCATCATGGGATTTAATAAAAAGTGTGGTGTCAACTTTTTCCTTTGAAAAATTGTGAGAAACAAGAAAAGAGCTAAGACGCTCATACCAAGCACGTGGAGCTTGTTTGAGGCCATAAAGGGCTTTATGGAGTTTGAAAACGTGGTTAGGAAATTGAAAATCTTCAAAACCGGGAGGTTGTTTAACATAAACTTCCTCCTTAATAATACCATTAAGAAAAGCACTCTTAACATCCATTTGAAATAGCTTAAAGTCATTAAAACAAGCAAAGGCACAAAGCATACGAATGGATTCAAGACGTGCAACCGGAGCATAGGTTTCGTCGTAGTCAATGCCTTCCTCTTGGTTATAGCCTTGAGCAACCAATCGGGCTTTGTTACGAGTCACTAACCCATCTTCATTTAGCTTGTTGCGAAACACCCATTTAGTTCCAATAATGGGATGATTGCTAGGTTTTGGAACAAGTTCCCAAACCTTGCTTCGCTCAAATTGATTAAGCTCCTCTTGCATAGCTATTATCCAAAATTCATTAAGAAAAGCATCATTAACATTTTTAGGCTCTATTTGAGAGATAAAAGCCACATTGGCACAAAGATCACGAGTGGCGGATCTTGTGCTAACACTTGAGGAAGGATCCCCAATGATGAGCTCCTTAGGATGATTGGTGACAAATCTCCATTCTCTTGGGAGATCCTTTGGAGGAGGCTCGAGAGGAGGAGACTCTTTTGATGGGGTCACAACTTCATTGTTAGATGAAGAAGGACGATCCTCAATAGAGGAGTTCTCCAATCCAAACGAGATGTCATCAATATCCTCGGAGGAGGAGAATGTAGAAGAGTTGAGTTCATTAAAAGAGACATTGATTGACTCTTCGACAACAAGACTTCTTTTATTAAAAACACGAAAACCTTTGCTATGAGTAGAGTATCCAAGGAATATTCCTTCATAGGCTTTTTCTTCAAACTTGCCTAGGTTATCCTTGGTATTCAAAATAAAACAATTACAACCAAAAATCTTGAAATATTCAATAGAAGGAATTTTGTTAAACCAAAGCTCATAAGGAGTCTTCTTAGTAATAGGTCTAATTAAGACCCTATTAATAACATGACACGCCGTATTAACGGCTTCCGCCCAAAAATATTGAGGGAGCTTATATTGGTTTAACATGACCCGGGCCATATCGCCAAGGGTTCTATTCTTTCTCTCCACAACACCATTTTGTTGAGGAGTACGGGGACAAGCAAAATCATGTCCAAAACCATTCTTTTCACAAAATCTTTTGAAATCAACATTATCAAATTCACCTCCATGATCACTCCTAATTTTGTTAATAGAAAAACCTTTCTCATTTTGAACACGTTTACAAAAAGCAACAAATTCACGAAAAGTATCATTTTTGCAAGCAAGAAAAATAACCCAAGTAAATCTCGAAAAATCATCAACTAAAACAAAGGCATAAAGTTTGCCACCAAGGCTAGCTACTCTACTAGGCCCGAAAAGATCCATATGAATAAGTTGAAGGGGTCTAGTGGTACTCACAGAGTTGATGGATTTGAAAGATGACTTGGTCAACTTACTTTTCTCGCATTCTTCACATACCATATCCTTCTTGAAAGGGATACTAGGAAGTCCTCGTACAAGCTTCTTGGAGGCGAGGCGAGAGATGGTATCCATGTTGGCGTGTCCAAGCCTCATGTGCCAAAGCCAACTCTCATCGTTCTTTGCAACTAGGCACCTGTCATTGTTAGTACCTTCAACAAGATAAAGAACATAAATATTGTTTTCTCTAATGCCTTCATACACAATAGTTCCATTGGAGCTATCGGTAATGTAGCATTTGAGTTTAACAAACTTGATATCATAGCCATTATCGGTAAGATGGCTAATACTAAGGAGGTTATGCTTGAGATTAGTAACAAGACATACATTATTAATGCAAGAATAAGGAGGGGAACCGATATTACCATTTCCAATAATATAACCTTTTAGATTGTTACCGAAGGAGACGTGTCCTTCCTTCTTCATCGATAGCGTTGTAAAAAGTGAAGCATCACCGGTCATGTGCCGTGAACAACCGCTATCGAGAATCCACTTACTTCTAGCATGAGAAGGATTCGTCACCTACAATATAAGTTGAAGATGAATATTTTGGTACCCATGATCTTATGGGTCCTTGAGTGTTAGTCTTAGGAACCCATTTAAGAACTCTCATGTCAACTTATTTTCTTGTATAACAAAAATTAGAAGTATGACCAAGCAAACCACAATAATTGCATATTAAAGAAGATCTAGAAGAAGAAGTATGAGTGTTGTGCATATGTGAGTCTCTAGTATGAGATGTTCTACCATGAGTGTTATGATGATAGTAAAATGCAAGATGAGATGTGTTCTTCTTAACAAAAGGTCCTTTTCTTGTGTTAGAAAAGGAGTTGTGTGTAGTGTTCATGTAATGGTTATGCCGAGCATTGTGATGCGTGTGAGGGTGTCTTGGAGCATGCATGTGAGTGGTATTCTTATTACTTAAATTCTTACTCCGTGTAAGAAGATTATTATACTTAATAGAAGTGGAATATTCTCTTCTATTAGCATCTTGACATTTGCGCATAGCAAATTCATAAGAGCTTCTCATGGATTGAATCTCATCATCCTTTTTCTTGATGGTGTCAAGAGATTCTTGAAATTTTAGTCTCAAAGACTCCATTTCATCCGTGTCGGAAATAGGAGATTTTCCCTTCACATCACTAATGATGCTTGAGAGCCTCTCTACTTCAAGTTGAAGAGCCTCAACCTCCTTAAGAGATTTCTTGTATTTATTTCGAACACCTTTGTGTTCTTCATGTAACTCAAGAATGGCTTTCTCCAAATCATCATAGGTAAGAGTGTTTAAGGAAAAATCATCAAGTACCTCATCGGTTGCCATGAGACAAACGTTGGCATTGTGTTTGCACTCCTTGTCGTTGTCGGAGTCGCTCGCGTCGCTTTCACACCAAATGCTAGTGTTGGCGAACTTTCTGGAGGACGAGCTTCCCTTGCTTGGCTTCTCGTACTTGCTTGAGTCTTTTCGTATCATCGGACAATCCCTCTTGATGTGTCCGGGTCTTTTGCATTGATAGCACGCCGGGTCTTCTTCATTGTCCCGTCTAGAGCGGTTGGCCTTGTTGAACTTTAAGAACTTCCTGAAGTGCTTAGCTGTGAGAGCTATTTCTTCATCGCCGTCCGACTCATTGTCGTCGGAGCTATCCTTGGAGTAGGACCTTGATGCTTTGAGAGCAAGAGTCTTCTCCTTTTCTTTGGTCTTCTCCTTCTCCTTCTCTTGAATGGAGGATTCCTCTTGATCCTTCATGTCAAGCTCGTGAGTCATCAGCTTACCCATGAGGGTCTCTAGGTTCATGACGGTTAGATCGTTCCCCTCAATGATTGCGGTAGCTTTAGGACTCCAAGCTTTCGTCAATCCTCTAAGAATCTTCCTTATCTTTTCATGAGCGGGATATTCCTTTCCAAGAGAAGAGAGAGGGTTAATAATATCACCAAAACGAGTAAACATGCTAGCAATAGATTCATCATGCTTCATTTTAAAAGACTCATATTCTTGCGTGAGTCTACTGATCTTAGATTCCTTCACTTGTGAAGTCCCCTCGTGTGTGACTTCAAGTAACTTCCAAATCTCATTGGAAGTCTTGCAAGTAGAGATTCGATTGAATTCACTACTGTCGAGAGCACAGTAAAGAGCGTTCATTGCCTTGGCATCTCGACAAGCAAGCTTCTTGATATTTTCAGTGAGTGTTTCCCGAAGGGTGTCAGAAACAATATCGTCAATAGCTCTGGAAGGAGTAGGGAGGCCATTTATCACGCAATCCCATAAATCGAAATCTATGGACATGAGATAAATGCCCATCCTAATCTTCCAATAGTTATAGTTGGTACCATCAAATAGGGGAGGCCTATTTGTGGAGTGTCCCTCATTGTGAAACGTGTTGATGCTAGGGTTAGAGGCCATGGATCACTCAAGGGTGTAAATCCAAAACAAGAGAACGAAGCTCTGATACCAATTGTAGAACCCTAGAAGGGGGGTGAATAGGGAAATAAAAAATAAACTACAACAATTGATGCAATAAAGACAATTAAAAGTAAAGAGTAGAAAGATCAAACGCAAACGCAAGGATGTATCCTGGTATCCTCTTTTGAGGCAATCCAGTCCTGGAACTCTCTCCGGCTTTAATCCACTATTATCCAAATAGTACACACGAGTTTGGATCCGAAGAACTCGCCAACTTCAACACGAGTTTGGATCCGAAGACTCGCCAACTTCTACACACGAGTTTTCTTACGAAGGCTCGCCAACTTCAAACAAAAGAGAATGAGAACTTGTTGATCTTCTAACACGTGAAGATCGAAATGTACAACTCTTTAATACTCTAGCACTTTGGGAGAGGATGACAATGAAAAGCTTGGAAGAGTATTAATGGTGGAGCTCTTGGTTGTTGGAAAATTTATGGAAGAGTTGGTGAGAAAGCTCAAGAGAGAGAGAGCTTCCTTTTATAAGTGAACCAAGAGTTGGTGGCATTTAATGCTCTGAATACAGGCAGAACGGCATGCCGGCGGTATGCAGCGGCATACCGTCGGTATACCGTCCAAATAGTAACGGTCATATTAATGACCGTTTGAGAGCATTAAATGCGGCCATTAATGCTGGTCAGAGCAATTCGAAAACCAAATATTTGAAAGTCGGTATACCGTCGGTATGCTGGAGCATGCCGCCGGTATGCCGATAATATATCACAGCAAGTTTTGAGTTGCTAAAAACGGTATACCACCGGTATGCCGGAGCATGCCGTCGGTATGCCGACAATTTGTCACAGCAACTATCTGGACAAAAAAAGCGGTATACCGCCGGTATGCCGGAGCATGCCGCCGGTATGCCGACTTTTGTCACAGCAACTTTTCTGGACAAGAAAAGCGGTATACCGCCGGTATGCCGGAGCATGCCGCCGGTATGCCGACTATTTGTCACAGCAACTTTCTGTATGCCAAAAACGGTATACCGTCGGTATGCCGGAGCATGCCGCCGGTATGCCGCTCTGTAGCTATTTGATTTTTGACTTGTTCTTTTTAATGTCATCCTTCCTTAGGTGTTTACAGAAATACCTAGACCAGTACAGACTCGAAAACACTAAGCAGGAGGACGCCGTCTATTTGCTGAGAGCGCTGGTAACTTCTATAGTCTTCAAGGAAGATGGAGAATGCTCTTGAACGGAATAACTCCATGTAGTAGATCTTCTGAGAATAATTGAATCTGAAGTACAGAAGACTAAACTACGAAGATGCTATTAATTAATCAAAATAAAATGTGCCAACAATATTGTCCCAGGCTACTAAAGGAACGGGGGTGACATGACATTGACTACGGTTACCTAACCCTTCTAATGTGTTTATGCAGTTAAGAACAAACCTTTTGTCGCATGAGCCATGGCTGTAAATAGGATCTGGCATAGTCCCCACTTGGGCACCAGTGACCTAAGCACATGACGTTCAAAAACGATAGTGGCCAACCTGAGTGGATCATCTTACCCCAAGCGCATAACGTTCAAGAACGTCAGTGGCCAACATGAGGGGGGATAAGCATACCCGTATCTCCAGCGGAGCTTTCGGGTTACAAGAGAATGTGTAATAGAAGCCCATATGACAAGAAAATGTTCTCCCCTCCCTATGCACCTGTCTAAGTCGCATCCGCGATCATGTACCTCTACTAATTGCTAAGTCTCCTAACATGCCTCTATTAGCAGTTAGACCTAACGCATGCGTACGGGTGATCAGCCAACACGCAAGGACCTCTACGTGCTACTCATCTCACACATACTCGTGTTACAACCGTGTCGAGGTATATGTAATACACTACAGATGGTAGTCCCTTAACTCTAAGTCCATATGC
The DNA here is from genome assembly GCA_029216955.1 of Iris pallida. Taxonomy (NCBI): domain Eukaryota; kingdom Viridiplantae; phylum Streptophyta; class Magnoliopsida; order Asparagales; family Iridaceae; genus Iris; species Iris pallida. The sequence goes on from JANAVB010015600.1 coordinate 27,829,193, forward strand.
AATCAAAGGATAATAATTAAAGTAAAGCTAATATCACTAAGCAGGCAGTAAATTATGAACTGTAATAATTGTAGAGCTAAAAGAACTAGAAATAAATGAACAGTGATATGCAATAAATAAAATATAGGCTAATTATAAACAGTATAAATGGCAAGGTATCTTGCCTGAGGTTGTGTGCAAAAGGGCGACGTCTAATAGCTCGAACTGTCAGAATAGTGCAGCGATGAAAGCCAAATCCCGCATACATCCTCGGATGCTGAAATAAACACCACGAACGTGTTTAGAATAAAAGATATGTCTAGAAAATGCCTCTCCAAAAGTTCAATTCTGGAACAGAGCAAAATTATAATTTCGGGTCAAACGATATCCGCCGTTGGATCCGTTTTGCACCGAAAAGTATGCCAGTATCTATGGTCTCTAAAGTCGTCAAACTATATGTCTACGGGTCCGGTTTGAGGAGACGAATCCAACAGTATGTCCAATTTTGGATTCCGGTGAGCCGTGCACAAATTCGTTCGTTGAAACGGGTTGCGGGCCCGCCAAATAGACGTTCCGATCGACCTTCTCAGAATCGGACCAAACTTGGCATACATGACTAGAAAAATGATACGGTCCTACTGGCGCAAGTTTCGTCTCGATTTGACGAACGTGCACATAGTAATTGGAAAATTTGCAAATAGGCTGATACGAAAATTTTTGATGAATACGCATCAAATTCGTCGCGCACACGCAACTAATTTGAATTCCGTCAAAGCCCACACATCCACGAAGTCGATACGCACCTTTCGATGCTTTCGATTCGCGACCAAGAGGTCAGGGTTAGGGTTTATGTGTTGATGTTGTTGTTGGAGTTGGAGTTTATATATCAGGGTCGGGGGGGGAGGTGGGCTTGGGCGCTCGGGTGAACAGTGCCCCCCCTCCCCGCGGGTACTGTCCACCCGAGGGGATTCTTTTTTTTTATGCAAAATCTAAAATACTAAGAAACTCCTAATAATAATTTAAATAAATTCTTAAAATAAAAAATATTTTCTACAATATTACTTATATATTTTGCACATATATATTCTTTTACATTATAATTTTTTTTACTCTATATCCCAAATATAACTAGAGTATTTTATATATTCAAATATATATTTTCTTAATATAATTAAAACTTTCAACGTAGAAAAATAGAAAGATAGCTTCTACACAAAATACAATATTTCTATATATTGCATAAATAAAAATATTCAATACCTTATACGGAATATATTTATTTTCCTAAGAGAGAAAAAAAACAACCTCATAACAAGTCTTTTAATATAAATAACAATTATCTATAGTTACCAAAAATCTAATTGATTAATAATTAAAAGGAAATAAATATAATGAAACTTTAGGGGGTTTACATCCTACCCAACTTATAAAAATTTTGTCCTCAAAATTAAAAATAATCTTAATATATAATAAAATATAAAATGACGAGATTTGGTTTATGGGATGGCAGATACATCAATCATAACTTGTTTTTCGAAACGACGGAGGAGGTGGTTATCACCGGAATATGAATTATCTTCATAAACTATAAGATAGGTTATCCTTGGTTCGAGGCTCTACCCAACTTGTGAGAGTTGGATAACCGTGCAAATCATCATTACAAGACATCTGAGAAGGGCAGTTTCTAAGGAGAGACACGATATTCTTGGATACTTTTTTATCGCAGTCATGGATTCCAAGTAAGCCTCGATAATACCATTACGTTCTTGGTCAATAACTACTATAAGGAAGTATTACAATTTTTACGTCGTTCATAACGGTCATGCTTTCAACAAGATGGTAGGAACCTCTTGTTCGACTATAACTAGAACGTATTGGTTTAATGGATTTCACACTTCGTCTAAACTAACATAAGCTCGAAGAACTTAGGGGAAGGATGAATTTAAGGCCAAGTGATGAGGGTCCATAATAAGTAGATGAACCTTCCTTTAGAATATGGTTAGGTACGTGTTTGGGATTCTTTAAGTCAAAATGACTGGTGTGCAGGGTCGGTGTTTGGTGTTGTATAGGGGTATGTGCTTGTTTGAGCTGAATGCATACCTCTTAGACGTGATGCGTCTGGCATGAGTCATAGTTATTCAGTTTAGTTAAAAGAATGGGTCGATGTTGCACGATTAAAA